>JAWMRA010000058.1:4169648-4186303 GCA_035584735.1 Pseudotriccus pelzelni | reverse complement strand
TTGTCCCCAGTCCCTCTCCAGCTCTCCTGGAGCCCCTTTAGGCCCTGCAAGGGGCTCTCAGCTCTCCCTGGATCTTTCTCTTCTCCAGATGAGGACCCCCAGCTCTTCCAGCCTGGCTCCAGAGCAGAGGGGCTCCAGCCCTGGGAGCATCTCCGTGGCCTCCTCTGGGCTCTCTCCAGCAGCTCCAAATCCTCCTGGTGCTGGACCCCGGCGCTGGGGACAGCTCTGCAGGTGGGGTCTCACCTGAGCAGAGCAGACGGGGAGAATCCCCCCCCATCCCCTGCTGCCCACGCTGCGGGGATGCTGATGCCAAAAAAACACCCCTTGGCAACGGGACACAACATGCCACCACCTCCACCAGCCCCCCCCAACCTTGGTGACCCCTTTTGCCCGAGTCCCCGGGGCCGGTGGCATCCAGCCGACCTCGTCACGGACCCGGGACAGGGAAGCGGGGCTGGGATGCTCCGGGGCCGCGGTCCCTCCCCCGGGAGCAGCGGGATCTATGGGCCTCTTTCTCCCGGCAAGTCAATGTGTCTTTTTGTTGCGCTGCCGGGGTTGATGCCGGCGAGCGGGGACAGACAATACGTCGCATTGTTCCCTTTCAGCAACATCTGACGGGCCCAGGCAGCAGAGAAGAGGCCAGTGTGTGTGCCCAGGATGGGGACGGCCGTGGGGGAAGGGACCGGGATGGACGGACAGGCAGCAGGAAAGACGCAGGGACAACCCGAGGCAGGCCTGGATGAAGGGCTGGAGGGATGTCGGGTGCCTGGGCGGCGTGGGAGATCCCAGGATCGTGTTAGTTTGGGTTGGGAGGGACCTGAAAGACCATTTAGATGAGGGGGTGCTATTTGTGGAACCCAAATAGCCTGGAAAACCAGCTCTGAGAGCCATCGACTTCCCACCCCGCTCATCCTAATGGAATATTAATTATAAAGCCTCATTAAGAACCTCAAGTGTCAATACCGCAAACCTTCCCATTGCTGGTCCCTCTCCCTGAATTCCTGGCTGCTTTCCCAGGACTGTGCAGCTGGGGATACCTGCCACCCTCTGTAAATCCAGGGAAACCCTCTCCCCAGAATCCCACGCAGGCGGGATGGGGCAGGAGCTCAGTCCCTGCGGGGCTGGGCTGCGAGGGCGGGACTGGGAGCGGAGCTTGGAGGGGGAATCAGGGCAGTGCCAGGATTGTCTGCAACTTTCCATCAGAAATCCCCTCCTTCCCTTATCCTGGGCTGTCCCTGGCCGGGATTGCTTCATTGCCAGGAGCAGAATTCCCCTCAGAGTCAGAGCAAAACCGAAAGTGTCCCCAGGGCCACTGCAGCCGCAGCCCAGAGACCCTGGGGGTGGGCTCCGGGGAGCTGCGCCGTGTCCCAGCCTGGTGCGGAGGTTTTTGGGAAGCACTTTGTCTTCCGGGAATCCCAGTGGAGCCAGTTCAGCTCACATTCTCCCTGGGAGCTGGTGGGATACCCTGGGAGCTGAGCACGTGGGGGTTTTGGACCCTCTGGTGGCAGGTGCCGCTCTCCGACCCCCTCACAAACCTCTTGCACAGATTTCAAGGCCGGGGGAGCGCGGTGGGTCTCCCCTGTACCATCCCCATCCCGCTGCAAAGGGGGGTCTGCAGCCCCTCTGTGGCGGGGGATCATCCCCGGCCCACCCGCTCCGGGGAAGGTGCCGGGAGTGGGACTGCAGCGGGTTTGGGGGACCTGTCAAGGCAGGGGCTGGCGGTGCGGCCCGGTTTGGTGGCAGCGGTGCCCTCCCCGCCCCCACGGCTCGCTGGGATGCACCGGCGGATGCAGCTCGCCCAGACTTGCATGGCCGTAGCCATGGCAACGGCTGCGCCGGGCGGGATGCGGGGGGATGCGGGGGGATGCGGGCGCGGGGCTGCAGCGCTGCCATCGCACCCAGGGCTGGTTTCTCCCAGCGCTGCCGTCACCCCACATCCGTCTCCACTGCACATCTGGGTTCTCCCAGCTCTGGATTCACTCCATGTCTGGATTCAGAGAGGTCTGAGTTCATCCCACACCTGGTTTCATCCCATGTCTGGCTTCACCCAGCTCTGGATTCACCCCACAGCTGGGTTCAACCAGGTTTAGATTCGTCCCACATCTGGCTTCTCCCAGGTCTGGCTTCGGACCATTTCTGGCTTCACCCCTGTACGAGCTCACCCAGCTCTGGGTTCACCCCACACCCGGCTCCCCCCTGTGGGAGTTCCCCCCACTGCCAGCAGCGGTGCCCAGCGACACACGGACACACACAGTCCCCGGGGTGCCGGTGCCAAGGAGGGGGCGCAGCCCTCGGGGAGGGGCCGGGCAGGGCGTTGGTGAAGCCGTCACCGCGTTATCGGGGCCATAAAGCCGCCGCTGTTTGCACTGGCGCGGCCGCGCTTTGTCTCCGCATTAACTTTTAACCGCGCCGGCTTTTCCTCTCCGCTGCTCCCTCCCAGCCCCGCCAGGCTCGGGGGGGTGGGGTGGGGGCTGGATCCCAGCACGTGGCAGCACCGTGGGGGGCTGCATCCCGCCCCCCATCCCGCTGGGAGCAGGATGGGGACAGATCCTGTCGCGTCCCGCTCCTTCCAGCCCCGCTCGGGTCCTCCGGCGGGGGCAGAAGGGACATCGCGGCACCGGCGGCTGCAGCTGCGTGGCGGCATCAGTGCCACGATGCCAGGCTGGTGCTGCCCACCTGCCCACCCCACTGCCCGCCCCAGCCCCCTCGCCGCCAGCCCGGCTGGGTTTGGCAGCAAAGCAGCTCAGCTGGAGAAAAGCCTCGGGCGCTGGAGTGACCCACTAACCTTCTTCTTCTTAAAAATGCATGAAATGCAGGCGGCTGCCGCGGGACTCGCACATGCACCGGGCGGGGGCACGGTTTGGCACCGGGCGGGGCAGGGGGAGCCTCGGGGAGCCCCCCCGGGGGTACCCACTGCGCGCGCTGCCCAGATTTGGGGGGCTGGCGCTGTTTGGTGCCCAGTACATCCCCAGCCCGGGAGAGGGGTGGCCCGGGCAGGGGTCTCGGGAGGTGCCCGGGCGCGGTGCAGCCCATCTGTGGCGGTGCCACCCGGATGTGGGAACGCCGTGGTGGAGCAAAGTCCACCTGGAATGTCACCCAGGAGCCCGCTGCGGCAGCCAGGGCTCTCTCCAGGCTCCCGTTGGAGTCCAAGGACATCCCAAAGAGTCCTCCCTGCTCCACCCAGTGCCACAGTGGTGTCCCACTGGAGGCACGAGGCGGGTGGCAGGGTCCCGTGGGCGCAGGCTCACCCCGTCACTGCCATCACAGCCCTGACCTCGTTTCTCTCCAGCTCCTCCACGCCTTTAATACACCCGGAGCAGATGGCAGAGAGCCGGGGGGGGGCTGGGGGTGGCGGAGGGACGGCGGCTCAGCCCCTCCGCGGGGACACAGACCCCATTCCCCGTGCCCTGAGCACCCCACGGCCCCAGTGGGAGCCACGTGGCCCTGCCCCTGGTGTGGCCCTGCCCCTGGTGTGGCCCTCGTGCCGGTGACCGCGGCGGGGGGAACACGTCCCCACCGCCCTGGAAGGGGTTAAGGGATTCTGTCGCATGCGGCTGATTGAATTTCGGGCTCCTTTGCATGGCTGATTGCGGCTGCAACACCTCCGTGAAGACACAGCACTATTTTTAGCTGCTCTGGGCCGGAGTTGAGCGGCCCCCGGGCAGCCCCGGGGCGGTGTCCGACCCCAGAATCCCACGGCAGGGGGGACAGGCACCCCTGGCCTTCGGCGGGAGCAGCAGAGGATTTGCAGGATTAAGGGTTTGCCTTTGTTTTTGTGTCACAATCCTGTTGGAAGAAGAAGAAACAAACCCCAGGAGCCAACAGCAGCCCAAGCTGCGATGCCGTTAGCCTGGATCGAGTAAACCATGGAGCTGCTCCATCCCTGCTCGGCTCCACAGCTCGGAGAGGGGCTCATCCCCTGGCTGGATCCATGTTTTCCATCCTCTTCCTTCCATGCAGCCCTGCTGCAGTCACTGGGAGCTGCCCGGCCTCGCCGCTGCCCTCGCTGCTCCATCACCCCGACCAGCCGCGTTTTGCCTCGGGAAGGAGGGAGGGAATCACAGCGGGGAGTTTCCTCCAAGCCCTTTTGGAAATCCCTGCGGCCTCCTCGGGGTCTCAGCCCTGGCTCGGGGGGCAGTGAAGGCGAGGCAGAGTGTGATCACCCACAGGAGGCTGCGCACGCACTACACACACGGTCACACCTCTGTCCCTGCACACACACCTGCCCCCCCAGCCGGGCCCTTCGCGCCCCAGTGCCAGCCAGGTGGCAGAGCAATCAGTCTCTCCGCTCCTCCGGCTGATTAACATAAACTGACACTGACTAATTAACCGTCCCGCCTCATTAGAGCCCGGATGCCTCGTCCCTGGGAGCAGCAGGCAGCCGAGGAGCCCTGGCTGTCGATGCATCATGGCCACGTTCCACCCCACGCTGGGCGCTGGCCACCCCTGATCCCCCCCGACCGGGAGTGTCCCCATCCCTGTCCCCGTCCCACAGCCCTTGTGAGGCTGCCAGCAGCGATAACGAGATTGGTTCCTAATCCACTTATTCCTGGCTGGAGCAGAGGGCTGGCAGCCTGCTTCCAACACCCGGAGGGCATTAAACCCCCGGACCCCGGGGCCGGCAGGGAAAACCCTGCTGGTCTCAGCTGTGGGGTGAAACGTATGGAAAGACCACGGAGAGCCGAACCCTCGAGGCGGGGGTGACACCATCAGCAGCGTGGCCTTGGGGAGCAGCAGGATGAGCAAACCTTGCATCAGCCGGGAAGGGAGATAAGGAGCCCTTCCCAGTCCTCACCGCGAGAGGGGGAGGGCCGGGGGGTTGCCTTAGGGAGCGGGATGCAGGGGTAGGTCACCCCAACGCGGTGACACCCGGCTCCGCAGGAGGAAGGGAAAAGGAAATTTTTCGCTTCCCTGTTTGCTCAGGGCTGCCTGGGAAGCGGAGGCCCCGTGCAGGCCCCATCCTGCCGCTGCCTGCTGGCACCCGGGGCTGAGTCACGGCACGTCCGACCGGTTTGGGGGACACCCTTGGGCTCAGCGTGGGAATGTCCTGACCTCAGCGCAGCACAGAGCCGGGACCAGCCCTGCCGAGCTGCCTGCGGGACCCTCAGCTCCCCAAAAACCAGGGCAGGGGCTTCGAGGTGGGGGGGGGGCGTCGGCGCTCCCGGGAAGCTCCCGCTCGTTCCCAGTGCCCTGCGTGCGATCCCTGCCGCCCCGAGCGGTGGATTATAAACTAGGTCAGTGGTAGATCCCCAAAAGTGATTGGAATCGGGGAATTGCCGCTCCCTGGGGTGAGCCCGGCGGGAGGTCGGCTCCGCTCGATGCCGTTATCGCTGGGCTGGAAGGGAAGGGCTGGTGGAACAGGGACCCTCTGGAATCTCCCGACAGCAGCATCAGGACCGGGTGCCAGAGGGACCCTGGGCATCGGAGCCACGAGGAGGGCACAGGGTCTTGGGGACACCACGCCAAGGCCAGGCCGCCCCGTCCGAGGCTCGGGAAAGCGGATGGATGGCGCTGGCACAGCTGGGAGAGCCGGGAACGCTCCGTGCGGAGGAGGCAGCTCCGTGGGGCAGGAAGCGGGACGGCAGCGGGGCAGGAAGGCAGCCCCGGCCCCGGGGCCAGCGGAAGAGCAGCGGGAAGGCTCGAGGGAGGAAGCCTGGCCCCGGCCAGGGGCTGCCCCGGTGCACGTGTGGCCCACGGGGGCAGCGAAACGGGGCAACGGCCGTGCCCACGGTGGCACCGAAACTCGGCGGTTCCCGGGAGAGCCCCGGGCTGCGAACGCCTCTCGCCGCCCCGGGAGCTGCAGGTCCCGGCCTGTCCTGCAGCAGCCGCACGTCGGGACTCGCAGCCTCGTGCTGCAGGGTGGGACATCCCAAAATCGGGGTGCAGGCCCCCCGTCTGGCGGTGGCCGAGGCGGTGGTGCCGCTCACGGAGCTCCTGGCTGGGGCCTGACCGAGGATCCAGGACCCCCAGGGGCGTAGGGGTGGGTTTGGAGGGACTTACGTGCCTTTGGAGCTCCGTGAGGGTTTGGGGGGCTCAGCCTACTCACCACCCAGCCTGACACCCACCTGGGAGGTCGGAGACCTTTCCAAGGTCTCCCCGTGTCCCAGCTCTTGGGAAATGTCCCAACACTCCCCAGGGTCTCCATTCACCACCTTTGAGTCCTCAAGCACCTCCAGCCCAGATCACTGGGAATATTTAGCTCAGGCCTTGGAGCGACGCCGCTGGAGGGGCCGCGCCCCCGCCGTGCCCGCACGCCGGGGGTCTCATCCCGGTGCCTCCCAGTGCGGGGCTGGAGCGCCGGGAGCTGCCGGCTCGGCGTCGGAGCACCAGGAGCTGTTCAATATTTATAGCGGCGGTTGGAGCTGCCGGGTAAAATGGCAGCGGAAGCGGAGGGGGGGACGGCGGGAGGGTCCATCTGGCCCCCGCACTTGGAGTCACCATCTGCTCCCCGCGGGAGCCGCTCCCGGCGCCGCGATGGGGTCCGGGGTGCTGGGGGTGCTGGAGGTGCTGGGGGTGCTGCCTCTGCTCCGGGGCACGAGTGCAATGAGTTTGGCGGTCTCGGGCGATGGCGGAGAGCAGGGGGGTGGCAGCTCAGGGTCCTACCCACTGCCCTGTGTTTGCTCCAGCTCCCGCGTCCCCATCACGGACTTGTTTGGACGGGGAAATGAGGACGTGGGTGTAATTGTTAATGAGGATGTGCATATGCTAATCAGGGCTCCCAATTACGGCAGGACAGGGGTGGGGGGCCTCGCAGGCCGTGCCCTGCCCCGGTTTTGGCCAGGTGAGCCCTGGGCAAGGTCAGGCAGTGGTGGCCGGCTCAGCTCAGCTCACTCAGCTCAGCTCAGCTCAGCTTATCTGGGCTCGGCTCGGCATCTCCTGGGTTTGGGTGCCCCCATGGAGACCCCACATCTGTGGTTCTGGAGGGGAGCAGGGTCTGGGGTGCTTCTCGGGGGTCCCCAGCTCCCAGGCCCCCGGGATGCTGGTGGGATGGGCACTGGGAAGCAGCTCACACCACCCCTCTGCTGTTCTTCCCCTCTTGATCTCACTCACAACCTGCCACGGTGTGAGGTGACGGTGGGCAAACAAACCCTTAATTAGCCACTTCGGGGATTTGGCTTTGTTAATGTCAAAAATATTTATTAAGGAGGAATTAAAGCCGCCAGCCTCTGGGTACAGGATGGCACGGCCCAAGCGGGATCACCTTTGCCTTGGTGGGATGCTCCTGTCCCACCCTCCCCATCCCAATTCCCACCTCAGCAGCAGCTGCTGGATGCTGGATTCGGCAGTGAACCAATCAGGGATGGGTTGGAATTTCTGGGGGGATGAGGAGATGCTGAGAGGTGTCTGTCAGGTCCCTGGTGAGGGGGTTGAGCTGCAGGATCTCCCAGAAATCTGAGACCCAGCAACCCAGGACAGTGTCCATCCTCCATCTGTGCTGAGCTAGGCTGGGAGCAGGGCCCAGGAACAGGGATGGGGTGGGAGACGTGGCCTCCCAGGAATGCTGGGACGGGCTTTGCGGGGAAAACAGCCACTTCCCATCAGCTGCATCCGCTGGGAAGCGGTGGGAAGCAGTGAGGGGATTCCCGGCGGGCAGCAGGAGGCCGAAGCTTATCCCCCTTTCGGGTGTGAACAGGGAGGGCTCAGCCACGTCCCCAGCAGTGCCAAACCCACGGAGGGCATTTCTGCCTGGATTTCTGCTCCAGCACATCCGTTGGCCTGGGGTCCCAGGCCTGGGGGCACCCTGGGACTTGTCCCCAGCAGACACGGGGCTCCCTGTCCCTCCTGGCTCGGGACCCACGCCCGCCCACCCAGGGGGGACACTGGGGTGGGATTAGCCGTAATTGCCTGCACTTTGATGTCCGTCACCTCCTCCCGGGGGATCCTCGTTACCTGCAGCAAACCTGCGCCTGGCATCTGGCTGCTAATCCCGGGATTAGCGGGCGTGGGGAGGGCGGCAGATGGAGCCCGGCCAGGCCGGGACCCCCGGGGTGCGGCCCACGGGCCAACACTGTTTGGGTTGTCGGGACCCCCAGGGTCTCCAAGGCAGCTGGGTCCCCAGTGGAGCCACCTCCTTGGAGAGCAAGGCTGCTCCCAGGGGAATTCCCAGCCGGGATCTCCCCTGGGACCTCATCCCCTCCAGGGGCCCCGGGAAAACCCCCGTTCAAGGGAAATGAGAGGTGTCGCTGCTCCCAGTGATGGCCTTTCCCAGCTGCAGGAAGAGCGTTTCTGGGAAGCCAGTAATCTCCGTGTCCAGCTTCTTCTTGCCCCCAGAATATCCGCAGCGCGCTCAGGCTGGGAAAAAGGGAAGGAGAGAAGGAAATGGCTGCACGTCTCCATCCTGTGCCCACCCAAATCCATCTCCTTCGTCCCTGGGGTACTCGCCGGGCAGGGGGAGGGACAGGAGGTCCTGAGGGAGCTGCTCCCTGGGCTGTGTGTCAGGGGGGTCTCTGTCCCCCAGTTCCCAGCCAAACCCCCCCATCCTGTGGCCGAGCGCCCCACGGCTGCGTGCTAACCCCAGGGTCCCTGCTCAATGGGAGGAAGGAAATCCTCATCCTCGGGAAAGGCTGGACACGGCCGTTTCCTCCCGCCGTGCTGGGGAGGGGGCCGGGGCACCGGCACACCCGCCCTTGGCGCCCCGACATCACCCTCCCTCCAACCCATCCCTATGGAAACCCCGTCCGGAAACTGGATTTGGTCCTGGTGGGGTCACACGGGAGACAGGGACAGGGTGGAGGGGGGGGGGCCTTTCTGTGACCCCCAACCCCAGGGGACCTTCCGGGGGGGCGCGGGGGGTTCCCGCAGCCGACTCAGGCAGAGAAGCCCCTCGGTGTCCGCGGGCGTGGGGGGACCCGGGATCCGTGCGGGTCCCGGCGTGGGCTGGGAGTGAGGGGGGCACAGTCCCAGGGGCCTCGGCCGCAGCCGGCTCCCCGCCAGCCCTCGGTATTCCCGCGGCTCCTTCCTCTTCCTCGCCCTTCGCCCGCCGGCGGCAGCGCTCACAAAGGGTGCCCTTTGCCCCTCCGTGTCCCCGCCGTGTTCCTGCCGCCTCTCGGGGCTCTGCCGGGCACCGAACCCCCCCGCCGGTGCCCCGGGCGATGCTGCTGCCGGTCCAGGTCCTTGTCCTGCTCCCGATCCCGGTTTCCCCCGACCCGTTCCGGGGCTGGATCTCCGCTTTCAGTCGCAATAATCGCCCCGGGGCGGCGGGGCTGGACCGGGAGAGGGACCGGGATTGAGACCGGGAACGGCACTGGGACCGAGATCAGCACCGGGATCGGGGTCGGGAAGGATATTGGGATCGGGGGCGATATCGGGACCAGGACAGAGATCGGCACTAGGATCGGGACCAGGATCGGGATCGGGACCGGGATCGGGACCGGGATCGGGACCGGGATTAGGAGCACGCTCCCCGGGCGCCCCCTGGCGGCCACGAAGCCCCGCCGGAACAAAGGCCGGACCCGGGACCCCCCCCGGGATCTCCCGGGACCCCCCCACGGGCAGGAGGGACCCCGGGACCCCCCCCCAGAGGGGCAGGCACGGCCCGTGCCCCCGGGCCCGGGACACCCGGGGGAAGAGCTGCGCCCCTTCCTCCTCATCCTCTCCCTCCGCCTGCTCCTCCTCCTCCTCCCCCGGCCTGGGGGTCCCACCCAGCCCCGCAGACCTGACTGGCAGGTTGGGCAGCAGGCGGTGACAGGGGGGGGGAACACCCGAGCCATCGGTAACAGGGCAAAGGGGAGCGGCTGGAGCTCCCCCAAACCCCCCCTGTCCCCCCGAATCTCTCCTGCTCCCCCCGTGTCCCCCCCAGCTCCCTCCCCACAGCAGGACCCCTCGCACCCTGCACACCTCGGGCCGGGGGGCTGCAGCAGTTGGGGCTCAGCAATTTCAAACCCACATTTTGGAGGAACAGCACCACCTTCCCCCGCAGCCACGAAGCATCGGGGGGGCACAGCAGCTCCTCTGGGGTCCCCAAAAGGACGGGACGAGGGCTCACCCCCTCCTAAAGGAAGCCAGACTGGGAGGAATCCCCATTGGGAGCTTTAACACACCTGTAACTCCCACCTGCCCACACCCAATTCACCACTGCACCTCTCGAAGCTCAGCACCATTAACAAATCACTCTTCATGCACAAACACAGCACAAGCCCTTCTGGGGGGGGGGGCTTGTGGCGTGTGGGAGGGATTTAACCGAACAACAAACACACAAACGACTTGTTGGGAGTAAAAAAATATCTTTTTTTTTTTTTCCTTTTAATTACATCAGTTATCAAAGAAAGAAAAAAAAAAAAAGCAGTGGTAACAAAAATACAAAGCTCTGAGGGTTTCTTGTTTTGTTTGTTCTGTAACAAGCTGAGCATCAGTGCAATTGTTTTAATTTAACTTCTGCTCTGAGTCCCTGCTGGCAGCGTACGAGTAGGCTTTGCCCAGCACCAGACGGTCACGCAGCAGCTTGAAGAAGGCGTAGTAATTGCTGAAGAGGATCAGAGCCAGGGAGATGGTCTGGTGCCACTTCTCCGAAGAAATCAGCGAGTAAAGCTGGTAGAAGATGACGGCTCCTTCCAGCAGGATCAGGATGTTGAGGATCCTCAGCGGTTTGCTGAAAAAGAACTGTGGGAGAACAAGGTGAGGCAACCCAGCGAGAGGCAGAACCTCCGGGCTGGGTTTTGGGTGGGATTCCTCCGGAATTCCCCTCTGGAGACACACTGAAGCGGGTCTGGACAGTCACCCTTCTGGCAGCACCGAAACGAGACACAGGGCTAAGAGATGCTGCGCTGAACCCCAGTAACTGCCACGTGGAAAGCCACCCTCTGGCAGCCCCAGGTGTCACCCCCCCCAGTTTCCCAGGAAGGAGACGTGATCTTACGTGGAATCTGAAGTGCGAGACGTCGGAGGGCACGGCCACGTTGTAGTGCCCCACGGCCTTGTACACGTTCTTGCTGTGCTTCACCAACACCCCCTGCGGCCACATGCACTCCTCAGTCCACCTGCAGGGAACAGGGAGCCCTCAGCGCCGCCTGCACGCGGGAACAGGGGCTGCTGCCTTCCCACTCCCACGGGCAGCGCGTGGCAGCCGCTCCGGGAGGGCAGGCTGGCCCCTCCGGGCGCGTCCCCACGGCGGTGACAAACTGGCAGGTACCCGTGGCCAGGAGCAGCAGGAACCTTGCCAAAAATCAGCTCTGCTTGCTGAGCTCGGCAGCGGGCAGTGCACAGAGCGTCTGTGCTGCTGCAGGTGTCGGCCGACAACTCCGCTCTCGGTTTTCTCCCTCGTTTTTTATTTTAAGGCTGAGCTCCCCGTCCAGCCCTCTCAGGGAAAAACCCAGCCCTAACGCCAGGAGAGAATTCCTTACTGATGCTGCAGCACGTTGGAGCAGAGGGCTGGGTCCACCTTCTGCCAGCAGCCCAGGTGTGCTGCAGCCTTGTGGAGCAGGTCACAGTAGCGGGCAGGGAGCAGGTACTGCATCAGGATCACGGAGGTGCTGATGGAAACCAGCAGGAAGAGCTCACAGGACCAGCGCTTGTCGTAGTACTGAGTGTTCTGTGGGGGGGGGACAGGAACGCGTGACACGTTTGGGCACCGTGTGACAGGGTGTTTGCACAGCCCCACCTGCCAAAGGCAGCAGAACACAAAGCACTCGGGCAGGTAAAACAAGGCAGCCGCGTGGAGCCGTTAATCCCGCCTGGAAAGAAGCGCCCACATAGGATGGCTGAGGCAGAACTGCTGTGCCAGCACCAAAAACAGGGAGACGGCTCCTGATGCCCCCCGTGCTCAGCTGACGGTGGGTGGGAGCACCAGGGGACAGAGCTCCCTGAGGGACTTACAACAAGACATTTGTCTCCCAGGTTAGGAACAGAATGGTTAGTACCACCCATTAGGAATTCAACAACGTCCCCTTCCACGCTGCCACCACAGCCCAGTGCCCACCTCCCAGCCGGTCCCACCCCTCTCTCACCTTCACAAACCAGACGGGCACGAAGGCCACGTAGTAGGCACTGAGCATGGAGCTCACCAGCACCTCCTTCATGCGCCAGTTGAAGTCCATTTTGAGGTACTCCACCTCGTTGCGGATGAGGTCCGGGGAGAGGCAGCAGGCGTGGGTGGGCATGGCCTCCATGCCGTACATCTGCCGCGTGTGCTGCTTCCACGTCTCCTTGAGCACCGTCAGGTAGTCCCTGCCCCGGGCCCCCACCTCGCCCGTGTCCCGGGGGCCGATGTTGGCCACCTGGGCGAAGAGCCCCGCCTTGCGCAGGTCACAGTTCAGCTGGAGGAAGGGGATGTACATCCCGAACCTGGAGCAGTGCGGGAAAGAAGGGCTGTTACTGCTGAGGGTTTGCTGCAGCCCCTTCCTAAAGCCACGAGGACGTTCCCTGTGGTCGCCCCAGGCCTGGGAGTGTCCGAGGCCAGGCTGGAGCAACCTGGGCTACTGGGAGGTGTCCCTGCCCGTGGCAGAGGGTGGAATGGGATGATCTTGAATGTCTCTTCCAACCCAAACCATTCCATGATCCTCTGATTCTGAATGGCCTCTAAGACCTACAGAAACTCCTGAAAAGAGCTTCGCCACTGATCTCAAGTCTCAGATCTTTCTGGATGCTTCCTCCTTCATTCATCAGGGAGAAAGGAGCTATTTCCATACACGACTGGGAACACAACCAGCTCCCTTTTGTTAGTTAACACAAAGCAGGGAAGCTGTTTGATTCCCTCCACCTGGAGCCAAGGGAAACCGATGCCACGAGTTTTTGAACACTATAGGAAAAGCACACACTCCCTTCCCAGAGGACACGAGCAATTTAAGAATTAGCGGTCACATAAAGCTGCAACACAGGTAGGTGTCAAAGATCCAGCAAGGAATGTGACACAGCAGGAGGGAGGAGGTATAAACTCCGTGACCAGGTAACTTATTGAAGTGAAGCCTCAGTGAGTGCAGTGCCCATGCGAGATCCCCCACCCTGCCACAGGGGTACTCACGGGTAGCACAGGAACAGGAGGTTGAGGAAGGAGTAGGTTCTGAAGAGGTGGATGATGGACCGGCACAGGCTCCAGCCCGTGCCGGTGAGGACGGCAAACCGAGTGACCACCAGGAACACGGAGCGTGGCAGGGACACTTTGCCACTCTGGGAAGCCTGTGGGAGAGAGGAGAGAGCTGGTGACACCAAGACGGGGGAGCCTTCTGAGGAATCTGGACTCCACAAAATCTCTGGAATCTGGGCCTCGTTCCTCAGGCTGGAGGGAGGAGAGCTCTGAGTTCCTTGTTAAGGTCTGGCAGTTAAGTGTGACCAGCCCGTGCTCACCACAGGACATTTCCACAGTGAGCAGACACCCACTGGCTTTTCTCGGGGAAAGGTGGAGTGATGGAGGGAACAGGAAAAGAGCCAAACAGCAGGAGGGAAGCAGAATCCCTACAATATAGTTGAGACAGTAACTCAAGAGACAATCCCAGAAGGACAGAGAGTCAGGAGAGGTGGTCTGGGGCTCTCAGTTCTGTTCTCTGCTCTTCCCATTCCAAACCATGCCTGGGATTCTGACTTGGGCGTATCACAAAGCTCCTTAGGAAAGGACAGAGGAGCCTGGAACTGCAGAAGGGACACAAAGCCTTGCCATTCCCCTGAAAGAACAGCTCTGAGATCTGCCTGGGGACTTTACCTCCTTCACAATAGCGCTGATGAGCCGCCGGGCCAGGACGATGGTTGTCACCGTCAGCACGTTGAAGTCGATAAGGTGAAAGTTCTGTGGAGACAAAACCAAAGTGATCCCGTTTCCACGAGGCAGCAGAAACCCACATTCAACAGAGAAACTCCCAAGCTACTCTCTTCTCTTTGGACTCCCTTCCAGGATCAGAGAGAGAGAATGACAAGCAGGCAGCCAGTGCCCAAAGCTTGGCAAAATAAGGAGTTGCAGGAGCAGCCCTGAAGGGCTGCAGAGTCACATGCAGTTTACGTTAAATATAAATATATATAAAATTTAATGTTTAGCGACCCAAGAGGCATCCTGGGAGTATCATCTGTCCTCTGGTGCTTACCAGTGATGTGTGGGAGGGAGGGTGAGAGGGTGGGTACCACCACACCGTCTTGTAGATGTTGATGTAGTGGACAAAGAGAGCGACGAGGTGACAGAAGAAGAGCTGGAGCTCAAACAGGACACTCCTCTCCACAGGCAGCTCTGGGATCTTACAGTGCCTCAGGGGGACCACTGTCTGTGCTGCCAAAGGGGGGCTGGAAAGGCCTGTACCTGAGCCACTCCTGCCAAGGGAAGCCAAGAGTCAGGAATGAACAGGGCAGTGTCCTCCTGCCCACCCACCCGGTGGGTTCTCTGACGGAGAAACCCAAGCTGGCCACCGGTGGCTGCCACAAACCACAAGTGTCAGCACCCCAAAGGCGTCCAGGATGACTCTGGCAGGCAGATGTGAGCAGGAATTTGCCCAGAGAAAGCAAAACTTGGAACCAGGCCAGCCTCCAGCACCAGGTCACTTGATATTAAACGCCCTGTGCCGAGCCAGGTTCAAACCCAGGGCTGTGCTGTGCTACTCAGGGGACAACCAGTGGCTCTTTTCTTAATTAATTGGAAGCTTTCAGACCTCAAGTTTGCGATTTACATATCTAAGAGGGCTTGAACATGAAAGACAGAGCAATTACACACAAGCCCTTGTTCATTCTTCACCTTCTATTCACCTGAGGAGGAAAAACGAGTTTAGCCAGAGGTGTGTGTTCCTGTGTGAGCACGCACAGGATCCCAGACAGATCCTTTAATCGAGGGGAATTAAGATACACCAGATATATCTCTCCTGATTTGCAGCCTCTAAATAACAACAGGCAAAGGAATCTGGGTGTGGGTTTCAAAGAAACTGCAGAGCACAAACCCCCGTTGAAAATCCCCAAATGAAACCACACTGAGTCCCGGGAGGGGGGATGCAGCTGGGTCAGTCCAGGGGTTTAAACCAGGAAAATCACAGGGATACAGCTACCCAGAGCAATCCAGCTTTGCTGGGAGAGCACACACAGATCTTTATCCCAGGTGGGGAATGCACAAATCCACATCCCAGCTCATCTCCAAGGAATCTGGGCTTTTCAGGAGGGTACGCAGTGAGAGGACAAGCGGGAATGGCTTCCCAGTGCCAGAGGGCAGGGTCAGATGGGACAGGGGGGAGAAATTCCTCCCTGTGAGGGTGGGGAGGGGCTGGACTGGATTTCCCAGAGAAGCTGTGGCTGGTCCATCCCTGGGAGAGTCCAAAGCCAGGTTGGAGCAACCTGGGATAGGGGAAGGTGTCCCTGCCCATGGCAGTGGAGTGGGACTGGGTGAGCTTTAAGATTGGAAAAGCTCTCCAAGATCGTCAAGTCCAACCTTGTGTCCCCAAAGCCCATCACACCCTCTCACACAGCTCCACATCCACTCCTTTGGACACTCCCAGGGATGGTTTGGACACCCCCAGGGATGGGGACTCCCCCACTTCCCTGGGCAGCCCCTTCCAAGGCCTGACCACCCCTTCTGTGAGGAATTTTCCCCTGATATCCAACCTGACCCTCCCGGGCGACAGGCCCTGGGTTGGGGGGGGGGAACGGCTTCAAACTGCAGGAGGGGAGATCAGGGTGGGATACTGGGAAGAAATTCCTCCCCTGTGAGGGTTGGGGAGGCCCCGGCCCAGGTTTCCCGGAGAAGCTGCGGCAGGGAGTGAGTGAGGACTGGGTGAGGTTGAAGCCACCCCACGGGGGGAGGCGGAGCAGAGCCCGCGTGGACGTGGCTCTGGGGGCACCCCACGGCTCCGGGGGGGGTCCGTACCTGGTCCGGGAGCGCACGCCTGTGACGGAGGAGCCCGAGGAGTGTCCGGAGCCGCCGGCAGCTCCGGGCTCGCACAGCGGGTTCCGGCAGTAGGAGGTTCTGTTGGGACCCCGCCGTCCCCCGGCCATTCCCGAGCTGTGGGAGCTGCTCACTGCGGGATCGCGCCGGGCCCCACCACTGGAAGCAGAGACGGATCGTTGAGTGTGGGTGGCTGAGCATTCCAGGCTCTTCCTGCCCCGACCCTCCGGATAACCCAATTCCCGACCCTCTTCCTTGCCTCCTGCATGTCCCCGGGCTATGGATGAGGACCTGGGGCAGGCAGCAGCTTGCTGAGGTGCTGAGAATTCATGGAGGGTCCCTGTGTGGAGGCTTCCACGGAGCTTTTCCTGCTTCTCTCCCAACCCAAGTCCACAAGGAATTTAATCAGCATCCCTGTGGTGTGATCCCTGTTCCACAGGCAGAGCAGAGACTCAAGAATTCCCCCAAAGTGCTTCCCTGGATCCTGCTTAAACCTCAGGAGAACCCACACAACTTCAAAGGAAGGAGAAGGTGATGAAACCCCCGTTTACAAGTGAAATCTTGAGCTGTGAGGAAACTCAGGTCACAGCAGTTACTGAACATTCCTTTTCCTGGTAGTGGATAATTTCCAGTTTGCACCAAATGGGAGTAAAAACAAAAACAAAAAATACTTGCTGAGGGTTTAGAGATCGTTCTCAAAGAAGTGTTAAAGCTGGAGCTGAGCTCAGGATTTCTGATGCTGGGCACTGTGGGACACCCGGGATGCAGTTTTTGAGGGGTGCAGGAGCTCTGGGACCCCCCTGGAAGCTCTGAGGGAGCAGTGGGGGCTGTGAGGGCACAGACAGGAGGGGGTTTGGGGTCTGCAGGGGGGGCAGGA
>JAWMRA010000058.1:4153596-4169548 GCA_035584735.1 Pseudotriccus pelzelni | reverse complement strand
CTGACACCCCCTGGAGATTTCTGTATGGATTGATGAGATTCCCTCTCAGCCTTCCCCTCTCCAGACCAACAAGGCCCAGCTCCTGCAGTCTCTCCTCATAAGGATCCCCAGGATCTCCTGCAGCTCCAACTTGGACAAACCTGGCGCCTTTCAGGACTAATTAATTCCAGCAGGGCCGAAGCCAATCCCCAGGGCAGGGTGGCACCAGCTGTGCCAGAGGTTATGCCAGCATCCCTAATCCCGGGGTCTGGCCATCAGGGACAGCTGCAGGAAGCGCTTCCCTCCTTCCCAGCCACCAGGCAAAGCAGATCCTGGGCTGGTGAAAGGTGGGTGTTGGAACGAGATGATCTTAAAGGTCCCTCCCGCCCTAAACCATTCCAGGATTCCATGAACCACCACTGAAGCAAAGGGAGTTCACATCCCTGCTGTCCCTGAGCCAGCTCCAGTCCCAAATATCCCAAGCTCAGCTCTCATTAGGGCCTGTGCTTGCAACATCCATCCTCGTGCTCCTCCCAGTCTCTCCAGGGTCTGCACTTTATGAAATCAAGAGTCCCACGACAGCCGAGCCTGTTCCTGCCACCACCGAGCACATTCCCCTTTTCTCCAAACTGTCTCCAGCCTGGCCCAGTGATTTATTCCTCTAATTCTGTTTTCATGAAAGCAGAGACCAAAGGAAATTGCTGTGGATAAACAGATTAGCTGTGGCAACTTCATGCCAAGTGTACAATGAGCATTTTGGCCTCCCAATCCCGGCCGACTCCGCCGCTCTCCCACCAAGCCGGAGGCACAAAGGGCTCTTTGTGCTGCGTGACAAACACAGGCAGCAGACCCAGGCACTGAAGGCAGGACAGAGCCAACGTTCCTGGGAGCAGCTGTCTGCTCGAATGCAGCTTGGGCTGGAAAACATCCCTGCTCAGCCACCTGAGTTTGAACTTCCCACAACCTGAACCCGGAGCAGGGAACACCCCGAGGCTGGAGCAGGGCATTAACTCTGCTTCCCTATTTACTGGCATGACAGGGCACAGGGGATTCCCAGTTCCCAGGGATCCCAGAAAGCCCCTCCAGCTGGTCATTAATGTCACTACCTGCACTCACTCAGCTGATGCTCTGGGAGAGGGACTGTCTCCGATCACATGGAATTCCGTGCCTTTACGCTGGGCAGCTCTGGGAATTTATGATGCCATGTGTCATCTGGAATATCCCTTTGGTCAGCTGGGGTCGGTGCCCTGGCCGTGTGCCCTCCCAGCTTCCCCAGGCCCATGCCAGCATGGCAGGGAAAGGAGCAGGCAAGGCCCTGGCTGTGTGTGAGCTCTGCTCAGCCAACAACAGGACACCTCTGTATCATCGGCACAAATCCCAAACTCGGCCCCAGAGCAGCCACTGGGAAGAAAATTAACTCTGCCCCAGCCCAAAGCAGCACAGGCTTGTTCAGAGGGAGAGGAAAATGCTTCTCGCTCACTGCCACGTGCAGCTGCCATTCCAAGCCTGGATATGGCTTAAAAAAGAAATGCAGCCACAGCTGAGGGGAAAAGGATTTTTGGAGTGATGGTTTGTCTTCCCAAGGAAGCAAGGAACTAATTCCTTACACACAAATCCATTTTCCAAGCAAGTGTACAGCACAGAGTCAGGATCAGGTAGCGGGTTTCTGAGGATAAGGAAGCAGATGGAGCCATACAAAACACAGTCCATGAAGACCAGACTGCAGCAGTAGTGCTGTGGGTGGAAATCCAGATCTCTTAAAATATTTTAAAGCTACAAGGAAATTAAGATATTTCCATAGTCAAAAAATGGATCTTTTTAAGGCATCATCTTTGAAACAATCAAGTTTGATAGGGATCTAAACCCACAGATTGTCTCTGTTCAGACCTGGAAATAAATGTTCTAACACGAAAAACTACTTGAGGTTCTCCTCAGTTTCTGTTCAGACACTGGAGTGACGCTGGAAAACTGCTGGTTGACCACAAGCAATTCCCAAACTACGTGCAGCCCCTTCCCCGTGAAAAGAACAGTATTCCCAGACATACCATAAGCTTCATAGGTTTCCTGTGCCTCCCCGTGTCCGTAATCATAGTATTCTGTGTCCCTGGAAGAGTAATTAGGCGGTTACATCCAGTGAAATCACATTCTCAAACCGACACAACTTGCACAAACGCCGGACAGGCAAAGATGCCCGGTGTTGTCCATGTCACTTCCCAGGCCATCCTGGATTGCAGCGCAACAGGGGCACCTTCTCTACAGCTCAGACCCAGAAATGAGCGTTTGCATCCCCTTAAAATGGAAAAAAATTAAAAAGAATAAAGGTCATGCATTGTTTGCTCAGGAACAGAGAGAAGCCAACTCACCCTTGGCCCTGGCTGTAGTAGCCCTCATACCCCTCGTAGCTCTGGTCTGCGTACGTGTCGTCGTAGCCCTGGAATGGATCGTGACATAAAGGTGTCAATGGAAGGACCAAAGGATAATTCCTGGCCAACAGGCATGGCAGGATTGAACCCAGGCTACCCAGCAGCTTCCAGAGGAGCCTGGAAATCCGTCCCTGCCATGGGGAAGCAGCAGACAGAGCTGAGACCTGCTGTGTCCCGTGGCTCGGGAGGAATGAATCATACTAATATTTATAATTCATGGCCAAGGCTGCAGCTGGGCTGAGGGACAAACCCTGTGCCAGGAGACCTGTAACTGTTATTAGCAAAAGGTTCTTTCCCCAGAGGGTGGTTGGCACTGAAAAGCCTCCCCCGGGCAGTGGGCACAGCCCCAAGGCTGCCAGAGCTCCAGGAGGGTTTGGACAATGCTCTGAGGGACAGGGTGGGATTGTTGGGCTGTCTGTGCAGGACCAGGGCTTGGACTGGATGAGCCTTGGGGGTCCCTTCCAGCTCAGGACATTCTGTGATATCTAAACCACAGATTTACAATTAGACAAACCCCAACCTCAGAACTTATGACTGGTTTCAGTGAGAAAACATTTTACAGGGAAGAGAAACGAACTTCTCGGATGTATCAATAATGGTGACGATTCCCCAAAATGCTGCTGTGCATCAAAGCCCATTGGCTTGTTCTTCCTTTGGGACACCGAGAGCACAGACGCCAAGATAAGCTTGGCAGGAGGGGGGTACTGAGTTACGCAGCTTGAAACATCCCCCTGTTCATTCACTTATTTGCTTTAAGGATTTTAGTGGATGGAAGAAGCCTGGGATGCCTCCTGCTTAAAGAATTCTCTTAAAAAGAGAATGTTATGTGAACTACACCAATCTTTGGCATAATTTTTCACACCACGCACTGCAAGTCACGGAAAACTTCCATTCTTAGGGGCACATTTACAAAAAGCAACCCTTACTTTGGATTTAGGACACTTGCAGTTCCCTTCTTTGAGGGTCAAAGGGGCAGAGAAGGTCAACAAGCACCATCCCAGGGGTCACTGGTGGTCCCAGCACTATCCCAGTGCTCAGTGGTGGTCCCAGCCCCACCCCAGTGGCCACTGGTGGTCACTTCCCCACAGCAATCCGCCGCCAGTCACGCTGAATATCTAAGACACATTTAGCCGGAATTAAAAAACCGAAGATAAGGAATTCCTTACATATTCCTCGTAGGCTTCTGGCGCAGGAGGAGGAGGAAGGGGTATCCTCTGGATGCCAGCTGCCCGTGCTCGGGGTGCAGGAGCCCCCCGGACTGCGGGAGGAGGGGGCACCCCCCGGGCTATGGTGCCCCCCCGGGCAATGGCCCCTCGCACTGGGGCTCCTCGCACCAGGGCCCCCCGAGGAGGAGGTGGAGGAGGAGGAGGAGGCGGGGGGGGACCAACCCCACGGCCCCTGGAAGGAGAGAAAGAGGGTTGTGAGCACCTCCTGTGGGGATACCGAGGGTGGGGCTTCTCGTATCTACTTCAGAATGCAACAACTTGGTAGCTGAAAAGAGCTGCCACCGGCTAAGCCACGAATCCTTTCTCAGCACGGGAATTAACGCCGTTGCCCTTGCAGGATTTGCCAAAACCTCCCCTGGGATGAGAAATCTGCCGCATTAGATGTACAGGCAGAGGAATAAATGAGATACAGGACTTTGGGCAGGTGATTTCTCGGAGGTCACTGACCTGGGATGGCTTCCAGACCTGCACATCCGTAAGGATCAGTGATGAGATGAGGAGGGACACGTCAGGGCTGAACAGGCAGAGGGAAAGACACTACCCCATGAAACAGGGAGTGAAGCAAGAACTGTAGTAACAGTTTTATTGCCAATTTATCCCAAAGCCTTGACAGCCCTGACAGAATGATGCCATCCCAGAGCTCTCAAACGACGCCAGTTTAATCTGAAAATGCTTGTTCTGCTGAAGGCTGCACAAGATCTGTTTACACACGGTTTCACAGGCCAATTTCTGAAAGGTTACTTTATAAAACTATTGATTGCAGACTTCAAAAATAACACAGAAGACACCCACTGTGTTAGATTACATCTCAAAACATGCAAAACATTGGATGCCAGCGTGCTCCAAGGCTGCAACACAAGGCTGGAAAAGCCTTGGCCAAAATCCAAGGTCGAGCCCAACAGCTGATGTGCAAGAACAAGCCGTTTAACCTCCTCTGACAGGACAACTCTTGAGCAAAATGCAGCACTTCCAGGTCTGTGCTTTGGGGAAAAGATACCTGGGGACGGGTGGAGGTGGTGGTGGAGCCGCTCCCCTTCCCCGCCCGGGGACGCCTCGGCCGCGGTTTGGCTCTGGAACACCGTTCAGGTAGGACAGCTCCAGGAACTGCTCCTGGCAGATATCATCCATCATATCCTGGAAAGGGGGGACAGGCAGTTCAGGAGAACAGCCAGCTAGCCAGGCTGTGCCCTGGGATATCCCAGGCTACTATGCTGGAATAGAAACAACCCAATAGTCCTAAGTTAAAATCTGCTGGTTGGTTTTACTAGGATTTGCTCAGCAGGTAACAGGACAGCTTTCTCCAAGGAAGGCCCTGGCACCTGCACGTCCAGGAGCTCAGGTGAGCACACAGCTGGTCCCTGGCAAGGGGATCTCTCTGCCAGGGCTGCTGGAGGTACCTGATGTCACCCAGCCCCATCCCAGGGGTCACTTCTCCACAGCAATCTTATGTCAGTCACGTTGAGTATCTAAGGCACAGGCAGCTGGAACTAAAACACCAAACAGATGTAATTCCTCACAGATTCTTCGTAGGGTTCTGGCACAGGGGGAGGAGGATCTGAGGGGATCCAGCCTCAGGAGTGAGCTCAAATGCCAAGCGAGCCTTGGAAGCCAGGGCATCCCACCCCTGAGCCTCACACCCAGGGTCTGCCCAGTGCCACGGCAACACCACAAAGTGAGGAGTCTCCCCCCAGATGTGTCCTCCCAGCCCTGCTGGCTTCCACGGTGACTTCCTTGTCCATTTTCCCAAGTCTGACACACGGACTGAAGGCAGGGACAGCGAAGACACTTTAAATTGCAAGGCTGCTCTGGCAGCTCTGCACATCCCAGGGGCTCCTCGAACATGACCTCTTTCCTTCAAAGACACTCCACATCAACAGTCTCTCCTCCTCCCTGTGCCAGACCCAGGAGAACACACACCATCCACAGGCCTTTCCACAGTGCCCGCTGCTCTCAGGTTCTGCCCTGGTACTTCAGGAAGAACTTCCAAGCTCTCCAGGCTCACCTGTGGAGCAGTGACAGGGTCTAGTAATCCCTCTACCACTGAGTTACAGGCTGAGCTGGCCAGAAGCAGGAACACTGCATGGGTCTTTCCCACTTATTTTTCCCCACTCTCTGTGATTTTAAAACATGTGAGAGACTCCTTCAAGTTCTGGTTTGCAAAAAGAGGTTCCTTCACATAATCCACACTTAAAGCAGCAGAAATGCTGATTTCACAGGTGTGTCTCAGAAAACAGTCACCACATTGCATACAGCTCCTGAGCTGCCTGGGCTCACCCTCCCCACCCTCACACCCCTGTATTTAAGTTCCTGATCTGACAGTGAAGTTTTCCAGCTGGATTTCTACAGTTGCAAGTCAGAAGAACCCGTCTAAGAACTCTCTTCCACGCCAGGCAAGATTAAATTTATTCTCCCGCTAAAAACTGGCACGTGGAGCTGCGCAAGCTGCCCACCCCCAACATCCACAGCTCGTACTGGGAGGGAAATACTTACTCCAAGTGCTCTATACCATTGATCTCCATGTTTTTTGTCATTCTGATCATGGTTAGAGGAATAATAAATACCTTCATGCAGGATTAAGCGGGTTCCCTCAACTACCCCAAGTGAGATCATCACCCTGTACAAATCTTACCCATCCTAAGCCAGGTTCACCACCCACCCAGAAATAAAAGACTGTCAGCATATACATACCGGAACAAGGAATTTCTTGACCTCCTCCATGGCGTGAGCCATCAGGGCATAGGCCTCGCAGGGGGGCCCAAAAACCTCAATGAAGACGTGCAGGTCCATGTTTAGATGAGCGTATTTGGGATCCCCCCCTTTGCGCAGCTCCTCCTCCTGAAACAGAGCACACCCCAAAGCTAAGAAAACACATGGGAAAGCTGCTGGTCTTTCACCTGCTTTCTGAGCCTCAGCAGGAGACGCCTGCAGAAGCATCTGGACACGGAGGGTGCAAGCAGACCGTGGCTTGGAGCGCAGTTTTGTGAACAGCCACGTACAACCCACCCCTCCCACCCCGTGACAGCTGCGTCTTCAGGTGACTCGTTTGTGCTAACGGTAATATTTTTAATTGACCCCAGCCAATTTTATTTTTTTTTTACCCCAGGAGATTTATATATCCAAGCTTGTTGTTCTTCCTCTTCTACACCCAGGTGCTCTTTAACCACCTCATGAAGCTCTAACTCTGCTCTGAGACACCTCTGTTATTCAGACTGTTATTCAGTTATTTAAGAAGCTACAAACAAAGCTGGAAGTGTAAAAGCTTTTCATGCAGCTGGAGTAAAACCCGAATTAAGTTACAGCTCTGTTGACTCTTAACTCAGTTTTGGGAACAAGCAGGAAGGAAAAAAAAAATAACCAAACATTCTTTTCATATTTTTTCCCTGTTATAAAAACACCTCCTGGCACTTTGTGATTCACTAAAGATTACCAGGAACATACTGCTCCAAGATCTTCAATGAACCATGAGAATTTAAGGACTTCAGAGAGAACGGCTAGAAGAAAGGATTTCATTTTTTTTATGGAGGGGGAAACATATTCCTTTAGTGAAGGACACTTCAGGGAGTAGCTGGGATTAATTCTGATTTTATAAACTTTGTATTTCATGTCTCACACAAGCCATCTCTGCAGCCAAGGGCGCAGGGTAGCACGAGATGTCTGGGTTGTAAGTCCTCCCCACAAAGAAAACATCCATCACACTTCAGCCCCCATCCAATT
Organism: Pseudotriccus pelzelni; assembly: GCA_035584735.1. Taxonomy (NCBI): domain Eukaryota; kingdom Metazoa; phylum Chordata; class Aves; order Passeriformes; family Tyrannidae; genus Pseudotriccus; species Pseudotriccus pelzelni. The sequence continues at coordinate 4,162,206 of JAWMRA010000058.1, read as the reverse complement.
GCTCCCAACGTGCACAGAACAATTCCTACTGCTTTGCCTTTGGATTAGGATGGTTTAATCTTTCACAAAACGCCCTGAGAGCCGCTGCCTCTCACAGCAACACGAAGGGAATTACGTGTGTGCATGTTTTCAGGGTGATGCCCTTACCTTGGCTTTGTCTCTCATTGAGCCCTTCCCCAGCACAGAAATTTTAGCACCAGTTTCTTCCTGAAGTCTCTTAATGGTGTTGCCTTGAGGTCCCAAAATCTTTCCAACAAAGTTGAACTGTAAGGGAATTAAGACAAGGAAACAAATTAGCTCCAGAGTCCAGCGGCTCTGTATGTCACGTTGGCCGACAACAAAAAAAAAATATCAGTCACTCCACCTGCTCCTCACCTCACCAAAAAATACAGACCAAAAAGAAAAAAATTAAGTTTCAAAATGTTCTTTTCGTGAAGAAAATGCTCCACCAGAAAAACCAAGCTCAGTTAACTCCCCTCAAGTGTTTCATTCCAACATCTACTCTGCAGCAGTTTTACAGGCAGCGAGTCTTAATGAGTTAAATGAGTTTTTTAACTGTAAAACACAAAGCCTGCGAGCAATAAAATACCCCAGCTATGCATCACCATTTAAGCTTTATCCCGACACATTCTAGAAATGCAATATATTAGAAATAAGATCCTGCAAGCCTGCACAGGAAAAATTCCACAGTGATAGTGGAAGACTGCATTCACTCCTGCTGACACTCTGACAGCCACTCTCTCTCAGTCAGGCAAAAACCCACAGAAAAGAAGCAAATCCCAGAGGTTCAGTAGCTATTTTCTGGCCCTCACCTTGGGGTACTGTTTGACAGGTATCAGAACTCGTTCTTTCAGTTTCATATTCTTGTGGGAAAATAAATCCAGGTAGTTCTCTTCCTCATCCTTCTTTGTTGTTTCACCCTTCTGAATTTTTTCAATTTCTAGACAAGATAAAAATAGGGCTGCTTATATTTCCTCAAACAAGCATCAGTTCAGAGCTGCAGTTATGACAGGACACACCACCCTCCTTCTCTGTGAATGGATCAACACTTGGAATTCTGTTAATGCAACGTGGACAGGCCACCTCTTTAGTGCTGGACTCTTGCTCCCTTCCAGAGGGATTCCAGAGGCCAAAAACGAGATGATGGATAAAAAAAGAGGAGGAACAGCAGAGAATGCCCTACAAATAATTTGACAAGAGCAGGAAACCTCCAAGAGCAGTTTTGTGTGTCCCTTCTGCCGTGCCCTGAATGCAGCACCCACATGTAGACCCCTAAATGCACAAAGAAACCAGCCCAAATTGAACTAAAACCACATATATTTGCTACGATGCAGCACAATTCAGCAAATCAGGCAGTTTTTTGTCATTCAAGCCAAGCTATTTTAAATCTGTAATTTAATTCGTGGTGTCACCACGTCCTGACACTTACGTTGAAAACAACCCTAATGAACAACCACCCAGCGAGTGAGACAGAGCGTGGTCTGGTTTAGGAAACTCTCACAGCTTCATTCCATTAAATGAACTCACCTTTATCACACAAATCATTACTAACTGGGTTGTCAAACCCTCAGCTGTGCAGCCGTGAAGGTGAGGGGCGGAAGTTCTTGACTCGATCCAGGCAACGAAGCTACAAATTTTTTGCCTTTCGAAACAGGATTTTGAGTTTGAATTGTCTGTCGGGAATTGCAGAATAAAAACCCCCTGAGGTGGCCTGAGTGAAGGCAAGGAATGTTGCAGCCCGAGGGGATCTGGGACAGGTCCCAGTAACCTGCTGGAGGTAGGTCGTTAAGGGAGGTCAATTAGGAATTGGTACAAACACCTCAAAAACCTGCCTAGAAATTAATCTTTCACTGAGAGATGGCAGGACGTGACCCACATGGAGAAAACTGAAGATCCTCTTCCAGGCAGGCATTTCTTAGCCATTAAGGCACTTTTCCTTGCACAGGGATAACACCCAGCAGAGCCCAGAGCTGCCTGGCTTGTCCTTTCCAGAGATGTCATGGACAAGTTTTATTCAAAGGCCAACAACTTAAATGAGAAGTTCCCCCAAAATCTGGAGCCAATCCAACAATCCCAAATTCCTGATGAACCATTAGGTCCAACAAAAAGACCCCAAAAATTGCTCACATCCAAACCCACCACAGATTATTATTTACAGGTGTTCACCAGCAGCACAACCCTTCCTTAAAAGTTAAATTGTGCCACTCCACCAGCAGAAACCCGAGGACTATAAATACATTTTCTGAGTCGAGAGTGCTCTAAGTACTTCTCACATCTCAGGGGGAAAGAGACACTTCACAGGATTTTACACAGAACTGGAACTGAGCTGCAAAACAAAACCGACACCTGCTTAGTCATTACCAGAATCTCCACAGTGCAGCTGCAGTATCTTGTATTTCCTGTGATTTCTGTTCACCTCCAACTCTCTGCTTTTGACTAAAAGGTTCACATTTACAGTTTCAGAAGCTCGACACGCAGACTTGATGACCTTGGAGGTGTTTTCCAACCTTAATGATTCTGTATCAGATATCTGACGTATTATCCACGTAGGAATGTTCTCATATCATCCAAACATGAACCAATGGGTTACCGTCAGCCTCCTGGACAGGCAACCCCCCTGATGGGCTCAGGAGCAACTTTCAAGCGGTGCAGACCACAGGAAACCACAAGTGCCATCAAAAAAAAACCCCCCAACCATTAAGAAAAGGTCACCGAATAATTGATATTTTTAATTTTTCGGCTCTGGACCCAGCAGTACAAAACTGGCTTTTAGTTTAGAGACCTAAATATAGAACCTGCAGACTTGTGGGGGAGAGTTAATATTCCAGACCATGTGGTGGCACGTTCAGGGGACACAGCTGGGGGAGAAGAAGGACTGGGGGGGATGTTGGGAGTGATGGCCCCTTCCCAAGCCTGGTGGGATGGAGTCCTGCTTTCCCAACCACTGGGAAAGTGGGAAGTGGCGGATGAATTCCTTGCTTTGCTTTCCTTTACCCGTTGAACTGTTCATCTCAACCCACATTTTCTCACTGTTACCCTCCCAGTTCTCTCCTCCATCCCAGCTGGGTGACCAAGGGCTGGGTGGGGGCTTGGTTGTCAACTGGGCTCAAAGCAGGACACAGAATTACGACAAAACGCCTGAATTTTGTATTTCTGCTTGCAACAGCCCCTTGGCTCCCTTACAGAAGTGTTACCATGACTCCTTAAAAAAAAAAAATTAAAAAAATCACCGGATCAAATCGCTTGGAAGGAGATTTCTTGATTTTTGCTTTAAAGAGAAGTGACTTTCTGAAAATAAAACGTAAAAGCAAAAAAAAACCTCTCGAGTTCACACACTGTCAAATTTATAAAATAAGACAAAGAGCTGCCTTGATTGGTTTTATGTAGGGGTTTTTTTTCAATTTTAGATATAAGAACATGATCAGAGAATTGAGATTTGGAAACTAAAGGTTTCACTGGTGGCCTTATCCCTGGTGAGGGATAACTTATAACCCTATAAAACTGGCTTCTTAAATAATCTGGTTTTCCTAAAACAGCATGTAAACTTCTGAAAATGCATCCTGCATAGGAACAAGAAGTGTTTCCTATAAACACATTAAGAATAAAAACACCCTAAAACTTCCCTGATGGAAATTAAACTACCCAGAGGCATCTTCTGGCTTTTTAAACCCTCAGCTCTGCAGCCATAAAAGTGAGGGTCAGAAGTTCTTAACTCGATTCAGGCAATGCAACTACAACATTTTTTTTTTTTTTTGTCTTTCAAGACTAGGATTTTGATTTTTTAATTGTCTGTTGTGAATTAGAGAGTCTCAAAAGCCCGCTGAGGTGGCCTGAGTGAAGGAACGCTGCAGCCTGAGGGGATCCGGGACAGAGTCCCAAACCAGTGAATCCCAGTTCACATCCACCACACACAGCACAAATTCCATTCCCCGCCTGCTGCAAGAGTAGCAGTGATATCTGGGAATCGGTCTGGGAGGGCAACAATTAATTAAAACCAAATTTAAAATAAACGCTAACAGTAATAAGCGGCATCGGATCCACGTCTTCGAACGGAGCATAAAACGTCGGAGAGGGACAACCCCAAGTTCTCCAGCTTTGGGAATTCAGGGCAGTGGGGGTGACCCAGCAGTCCCCTTCAAATCCCTTCACAGAACCAAGCCTGGACTCTGGAAATAGGTGTGAGGGAGGATTGAAAACATGCCACTGCTCCGGATTCCAGCGGTATCTGGCCACGCAGCACAGAATTTCCCAGGATATCTTGAGCTGGAAGGGACCCACAGGATGCAGCGCTGAGTGAGCTGGAGTGGGAGCAGCTGTCAGAGCAGGCACTGAGAGGGAGGAGAAGCGCAGGGGATGGCTGGAGGGATGGAGCCCCGTCCCAGGGTGGGATTTTAGAGGAGCAGCAGAAGGTTACCTGCTTGGCACGGGGAATGTCAGCGGGCTGGCACTGCTGGCAGGGGTGGCACTGCTTCCCAGACTTCTGTGGGACAGGGAAATGCATTGTCTCAGCAGGACTCCTCAGCAGGGGTAGGTAAAGGGGGTTGGTAACAAGGGGCCACAGTGACCCCCAGCCACTGCTCCTCAGCTAAGCCCAAGCTCTTCCTCAGCAAAAACTCGTTATTAAACACTGTCCTGCAGCACATCTGTGCTCTGTAAGCACCGGCACATTCTGTTTGTTCATCATACTGACCCCATGCCCCAAAAAACCCACCAAAACCTGACAGTTTGGGGATGGAAGCTCCTGGAAGAAAGGGAGACCTGCCCTCCCTTCACTAGTTTGATCCCACAGGAGGGGAAGCAGGGACCTGGATGGACTCTGCCAATAGTGGAAGCTGCAAACACTAATCCCAGCGTTTTCCTCCCCGAAATACACCCTCCAGCCCGTATTCCTGGGAATTCCAGCTGGGATTCCTGGGCAGACAGCTCCGCTTTGGGGCTTTGCTGGGAAGGGAGGGGACAGAAACTGCCCCAAGCAGCGGGAGGGAAAGGAGCAAGATGCAGGAAGGGAAAGGGGAGCTGGGAGGTGGGAGAGGCTCCCAGGACAGCAGTGGGAGGAGGAAGAGCCACAGCAGCAGCAGAGCAGCAGTGGGTAACACTGACATGCTTTAGCAATATACACACTGAAAAGGGCAACAGTGGAATGATTTGGGCATATCACAGCCTGAGACATCTGGGGACAATTTAAGGTGGCAGTGCCAGCTCCTCTGGGGGCAGGATTTACACTGGAAGCACAGAAGCTGAGATAATCTCCATTTCAGGGCAGCCTGAACTCCATGTGCTTCAGGCACAGCTCCTCATCAGCCCTCCAACCCCTGTGCTTGGTTCCCTGGTGAGTCACCACCCACCCCTCGACTTTCCCTCTTCCCTTTCCCCTTCCTAGGAATGCACAGACTGAATCTGGCACGAGACCCAGCCCAGTCAGCAGGGAATTCTGTCCAGGAGTCCCCCAGCACCTCCAGCTGCTCCCTGCTTTGCCATGTGTTGCTTTAACTCCAATTGCTCCAGGCTTCAAATCCAACCCTTACCACCCATTCCCATCCCTCCTGACCACCCCACATTTTTGGGGATGCACTTAACAGGAGCACCAAGACGTGGTGGGATGGCACAGCTCAGGTATCCATCTGCAGCTGAGGAAGCTCAGAGGTGACCAGCTCTTTTCACTTGGGCGTTTCTCCATGACACAAAAATAGCTAAAAAACCCACAAGAACTTTAAAAAAAAAAAAAAGCAGCAAACCCCACTCCTGGCTAACACAGAGGTGGATGTCTCCTGTCTTCCCGAAGTAGGGAAGCAGAGAGGAATGTGCCTTTCACACCAGCAGCATCGCCCCACAGCACAAATGCAAGGGAGGGGAAGGGTATTCTTGTTCTCGTGGAAGAGGGAGGTCACACAGGCCCCAAAACCCAGGAGTGAAACATGGACCACATTCCAAGGTGCAGCAAATCCCAGTTCTCAGTTTCTGTTCAGGGTGCTGGGTAAGAAAACGTAGCCAATTTATGCCTTTTCATCACCCAGTACGTGGGTCAGGAATCAATATTAAAACCATGAGGCCCTAAATAAAGCCAACCTCCCCTAGAAATGCTGAGCAGCTTTAGAACCACAGCAGTATTTTAGGCAACTTTAACCTTTTAAGAGCCTCAGACTGCATGCAGAATTCCTGCAGGGCCCCCTCCCTGAGGCAGGGAGGCCGAGCAACTTCCACTCCCAAAAAAAAGGCTGGAATAGGAATTGTGCTGACATTCAATATCAGCCAGCTCTGCGTCTGGAAGTCATTTTGCCGGAGCTGGGCCGGCTCTGTGTGTGTGCGTTGTTACATCCCTGGCTGAAATTCCAAAGCACAGCGGCCTCTCCAACGCGACGTCCCCGAAGGGTGCCACGGCGGTAGGAAATTCCGAGCGATCCAGAGCGCTTTGGGGTCACCCAGGCAAAAAAAAAAAAAAAAAAAAAAAAAAGATTGACCTGAAACCACCTAAAGATCACCCAAAGCCACCATTTTGCCTCAGATTCTTTCTCGTGGTTTGTCCTGTTTGCCCTAAATTGGGACTAAACAGTGATTTTTAAGATACCCAAAGCAAGCACGAAACGTCTGGAGCTGTTCCAGTTTGAAGCCTCGCAAAGCTGCAGTCTGCCATCAGCAATTTTTAAATTAATTAAAACACCACACTAAAAACCACCCTCATAAATTCTTGTTGCACCACTCAGGCGAGCGAGGCTTTGCTAAAGTGGGCTGAGGACGCTGCTCTTTTGTGTGGGGATCACCAAACTCCTTGGATTTTCCTTTGACTGGAAGGCACCACCACCGAGCATCAGCTGGCTCGAGGGTTTTATTAATCAAAACCATTAAACTGATGGAAAAATCGGATTAGAGAACTAATTTATTTAGATCAAGGTGTTGGCGGGTGACGCCGAGTTTACCCGCGACGATCCACCCTGGTTGTCTGCACAGTGGGAGAAAGCAATTCCTAACAGTTATTCCCTGCATTGAAGGAGCCAATAAAACCTCCAGCACTGCACCAAAACCATACATTTTTAAACCTCGGGGAGAGGGAGAAACAGAATTAAATAATTTAAAAGCAGAACGATAAATGCCCAGGGTGGAGATTAAACCCTTGCTCGGGGTGCCTCCCAGCTCCCCACCATGCACACAAAGCAGTGAGTGGTGGCAGATTTTTTTAACCCGTTCCCGTTTTTAGGCAGACTCCAAGGTCTGGAGGCAGCTGAATCGGCTGGATGGAGGCCCCGAAGGCGGGCGCAGCAGCTGCACCGGGGAGATCCAGGGAAATCCGAGCTGCCAGGCGATTGGACAGCGGGATGGGGAAGGAGAAGGCTCGTCTGGGCACAGAACAAAGACTGCCATTTCCAGGCCCTCGTCGGGCTCGGCAGAAGCACGGAACAAGCTCTCACAGAGATTTCCAGAAGGGAAAGACCACGGAGATGGCAAATCGTGGCTGGCTGGGGCTCCGGCAGCTGCTCCGTGGGAACCTCCCCGGGGTTTCTGGTCCCTTGTGGTCCCTCTCTCCCCAGGGATCAAAGGGCTGCCCTGATTTTGGCTGGGACAGAGCTCATTTTCCTCTCAGCAGCTGCAATGGTGCTGGTTTTTGGGGATTTACATGAGAATTTGGGGATTTATATGAGAATTCCATCGCTACCACCCCGACGTTTGGGCTGTTCCTGAGCACCGTTTGCCCCAAGACTGCTCAGAGTCTCCTGCTCTGCCAGGGAAAAGCTGCACCAAAAACTGGCCAGGACAGGCGACCCGAGGGATATTCCACCCACGGACTGTCATTCCCAGTACTCAGACTGGAAGAGGTCACCTGGAAGGGGCTCAGGGTGATCAGTCAGTGGGTGGTGAGCAACTGGCCACCAGCTCTGCCCCCTCTCCCTCTCCTCACCGTCACAGCTATCATCATTATCAGCACATTTAGCGTTATTACTACATTTTATTTCACTCATTAAACGGTTACCTCAACCCGCGGGGGTTCTCTTTACAACTGTCCTTCTGCCTGGCTGGGGTTGCACCACCACAAGTGCTAACAGACTGCAGGATGGCATAACGTAATATATAATATAGCATAATATCGTATGGTATGATACAGTATAATAAAGCACAGTATAACGCGATTTAGTATAATATGGTATAGTATGATATAATATAGTAAAATTAACGTAGTATATAATATTACAATATAAGCATCAATATAACACATACAAAACTTCTAGGGCTGCGTTTCGATCCGGGCTTGATTAGGCTGAAATTAAGCAGCGAAATACCCAATTTTATCGAATTTTCACCCCGGGAGGTTGGGGGGGCTGGTGTCACACCTCGCACCGGAGCCCGAACAGCCTCGTCCCCCATCACGGGGCGCTGCCCCCGCCTCCCTCAGGCCCCCCCGCCCCCGGGGGGTGCCGGTACCTGCGGTGAGGAGCTGCATGGCGTGCGTGAAGGACGGGTCCAGGCTGTCCTTCTCCGCCATCAGCTCGGGCAGGTACTTGTTCTCGGGCTCCATCTTCCCGCCGCCTCCGGTCAGCAGCGGGCCGGCCGCGCCGCCGCCACCGCCGCCGGAGCCCCCCGAGGCACCGCCGCCGGCCGCGGGGGGAGGCGGCTGCGCCC
>JAWMRA010000058.1:4139235-4149406 GCA_035584735.1 Pseudotriccus pelzelni | reverse complement strand
GTGGTATGAAAAATACCACCTTAAAAAGGGTTTTTCCGGGTTATTTTTTCAAAGCATGGCCCTCGAATACCGAAAGTGAGACCACAAAAGTGGGGGGGCGGAGGGAAGGGGATTCTGCCCTTGTGTCAAACCTGGAGACGGTCTGTAAAAGGAGGAGGATTTTGTTCTGTGGTGAGAAAAGGGAGGGGGAAGAGCCGGGAAAAATTAGTGTGGGGGGATATTTCTCAGGCTGGAGGGGGCCGAGGGGGGCGGGAAAGGAAGGGTGTCCAGGATGTGGTGGTTTTCCTGGGGTTTGAGTGGGGGCAGGGCTGCGAACGCCCGGGCCGGTTTGTCAGGATAAAGGGCTGCCCTGTGGGATTTGGGGCTGGAAGAGGGGGGAGCCGATGAATTCTGGCACAGGCAGCGCCTGGAGAAAGTCCTGGTGTGGCCGAGGGTGCCGAGGGTGACCTGCAGGAAGGGCTGAGTCAGGGAGGGGTGGATTTGTTGGGAATGTTAGCTCTGGGCCGGCTTTGGTGGGCGAGGAGGCCTGACACCGAGAGCTGAGGTTTGGGATTTGGAGCACAGGTGAGGCTGAGGGCTGGGAGGGGTTTGGGGCAGGGATGGGGGTGGAAGTGGCCTGGCTGGTGGTGGTTCCTGGGTGTGATTAGTCACGACCTGTGTTCTCTCTCGGGGCAGCCTGAGCTCGCTGGTTTCGGGGCGAGGAGGAGGAGGAAGGCACAAAGTTGGCTTTTAAAGGCTCCTGTATAAATGGAAACTCGCCTCGAAACTCCCCGAACGAACCAGGCAGGGTCTGACTCAGAACTGCAGTTAGTACTTAAAGGAGAGAAAAAAAGAGAAACCCACCACTAGCAGCAGCCAGAAAACTCTGTCTCCTTATGACTCAACGTGTAGAAATACTTGGATTTAATCAACTCAGCTGCTGGAGAGGAAAGATCAGTCGGAGTTAAGGTAGGAGTGGGGATGCACAGCCAGGAATGGGGGTCTCACACAGGGTCTAGTTGTGATGTTTTTATGCACATCTCTCGTAAACTTCAGGGGTTCTCTTCAGGTTTAATTCCCTGCAGGTATCCACGGCCCTCTCTTCCACACAGAACGTTCTGCTGTCTCGGGGCAGAGCTGAGCTGTGCTCCCAGAGCTTCCCTCGCCCCTGCCTGGACTTTGCCCCCCTGGAATGCCCTGTCAGTCACCTGGGAGGGAGAGCCCGGTGGTTCATGGCTCATGGAAAGGCTGCTCGCTTTTAGGAGGATGATCCACAGCTGGAAAGGGAGGCCTTGAGGTGGGGTAGGGCCAGCAAGGGGCTTTTTACAAAAGCATGGAGTGACAGGACACAGGGGAATGGCTTCGCGCTGCCAGAGGGCAGGGATAGATGGGATATTGGGAAGGAATTCCTCCCTGGGAGGGTGGGCAGGCCTTGGCACAGGTTGCCCAGAGAAGCTGTGGCTGCCCCGTGCCTGGAAATGTCCCAGGCCGGGTTGGAGCAACCTGGGCTAGTGGAAGGTGTCCCTGCCCAGGGCAGGGGGTGGGACTGGGTGAGCTTTGAGGGTCTCTTCCACCCCAAACCATTCCGGGATCCTGTGGTTCTAAATGGTGTGTGTAGGTTGTGTATTTCGACGATATTTCTGGAGGGGCAAACACGTTGTCAGTGACGTGCTGTTCCTGCACCAGCAGAGAGGAGCTGGGTGGTGCTTGGTGTGTTCGGATTAGCTGGACAGCTGGAGGTTTAAAACAGCTCTGTGTAAACATTGGAAAATAGCCCTGATGGCTCGAGGGTTTGGGCTGGAGTTGCTGCTTTTGGGGCAGGTGAGCTGCAGAGGTGCCAGCCGGAGGAGCTGATGTGCATCACGGGAGGATAAAATACCGTCGGCGTGGCTGTTTATTTTGGTGTCACCTCACGGCTCGTTTTGCTGATTGTGAGGGGATAAATGAGTCTTAAAGCTCGCGATCCTTTTTGGTTTGTGACACTTTGGACTCGGGGTTTCTGGCTGCGCTCAGGGCAGTGTCAGGGGCACCTTTTTGCTGCCCTTGTTTCTCTGTGTTCCGCGCTAAAAAGCTGAGTTCTCTCTCACTGAAAGTCGAGCTCTGCCCCGGAGAACGGACTGTGGGCTTGAACAATTGGGACTTTGTGGACATGCAGTGAAATCTATCAGTCAGCTCCAGTCTCAGTTGTCAGCCTGCCTTTAAGTGCCTGGGGAGCAGGGAAGAGGAGCCAGCTCCCCAGCACGGCATTTTTCCAGCCCGAGCTTGATGGCACATTCAAATAAGTGAGATGAGTAAGGTGCAAGTAATTCAACTCTGCAGCTTCTGTCTTTCTGTGTGATTTGAAATTGCTTTTAAGTCCGGCTTGACTTGTTAATGGGGTTTTGGGGGTGTTTTTGATATTTCAGCTGAAAGTGTGAGAATGTTTAGTTGGTGGTGGTCAGGCAGGACCGTGTTTTCAAAGACCGGCAGTTGATCCAGCCTAGACAACCCAGCACTCCCATTTTTAGGAATGAGTTACTAGTGTCACATATTCATGAAGTGTTGTCTGAAGTAATTTTTGATTTTTTACTTAAATACAATTCTGTGACTTAAACAGGACAGTAGCTTAAATTCCTTTTTTCGTAGCAGGGCCTGTTGGTTTTGGCTTCAAACCATTTGAGTAACTTTGACTTCAAACACTTTTAGTAACTTTAAACTTTTGGGGCATGGTATGCAAATGACATTCAAATATGCCCTCTGAAGGATTTTTAAAAACTTAAATGGTAGGTGGGGGAAGGTGTTAAAAAAAAAACAACCCTGTGTCAGAACAGCATTTTAAGGACCAAGCAGGTTCTGTTTCCCAGGAAGGAGAGGCTGTGGGACATAAAACAGAAAGGCTGTCAGGCCTTTCTGGAAGGTCTAAGGCAGTGTCCAGTCCCTTCCTACTGTCTCCAGGGTGACAGAGATATGGATATAGAGCTCTGACCTCACCCACATTTAGGGATGGCAGCTGAACTTTGCCTGCGTTCTCCCAGCCCCGTTCTCACCCCGCGCCCCTCACACGCCGCATTTGACAATCCTCACCCTTTCCTGGCGCGTCACTTTGAAAGGTCTTCAGTCTGGATGTTGGTTTTTTTTTGTTGTTGTTGTTGTTCTTGCTCGGGCAGATCGGTATCTGCTGCCGTGGGTTTCACAGAGCGCCTGGGTTAGCGCGAAAGGAAACGGGTGAGTCACCCACGGAGCGTGTCAGCAGGCGGGGAGGGAGCGGGGAGGAGGCAGCTCCGCCGCCCGCGGGGGTGGAACAGGGTGGAACAGTGAAATTTTTGACCTCACCCCTCCTCAGGCACGTGTCACTCCGAGCAGCCTTCCTTCAGAGAGTCCAAGGATCTCATCCAAGAATGTTCGTTCCAGAGGTTCCTTTCTCTGTGTGCTGGGAGAGGGTATTTTAGAAAAGGTGGTTCTCTTGCTCCTCCCTGAGATGTGTTTCCACTGGTTTAAGGGCTTGTTTTGGAGGTCTCAGAGCTCTTTGGCTTGAAAAGCACCTCGTGCCGCGGGTGAAACGGGACATTTTGGCAGTGTAGGGATGGAGTGGGGGTCCACAGTGGGGCAGTAGAACCTGACAGAGGGTCAGGAAAGGCCTGGCTGGGCTGCAGTGGTGTCAGGATGGCAGTTTTTATGGGATCCAGCTGCTGATTGCGCATGTGTAAATGCAAGACACAAGAATGAGGTTTTACAGAAGGGGGAGAAGAGGAAAATGCAGCAGCTGACTCTGCTGAACGTGGGATCCCACTCACAGGGACAAAATCACTTGAGGTGGTCTGAAAATCCTGGCCTTGGAAACACCAAAGTATTCCTCTAGCCCTGAGTGACAAATTAGCAGGCTCTGCTGTGCATCCTGTGCACTGGGGTATTTTGAAAGGGGATCCCAGTGACCTTTGCAGGGCTAGCCGTGTTTTGCAATCCCTGGGAGCTGCAGCTGTTCCGAGCTGTTTCTCTCTCCCCGTAGCCCAGGCAGAGTTTCAGTGCCGCGTTTTGGAGGAGGTGGTGGAACTGGGAACTCCTCACGATGTCATTCCTTGTTTTCCATTAGACCCTGGGCTCGTGTAGGCTCAGCACAGTGCTGAGTGGAGTCTCTAATTCAGGAGCCGGTTCAGAACAGCCACTGGAGATGAGGGTGTGTCAGCTTTTTGCTCAGAGCAGTCTCAAGTGGAGCTTCTGTGAAGTCAGGGACTCGTGTCACTGCTCTCTCTTTAATGAGTTATTACCCCGATTGGTTTATGCTGGTTAATAGGATGGCCCCTCGCCTCTGCCTTCAGCATCTTCCTGCACAGTCATGGGGTTTTGGAGGACTCTCTCCTCAAATTGGCCCCGTGTGAGGCTCTGTCTGGCTGTGTGGTGTGAGGGGAGCTCAGTGCCTGCAGGATCTCTGTGTGTGCGTTCAGTTACGACTCCCAATTAATCCCCCCAATTAATCCGTCAGTGGGTGCACAGCCTGTCCCAGCTCCCCCCACCTGCTGATACAGATAAGCATCTTGACTGATGACTGTTCCCTGATAACCAGCACCATCAGGAGCTGACTCCCAGGCATATCTAGTTCTTTGCAGCTCCGTGGATGTTTATGGCTTGGCTGTCTCTGCCTTCCCTCCTCCCCTGGCTCCTGATGGAGCCGTTGCTGTGGAGTGTTGGGATATTTCTCCTCCCTTTCCAGGCCAGCCACATAAAACATGTTGTAATTTTTTGGTTGCTCTCCATGTGCTATCTCACTTTCTGAGTATAAAAAATAGTTGGAGGTTAATTGGCTGAAAAAATGATTCCTTCTCTGCTGCTGTCCACGGGCCTGGTTGCAGTTTAGTGTCACTCTTGGGGTTGGGAAGTGCAGATTTCCTTGATAACACAGGGAGGGAGAAATGTTTAAAGTATTTACTTGGGGAGATCAGAAGTTGTGGACAATGAGGGGGTTTCCTGGTTTTAATTTAATTAATTAGGAGCCTGGTTTTTTTTTCTTTTTAAATCTTAGCAGTTGGAAATCATGAGAGGAAGGAAGGGGTTCTATGTCAGTAACCAAACCTGTAAAATTAGAGCTGTGTGCTACATAAACTTCTTATCCTTCTGGAAGTCATTTTTTCAGCCTTAAATACGGTGCTTTACATTTTTAATCACTCCTCAGCTATTAGCTAATTAAATGCTTCAGGGATATTCCTTTGGGGAAGGTAGGATGGTGTCATCCCTGTTCTGCAGAGGAGCTTGGCCAAGGTCACCACAAGCAGCTGCAGATCCAGGAGTAGAACTGGAAAGGGTGACTTCCACACTTAACCTATGGATCATGTCATCTCCGTGTGTCCTTTCTTAATGACTTGGTAAATTGTTTGCTCAACAGGCTTTTAAAACCACTGGGTTGAAGTTTCCTCTTAAAATTAAATATGACTGAATAGCTCTTCCCCTCGGCACAGGGTACTTGGGAATGCTGGAAGCCTCTGCATCCGTGTTTTGGTCTCCTGTGCCAAGATGTTGACAACAGTTCTTATTTAAGTGACCTTTTTAGGTCCTCAGAAACTTGTTTTGAAGCTGTTCTGTCACCTAAATCTGCAGATCTGGGCATGGCTGGAGTGTATGTTCAAATGGAGGGAAAAGAGGGCAATATTTGCTTGGAAAAAGACTTTCTTGCCTCAGGTTTTGGACACAAGTGGATGCTGTGGCTGTTCCTGGTCCATCGTGTCTCCAGCAGGCCAAAATCCATCCCAGCGAACCCTCTGAGATTCTGGGATGTAAATGAGAGACTTGTGACAAATGTGCAAGAATTGGCAAGTGTGAGGACTTGAGTCTGATGTGTTTAGATGGGACTCTTCCATCTGGGGTGAGACTTAATCCTATAGGCATTACACTGATAAAATATTCCAGGATTCATTTTTGAAATTTGTATTTCAGTCACTCAGAGCAAGAGCTGCGTTAAGGTCGGGGGAGGTGATTGAAAACATCTTTGTTCTTGCCTCTGGCAACCTAATTAATATATTTTTTGGCACTGAAAGCTGTACTTTAAGGAAATAATTGCTGTTCTTTGGGTGATTTTTGACTTCATGTCAGTGAGAAAGGTAATTTTGTGGCACTTAATTTGCCTGTTTTTAAAGCAGGGATCTCATTAAAACCTTGAGCACTCCAGAAGTTTGGGGTGTGAACTCCATGTGTGTGTTTTTCCCTAATTGTCCCCACTTGAATGTGCCACGCTGACCTTTCCACTCAAGTTGAAGGTTTGTGACTCCTGGCTGCAAGTCTGGGTTTTATTCAGCTGATTTAAACCCCTTAAAAAAAAGAAGCGTCAGCAGTGATTCTTTGGCTTCCTTATTTTTAAATGCAGTGAAAAAACCACGTCACTTCTTTAGTATTTCAGCCTGAAATGAGTCGAGCTACTCTGGGATAACTCCCATTTTCATCCCCCTAAATTCCATGGTTAAAATGACACTGTTCCATCTTTTATTGCCATGGCTGAAACATCTGTATTTCAAATCCCGTGTGTTGGACTGGAAGCTGTTGTGTGTCCTGCTCTGTAAACAGAGATAAGACTGAGAATAACTCAAAGTTATGATAGTTCTAACTAAAATAATTGGGAATAACTAAAAGTTATTGCTGCCTAAATGGTCGTTGGGTCATTATTTTGACTGATTTCCGGAGGATGTTTCCTTACCCCTGTTGGGAGCTCGGGAGCGTTGGTGAAATGTATCCGCCAGCAGAAGCTTGAATACCTGAAAAATTGATTATGCACTTAATATCTTACTTATTGTACTCTTATTTCTGCTCGCCCTGCTGATTTAAGCTGAGGAAATAAAGCCCCACCAGCACTTTTTGGTGCACGTTTGGGCTGAAGCCGAGCAGGTAGGACTGCACCTTACAGACACAAAGGAGGGGAAGATTTCTGATATCCCGAATATTGGGGCTCTCAGGAGCCCGGGGAAGGCTGAGTTGTTCTTGTTTGTTTTCCCACGTACTCTCCCCGGTGTTTCAGTGGCGTTTCTCCGGGCGGGTCGTTGCTGGGAACAGAAACGCCCAACGCCTCTTTTCCCTGCTGTTTTCCCCGTCTCCAGGTGTCCCGTCGGAGGAGACGTCCCACATTTATGGCGATTCTGAGCGCGAGGGCAGAATTCTGCCAGGCCCAGCACAGCCTCCTGGCTCACAAGTGAGCTGAAGGGCGGGGGGTCCCACCCACGTGCCATAATTCCTTCGCCTCGGAGACCCCGGACACAGCGGACACACTCAAATATATGGGATATCTTGTGCCCCTTGGAAGCGCATCCCTGTTAGTGACTCTGGCACAGCTAAGCGTCAGGAAAACAAAGTGGAGAGAAAACCTGCCCTTACCTTTTTGCCTCACCAGTGCCTAAATGTAGAACAGGCTGCCCAGTCCTGCATGTAGTCGGAATTTGTGGAGTCTGGAGGAAACCACCCGCAGCAGTTGAGGCCGAAGTTGAGTTCGAGTGGATTCTGAAGCAAACCTGCTTTTCTGGAAGCGACCCCCCTAAGGAACAAACACGTCAAAGCAAGCTCTGATCAATCCCAGGCATATTAGTGGTCTTTTTGATGTTTTCTGCTGTGAAACCTTTCCAAAGTTATTGATATTTTTTTTTTAAATTTTATTTCCTTTTTTTTTTTTTTTTGGCCCCTTACACGTTTTATTTGCCATTATGAACCGTCCAGCCCCCGTGGAAATTACTTATGAGAATATGCGTTTCCTGATCACTCACAACCCAACCAATGCAACCCTCAGCAGGTTCATCGAGGTAAGGAGTCAAAAATAAGTGTCCTTCTTTCCTCATGTGCTCACAGTTCCTCTGCAGGTGCTGAACTGTCGTTCCTCACACCTCCTGCTCGACGCTTTGCCTTGAAACTTAAGGCATTTTTATCTTTAATGTATTCACATTCTCCTGACAGTACGAGAAGAGAATCCATTGATGATTTTCTTTTGAACTCCTGCACTCCTTTAATTGCAAGAGGCTGGGTGAGCTTCCGTTTGGAATACAAACACACATCCCTCCCTCCTTGTCAGCAAGGATGTTACTCCTTGGAGAAGGAGAGTGGGTTCAAAGTGAAAGAGGGGAAGTTCAGGTTAGATATGCAGGAGGTTCATTCCTCTGGGGGATGGCACAGGGTGCCCAGAGAAGCTGTGGCTGCCCCAGCCCTGGAAGTGTCCAAGGCCAGGTTGGAGCAACCTGGGACAGTGGAAGGTGTCCCTGCCCCAGGCAGGGGTGGCACTGGATGATCTTTAAGGTCCCTCCCAACCCAAACCAGTCTGGGATTCTGTTCTTGTCCTGGTATCTGCAGCGCTGCATGTTCTCCAGTTCTAAATGTCATTTTTTATTAAATAATGCAGTGCTGACACATGGACCTGTTGCTCCCCTGCTCAGCTCCTCACAGAACTGTAGCTGCTTTCTGAGCTTTCTTCTCCCGTAGAAGATGAGCTGCAATTCCTAAACTGATGTTCCAGCTCTCGGGGTGTGTTGTCAAACTGCCCTGCCCATCCCAGAATTGTCAGGGATTTCAGGAGCTGTAGTTTATCCCTGAGTTTGGTTTCAGCCTGGGGTGAGCTGTCAGGCACAGTGGGTGCTGGGTCACACTGTTACTGACACATCGGGATCTTAAATATGGCAAGATTCAGTTTCCTGAACGAGTAGCAGATGGCATCATCTGAGAAGTAGTAGCACAGTGGATTTCACATTCTGCTTTGCTCCAAACCTGCTGGATCTCTGTGCCCTTCTGTCCTACATCAAGAGGGCTTCTGTCTGCTGTGTGTGGGTTTTTGTCATTCCAGAGAGATCCTGCCATCTCTTGCTGATGTCTGACAGACTTCCATCACTCACAGCGTGCTCTTCACCGTGGATCTGCTCAGATATCAGTGATTAATTTTCTCTGAAAGCAGCTTTTTTTTTTGTCTTTATTTTTCCCCATCCTATTATTGTGTCTTGTCTTCCTTTTTCAGGGGTCTTGACTCTGGAATAGATGTTATTGCTAATTATAAAATGTAACAGTGATTCAGTCTGACCACGAGGGGAAATTCTGCTCGTTGTGTGAACCTTCAAAGTGAACTGGAACAGCTTTTGTTTGATCTTCTGATTATTTATCTGGCATGACGTGCTACTTATAGTGCATTACCAGGAAGCTGGAATATGGTGGGGTGTGTGTTCTGTTCCTCCCTGCCTCCAAATGTCAACACTGGCTGAAGCAAACAGTCCCTGACTTCTATTTAAAGAGAAGAAGAAGCTGCTTGGAGAATATGAGCAGCTATTTTAACTTTGCTCTTCCACATGCAGTTTTTTTCCCACCTTGGCATTTCCCCAGAGAGGAAGAGCTCAGAGGCGTTTCTCGTTTTTCCTGTCACTTGTAACCTGTCCCTTGCCCCTTTCCTTGGAGAGGACTGTGTGTAAAATGTTCTGGTTTTGTACCTGAGGAGGAAGTTTTTTAATCCATCCCCCTGTCCATGCTCACACGTTTCCCTTTCTCTTCAAGGAGCTGAAGAAGTACGGAGTGACAACCTTGGTGCGAGTCTGTGATGCCACTTACGATCAAGCTCCTATTGAAAAGGAAGGAGTCCGGGTTCTAGTGAGTTGCCTTTACAACTGTTTAAAAAAAAAAAAAGCACATTTGCATGTCTAGAAGTGGTGGGGAATCTCCTTCATGCTTGTGGCTGTTTCAGCTTGGCCAGAAGTTACCGTGATGCCCAAAATCAGTTAAAGGTGGTTTGGAGAAACTCACTGCATTTTGTGAAAGGTATTTGGTGGTTCATCACTGCTGTCTTTAGCTGGGGTAGAAATGTCTCTTTCCGGGTTTGTTGAGATATTTTCATTTGCCTTTCAGTGAACAGTGTGATACTAATGCAATGTCCAGCCTTGTGGTTGATGCAGTTTGGTTTGGGCCTGGTCTGGATACAGCAGTTCGTGGCTCTGCTGTTGGTTTGCTCAGGACTCGAATTTCTTGCTCTTAGAAAAAGTGCCACTTTTTGAGCCTGTACCTGATACAGAACAAGGTGGACTGGGTGTAGCAGGATAGAGCCACAGAATCATGGAAAGGATTGGGTTAGGAGGAACCTTAAATATCATTTAATTCCAACCTCCCTGCCATGGGCAGGGACACCTCCCACTATCCCAGGTTGTTCCAGCCTGGCCTTGGACACTCCCAGGGATGGGGCAGCCACAGCTTCTCTGGGCAACCTGTGCCAGGGCCTGCCCAC
>JAWMRA010000058.1:4103248-4139135 GCA_035584735.1 Pseudotriccus pelzelni | reverse complement strand
GGGATGGGGCAGCCACAGCTTCTCTGGGCAACCTGTGCCAGGGCCTGCCCACCCTCCCAGGGAGGAATTCCATCCCAGTATCCCATCCAAATGTGCCCTCCTCACCTCTGAAGGGAGCCAGGCTGCTGGTGGCTTCCCAGCTGAGCAGGTGGAATTCCTTCCCTGCTTACTCACAGCTGACATTATGCAATGGTGTCTGACTGTGGGCTGGTGCTGCTCCGTGTTTCAGGGGAGGTTTTTTTAAGAGGTGTGTGCTCACTCTGAGCTTGCAGGCGGTGTTTTTCCAGGCAATACTTCTGAATTATTAGAGTGTGTCTGATACAATCAGTTTGTTTTACTGGAGTGAGTAATAGTCTGTTGTGAGGGCAGAAATTGCCTCTCTGTGGTGCAGGTAGTCAGCTTTCCATCGCCTCTTGCTTTTTATGGCTCTGACAGAGGAAAACTGCAGTTTTCCATTAGCAGGAAAACTTATATCCTGGCATATCTGTGAAAACTCCCCATCCAGGTCAGTCAGGTTTCTTGGCTCCCAGCCCTTGTCAGCACTTACTCCAGTTCCAGGCAGCCACGTGGGCCTCGGTGGTGTTGGAAAAATCAGTCACTGCAGGGCTGTGCTCTGGAATAGCGTTTTTGCTCCCTCCAAGCTGGCTTGGCCTTGGACATCACAGTGTTTTCACTGCCCTGAAACCTCCAGCTGTGACACTCCTCAGGTTGCCAGAGGCTGGAAGGATTAAACTCGTGGTGGAGAATCCTTCCAAGCCCTGATTTAAGCTGGGGCTTAGGAGAGCGTTCCTGTGCCAGAGGGGAGAGCCGAGTTCGTCCCAGAAGCCGTAGGGCAGCCTTGCAGGGAATTCCCACCTTCTCCATGCCATGGCCAGGCCCTGGGGCAGCTGCAGGAGCCACAGCTCTGTGCCCTGGAGCCTGAGCTTCCGAAATCGTTGGGGCATTTTGTTTCTCAAGAAATCTTAAAACCTCGGTGCTGCCTGGGCTTGAACTGAAAGGAGCTTTTTGAGGAAGCTTTGCTAAAAAAGAACTGGAAATGGTGTTTCCTCCAGCCCTGCTGTGTCGTGGAGCCTTTCCCTTGGAGCAGCACATGTGAGAACCTCGTGCCTCAACACGTTTGGCCTCAGCCCTAACAAAGCCAAGGGATCCCAGTGCTTAGTGTTCCACTGCTCCAGGAGAGAGAGAAATCCACCAGGCATCTGCTAAGGGTGGCAGAAAGCAGGAGGTGACAGGGCAGGTTTGTTCTAATGTCATCCTCTCCTCGATGCTGACTGTCCCAGTCAGGAGGTTGTCTTGGTAATTTGCTGTATTGCTGCAGTGTTTGGCTATTTGAGATAAGCTTAATGACTGCTCCCTGACACTGTTCCCTGACACGGCCACCTCCCACAGAGCTTTTCCTCCTCCCCTCGAATTCCTGCTTTTTCAGAGCAGGCTCCTGTCGCCGTTCAGAAACGGGATTGAATTACCTCTGGCTGAGAAAACAACACGTCGCTATTTAAAGCCAATATTTGCTCGCAAAAATATCATTAAGATTAAAAACACAGCCTGGGAGAGATTAGTGTCTGTTTTAACTGCTGCCACCGAGGTCAGAAGCTTAGTGAAACTCCCTGAAAATGGGAGCAGTTCAGCAGGCCTGGGTCACGCACCGCAGGATGGGTAGGACGTGGTGGCAGCTCCAGAGCTCTTTGGCAGATGGCACAGTGAGAAAGGAGGGAAGGAGATGTTCCCCGCTTGAAGTAGTACTACTGCACGCACGTGTTTATCAACAGAGATTAAAGGCAGGAGGTGGGGATGGATTTAGCTCCTATGGGCTTGTGCAGCTCTTGGTCGTGTTCGTGCGTCAGGTGTCGTAACGCAAATGTTACATCAGGAAAACCGGTAGGTTTTTCCTGGAAGTGTTGTTTTTTTTTTCCTACACTGGTTGGCAGCCAGGAAGGCTGTGGTGGCTTTGTTCACCTTAAAGATTCAAGGCACATTTCATTGTTGTCCTTCTTAGTCCTTGATTTATCAGGTCAGGCTTTCTTTGCACTCTGGGCCCCCCCTGGAACAACCATCACCTGAATCCTGCAGGGAGTGCTGCCGATGGGAATTCGTGTCCATGGGGTTCTGGGGTGGGAGGTGGGAGCACTGGTGGCTGTGGTCTCATCCTGCCCAGCTCCAGGCACAGTTCTGGGAATTGATAATTTCAGGGGTTTTGAGGTGTCACCTCAAAGTCCTGTCACTGCTTCTCAGCCAGCTCTGTTCTGTGCTGGAAATGCCACAGCCAGGACAGGCCCAGAGCTGTTGTGCTGAGCGAGGGCTGCTCCAGAGAAAGGGAAATAAGAATAAAACCCTTTCTTGCCTCTCATCCTCCCCACTGCTGCAGGATGGCACAGAAGAGCTGCATTTGCTCTTTGTGCCGTCTCATCCTGGTTATTAATGACTGTTTTTGTGTGGAGCTTAGCGATTGGTTTTCTATCCTGTCTGACAGGAATTCTGCTGGCAGAACTCATAATTGGGGGGGAACTACCCCAAACCTGCAAACTTCACTGCAAGGACTCCTCTAGTCCCAGAATTATTCTCGTTGCTCATTCCAGGCAGTGTTTGATCAGTGCTGCTTTAATGTGCCATTCCTGAGAGGTGATGCTCTGTGGGGAAATGGCAGTGGGGATTAATTCAGGCCAGCCCAGGAGCTGGGTGGATATGAAGGTTAACGTGTGAGCTGAAGCCACGTATTAAACTCCTGTATTTGGTGTGAAGGAAAGGATTTAATTTAAATTAAATTTAAACACTGAACTGACGTGGGAATGCTGCTCTCTGCAAGGCAGCGCTTCAGAAGGAGCATCATCCTGCCTCCTCCCTTGGCAGCCTGGGCCTCTCTTTCCTGGGACAGTGGGTGACACAGTCCTAAAATAATCCAGCCAGCACTGTGTGATTGAGTGGAAAATCTCATAAAAGCCTTTTATTAGAAAGAGCAAGTTTTACTTCGTGATCTTATTTCTGTAGCCTTTTATTTTGCTGTGTTGTCCCAGATAGTTTTGATTTTCCAGGTACTTTAAAAAAGGATTTCTCTGCACTCTCCAGACATGGCGTATCTTTCTGAATTAACCACATATAAAGTTATTCCAGTGGCTTAAAGCTTTTTGGTTTTATTTCCACCTTTCAGCTTTAAGTGCCAGCACATTTCTAAGGTGCTCTTGGGCTGTGCTGAGCTGTGTTTGCTATTCAGGAAGCGTTGGAGTAGCAATAAGTGCATTTCAAAATGAAAAAGTCTGGTGGTTTTTTTACCTTTTAGTTGTACTTGTTCAGTGTTCCTGCGTGGTGCTTTTGGACTTCAGAAAAATAGTATTTCATCATAACTTGTTCTCGAGGCACCACATGGAAGGCTTGGGTTTGGCTGATGAGGGAAGAGGGCTCCTTTCAGAGCAATTTCCTTCCATTTGGAGAGGCTGTTGAATAATGTGGAACTCTGGCTGTGAGTTTCTCTGGTAAAATACATCACAATCATCTAAAGAAAAGTGCTAAATAACTCCTAAAGACTCTTTTCCCCTGACATCCAGGAGTGCTCCTTCTCCAGCACTCCCGCTGTCCCAGGACGTTACAAAGCATGGGATGTTGTGCTTGGGCTCCAAGTGGAAGCCCAACTTCCAGGAGGGCTTTGTGGCCTCAGGAAAATGGGAAGTTCCTGCCGTGTCCTTTTAATTACAGCCATACTGGTGATACTAAATACGGCCTAAAAATTCCAAACTGGCTTCACCTTTAAGAGCAGAGATGGAGATGCTGCTTAGGTGTGACTGTATGATCACCTTCTTTATGCTTCTGCACGTGGGTTTTATTTTTTTCCACTTGAAAACACCCAGGTAATTGTTAAAGTGCTGATTGGACTCGTGGCAGCTGGAGGAGCTGATCCATCGGAGCTGTTACGAATTGTTAGGAACAGCTTCTCCTCCACAGAGCCCGAGCTCCAAATAGTGTTTTAAAAGGTCGACCCAAGCGCAGGAGAAAGTCTGCAGAGTTCTCATCTTTCACGTGTTTATTTGAAATGCCTATTGATTTTCACATATTTTTAATAAAATGGGATTGCTGAGGCAGCTGTTTTTCTGAAAACTCTGTAACTGCAAAGGAGCAGGTGAAGGGCTTTATTGAAAAGTGCAATTAAATGGTTGTTAAACATTTAATGTTGCGTTATGGTATCGACTGGTGAACTTGTGTGCAGCCAGAAAAACACCCGTAGAGCTCTGTGTGTGTGTGTTACGCATTTCTTAGCGGTGGTTGCCTTGCTGTTGGTTGTGCACTTCAATCCCTGTAGCTGACGGAATTCTTTCCCTTCAAAGGACTGGCCCTTTGACGATGGAGCACCACCCCCGGGTCAGATAGTTGACGACTGGCTAAACCTTTTGAAGGCCAAATTCCGGGAGGAGCCCGGATGCTGCGTGGCTGTTCACTGTGTGGCAGGGTTGGGAAGGTCAGTATCCTGCTCTCTGGGGTTTCAGTTCCTTTACTTGGGAGGTGGGTCATGGCAGGTGTTCAGTAAATCCCAGTTTTTCCTGTTTTCTCCTAAATAACGCTTTCAGCCAACAGCATCAAATTTGTGTCGCTGGAGCAAGAGAGAGACTTGTTGCAGCTCCAGAAAATCTCCAGTGATTTCCTAACTCTGATCAAGGGTGAGAGGAAGAGCCTTGGAGAGGTTGTTCAGAGCAGTTCTGTCAGTCATGGGTGACATTAATTTAAAAGTCTTGTGTCTCTGCTAAAGCAGTAAAAGCTCTTGTTCTTTTTGACACAGTACAATTTTAATTTTTTTTTTATTTTTTATTTCCTCCTGGTTTTTTTTCAACTGGTAAACTATCAAGCATGTGGTAATGAAAAAAGGCATTGGGAAGAGCTACTTTAATTACTTTCTGACTCTCAGGTGGCTTCAGTTTCAAGAAGTCAGCCTTGCATTTCTTGCTCACTGGCAGATGTTCCTCTCCTCACCACTGCAAATACAACTCCCTACTTTGGGAAGAACCTTTCAAGTAAAAGGAGCGGGGGGGTAGGGAAGCTCAGGAGAGCTGGATGTCACATTCATATTCCCAAGCGTAATCCCTGGATGTTATGTTTATCCTATGGGCTGGGAGGAAATGGAACTTCATTGTTTGTATTCTTGGAATAGCCACGGGAGTGTTAATATTTAAGGATATCAGTGAGTGGGCGAGAGAGATTAAAGAAGTCAAGCAGGCCCAGGGTTGGAGTGCAGCAAGTTCTTAAATTTCCACCTCCAGAGAAGGAGCAAGGGGGGGGAGAAACAGCCAATATTTGAGGACACAAGAGCCAAACACCCAAGGCAATTAAGGTCTGTTTATCCATTTCTGCTCTATTTTTATCCGAGGAACATCTTCAGGAAGGTGGGAGGCCACGTGGAACTCAAGTGATTTTTTTTTTATTATTTTTTTTTTTGCAGCTCTCATGTTCTTGCATAAGAGCAGGGCAAAGGGGACCAGGAGCTTCTCAGCTGCTCTGTGTGGCACAAACACAACCAGAGTTCAGCTGGCCCTTCCAGAGGGACTTTTTCCTGCTGTTCTCGGGCCGCTTCAGGCAGAGGGGAAGGCAAGAGCTGCCCAGATTTTGGGTTTAACCCAGCAAACTCTCTACCTGTAGCGAGGAATTGAGCTGTAGGAAAGGAGTGGGGGTGTTTTTGTTTTTTTTTTGTTAAAACAAAAGTGACCTTTTGAAGTTTCAGATGGGTTCCTCTGGAAAAGTGAATAATTGTGTTTATGCAGGTGCGGGGTGACAGTGGGAGTTGTTTCTCCTGAATTATGTTATTGTGTGGTACAAGTTGTCCCATTTGCTGGCACCTGTTTAATCCTGCCCTGCTCCATTCCTAGAGGTGCCTCTTGCACTGTGTGTTTAGTGTCAATCCAGCAGAAAAGCCAGCGTGTTCTTGGGATTTCTGCTTGTTCTTCACACTTGACTTCCAAAATGTGGGTTCCAAGCTAAAAAGTTCTGTTCTGCTGCTCCTGGAATGCCCAGTTCCTTCACAGGATGCATTTAAAAAAATAAATACCTCTCTCTCTCTAAAGTCATCTGTTCAGTGCATCACAGATCTGTCTCCCATACAGCTAAATCTGCAGTGTCAAAATGCATGCAGGAGGTATTACAAAGTAGAAAACGAGCTTATGGTGAAATAAGAAAGCATAAAAATGGAGAATTATGGTTTCACGCCCCAAACACTAAGGAGCTGCTATTGATTTTTATTTCCTTTCGGCGTGTGCTGGAAGCAGAGCTTGTCTCCTAAAAAGACATTTTACATTAGGTACTCAGCAGGCAAATGTCTTTCTGTAGGTAACGCTTAAAGAGAAAATACTTCAGCTGTTTGCTTTTTAGATTAATTTGATGAGTTTTGAAGGCTCCAATATATCCTTTCTCCGGATCTTCCCTTAAGTATTGATTTCTCCTGCAGGGCTCCCGTTCTGGTTGCACTTGCTCTCATTGAATGTGGGATGAAGTATGAGGAGGCAGTTGAGTTCATAAGGCAGTAAGTTAAACTTAAATCTTTCACTTCGTTGCTGTGTTTGACCAGCCTGAGCCTTCAGCAGAGCTTGCTTGGTTTTAAGTGTATAATATATACTAAAAATATGGATATGATGGTGTAATGGACACAGCTTTGCTGGGAATGCTGAGCCTGGGGCCCTTCCCTCTCTTTGAGGGTGAGGATTAACAGGGGAACTCTCCCCCTCTCCTTTCAAAATCTGGTTTTATATATTCAACTGTTGACCAAAGGCTCAAAGATTCTGATTTTTGGGAGGGGAAAAACATGTCCAGGGTTGGGACATTAAAAATTGGTTCTAATTAATCAAAAAAAAGAGAAATAAAATCCTGGCGAGGCTGGGCCAGCAGGTGGGTGAACTGCAGCACTGCCAGGGATGTCCTGGGCGAGTGTGACCACCCAGAAATGTCTGGGAAATAGAACTGGGCAAGGATGAGGCTGCAGAGCTCTGGTTTGGAGATAACATCAGCCCTTGAAATGAAGCTCAGCAGGTGAGATCTGTGCTGAATGAGCTTCGCCAAAAAAGCAATTTATCCTTTTATGGCTTCCCAGGGTCTCCAGTTATCTTTGTATTGCTGTCAACAGATTTTTCTGAGTTTTTCCTTCTTTAAAATTCCTTTTGTCTCTTCCTGGGTACGCTGCCTTTGATACCCAGAAGCTTTTTTTTTTTTTTCTCCTGAGAACCTCTTATCTCTCCCTATCTGAATGTCAGGGTCTCACTTAGCTAATAAGGGGCACCTGCAGGAGAGGGTGACCTTGGTGCTCTTCCATAACCACTGCAGGCGGTGGAAATAAACTCTCCCACTCCCAGAAAACGTGCTGGAATTTTGCTAGATTTTTATTTTAAGATTGGCAGGCGGGTGGTAAACTGCTTGTGCTGGGCTGGGTTTATCCTTCCTCAGCGGTGGTGACGGACACAAATCCGAGCCCGAACGCTGCTTTTGCGGGTACAGAACAGCTTTGAAAGGAGCACTCGTCTGCCTCAGGATTTACAAGGTGACTGAAGCAGTGCTTTTCCCGCTGATATGAGCCTTCGTTCTCTTTGTTTTAGGAAAAGGAGGGGAGCTTTCAATTCCAAACAGCTGCTTTACCTTGAGAAATACCGACCTAAGATGAGGTTACGCTTCAAAGATGCCAACGGTCACTGCTGTGTTCAATAAAAAACCTGGTCTCAAACGAAGGCACAAGTTAACATGGCTCTTTTCTGGACTCTTGGCACCTGGAAATGTGAATCTGGAATCAAACCACGTCATCAAATTAGCGGTGGAGTCAGTGCTCCTCAACCTCTGTCCTAAGGGTGATGATGATTGAAAAAAAAATTTAAAAGTAATAATAAAAGAAACACCCCCCACCCCCCCAATTAAGAGAAACATTTCAGTGAAGGATTGTTTTCTCCTCAAGCTGCAGTTTGAACACCTGCAAGGAGAAAATCACTTTCTGAACCTTCTGTATTTTTAACTTTTTAAGAAAAGAAATAAAGTAAACTTTATGTCTAAGGAAAACCAGCAGAGCATTGGCTTGTGCAGAAACTATTTGCTTGATTTGAGGGAAGTACCCCCCAGTCAGGGCCTGAGACATGAATTCCTCTTTTTAAACTCTTAAATGGAGTTGCCTTTTGTTTTTTAACCTTGCTGGGACCTGGCAGAGACACGAGGAGGAGCCTTTGTTGCTGTCTGGGAACAGTCTGACAGCCTTAAGCCCAGTTTGGGCATATCCTAGAGATTGGGTGATGTCTGTGTCGTGGAGTTCAGGTGTGGAAAAAACCTCCTGGAGGGCTTTAACAGAAGTCTCACTGCCTGATACCTTTGGGGTTCTGGTAAAGTCCTTTTCTGAGTGGTGGGAGATTGTGTGTGTGTGTGATTTCCTCTGTGTGTGTGTGTGTGTGTCAGTCTGATTTTTTTCCAAAGAATTTGGCTGAAATGTTAATTATCTTTCTGTCGCTGGACAGAAAATCTATCCTGGCAGAAGACTGATGTTCCAAAGTGTCCTGGGTGAGCGAGGGGCAGTTCAGACAAGGACTTAAAATTAATTTATCTGTCACGAGGAAGACGGAGAGGCTTTTTGCTGCTGTCCAGATTCTCTGCCTTGGCTGAGCACAGGAAATCAGGATTTGGGGGAGGGTCTCACTCGTACCCTGTGAGGTAAAGATGCGTCAATGCCTGGGTTGGCCATTTCCCAGGTCTGCCCTCATGTAGAGTTCAATTTAACCACTTACTGCCTTGTTATTTTTTTATTCGGTTCTTTTGGAGGGAGAGTCTCTGGTTCCACACCGACGTGCCCCTCATCGCTCACCCCAGGAACACGCTGGTTTTTGGAGGGTGCCCTGGCACCGCCTCCTTTTTGCGGGGCCCTTGGTGCTGCCAGTGAATGAACCGAGTCACTTTTAGAGCCTCCTAAGGAGCAATTTTTGGCCAGGCTGCTTCTACCAAACACATGTTACTGTAGTGCCCTGCCCCAGCAGTGACTTCTGTCCGAGATATCCAGCCATGGAAGGCTTTGGATGCAGGTTTAGTGTCCTGGGATGCTTTGCTGGGGAGCACCAAAGGCTGGTGTTGGGTCTGTACCTGCAGCAGGTGTGGCCTCGTACCCATCTCTTCCTGATACCTCAGCAATTGCCTGCCCAGGACTTCCCCCTCTTCCAGGCTCCTGCTTTTAGTCTGCAGCTTAACTGTGCAAAAACACAGGTAACAGACTTTCTTAGAGAGTCCTCTTCCTGGGAGAGGTTTAGAAATTTAAGCAAAAAAAAGAAAATAAAAAATACAGGTACTTGTCAAGCCCCTCAGGGGAGATCCACGGGGCTCCCCAAAATCCGGTGTGTCCCTGCCTCCAGCTGTGGTGTTGTACTCGAGCTCCTTCCTCCCTGTACCATGTGGAACGTTTCTGAGTTCTTTCATAGGTAAAGGAGACGCAAAAAGTGTTTGTGGTGTGGGTGTCTGGTGGTGTCTGAGTCCGGCTGGAAAGGAGATTGTGCTGAAGTTACCCAATTCTGGCCTTTACCTTCCCCTCACCGACCACAAGCCTGATGTTCTTAACTGTTCCTGCAAGTGAAAAGTGATGGTTTGTTAGTAAAATGAAAATACTGGTGTTTAGTTAAAGCTGATTTGACAAATGATGGAAGTCAGATTGGGGGGGGAAGGTGTTGAGCTGGATTAAAACCCAAACCCCACGTCCTTCTGAAAAAAAAACAAACCAATAAACCAAATTTCATGTGCTCTATGTATAACTTTGCATTCTTCCCCCTAGTTTTACTCTTGATTAATAATGTACTAATTATCATATGCTATGACTCTGCAGCCTTAATTGAGGGGAAAAATAGTGAAAAAGTGCAGATTGTCACCAGAATGGGGGGGATGTCACTGCGACCGTGTCCCGTAGGCACAACACCTGGATCAGCACTTGAACGTAGTGCAATAAAGTCCTTGCAGTAAAATACCTTCCCTCTGGCTCCTGATGAATTTATTGCAGATCTTTAAGGTTAAATTGATCTTTAAATTCTGTTATCTTTCACCTGAAGGCACAAGTGTGTCCCTGGCCCCCGGTGTTGCCGTGATCGCTGTCGCTTCCCCGTGGCTTGGAATTGCTGGTGGGAAAAGCTGTTTTCTCCCGGAGAGGGGATGGTGCTGCAGACAGGAACGGTTCTCTGCCTCTCAAATGATCTGTTTCAGAGAAACGGAAAACAAAAAAGTGTAAACTTACCTTTAAACAAACCAAACAACGGCTCTGAACTTTCCCAAGAGCTGTCCAAGATCCGTTGCCAAACCCCCTGGACAAGGCTCAACCCCCCAGCCTTTTGGCAGCACCTGAATGGGGAGATTGTTTTGGGGTAACAATGGGGGGATTTTGGGAGTCCTGGATCCCAGTCCCTTTCCCTCCCTTAGCAGTGGAAAAGGCCATTGATCTGTGTAATTTATTTAAATAATATAAGGTGCTGTCTCTGGGTGTCACAGATCAGGATCCGATCAGCTTTGCTTTGCTTGCCATCGGAGAAATATGTTCTTTGCAAATGGGTGTCGTGTTTCTAATATTTATCAGATTTTTCCCACTACTAGAACAAATTTTCAGTCCCTGTTGGCTATGGGATAATAAACCACTTGGACTGGGAGACTGGGAAGTTCCAGCTCCTTGTTGTATTATTTTTTGGGGGGTTTTGGGTTTTTTTTTTGTAACGCCACACTCTCATTTTGTTTGTTTGTTCACATTTTCTACCTTTTTGTTAACCATGCACTAAAGTGAAATGTCTTGTTAATTAAAGGCTACTCAGTATAAAAAATATCCTGCACTTAATTGGAGCTGAGATATCCCTGTGTGATACAAGTCACTTGTTCCTTTTGTTAATTTATTTTTTTTTCACTTAACATCCAGGCAGCTGCTGATACTTTAATTGGAGATAACACTTAATCACATCCATATTTATATCACTTAAATTGCTACTTTTGGAGCAATTAGGAATGAGAAGCAAGAGTTGGAGTGACTCTGCGTGGGGAGGGAAGCTGCAGGAATCGTGGCTGGCACTTCAGAGAGCGCTGGGATGGTTTGGGTTGGGAGGGACCTTAAATCTCATCCCATCCCACCCCCTGCCACGGGCAGGGACACCTTCCACTATCCCAGGCTGCTCCAGCCTGGCCTTGGACACTTCCAGGGATGGGGCAGCCACAGCTTCTCTGGGCACCCTGTGCCTGCCCACCCTCCGGGTGTGTTCTTCGGTAAAAGGTTCTAAACCATTTATTTAACTCGGGTCTTAACAAACTTAGTCTTAAGCCTTGCAGGTCCCCTGGAGCGCGGCTGGACCCGCAGCCCAGCCCTGCAGTGAGTTACTCCCGTGGTAAACGGGTCTCTGCGTGTGCTGGAGGCAGAGCTGGGAAGCTGTGCATGAGAGATGGTCCCTGTGGAAGTGGAGATGTCCAGGAACCCGGCCTAGGACTGGATTTGCTGCCTGACGAAGTCCAAAGGGATGTCAATAGGTAATGTTTCCGCAGGTGGCCCTGGAACCCCCTTCAGGCTGTCCAAGGCCGATGTAGACATGGACATCTTGATACTCCCACCTGAAATATTTCTGCAAAACCCAAACTCTCTGATCTGGAGCCAAATCTTAGGCTTTTCCCTTGCTTTTACCGCTGGTTTCGTCCCAACTTAAATCACCGTCGTCAGTGAATGAAGTGATGTAAGTGAAATCTTAATTCTTCTTCATGCCACGTAATCAGGCTGGATCCTGCTGCTCCTGACTTTGGGGGTGGACATCAAAAAGAAAAGTGGCTGTCCCGTGGAATGGACAGGCAGATTTTGGGTTCCACCCAGGACTGAGCTCCCCTTCCTGGGCTCTTGCCCTTGCCTGGAGTGTGGAGCGGATCCTCCTGCCAGGGATGTGGTTGGCACCAGGTAACTGGGGGTGTAACCAGCAAGGACCTCGTGCCTGGAAAGAGCTGTGGGTGTGATGCTGAGGCTGCCAGAGCAGCTGATTTATTCTGGCAGGGGCCGGAGCAATGCTGGGAGTTGAGGGGGCTCTATCTGTGCCTTCTCTTACAGGCCCTGGAGGTGGAGACCAACAAGGGACACCAGGAGCCAAAGCTGGAGGAAAATCACCGACCCAAGTCTGTGGATGGATTGGAAGAGCTGAAAAGGGGCAAAGCAGCAGGTAAGGAATCACTTCTCTGTGCCAAATGGGAAACCAAAAGCAGTACTAACATGACTCCTGCAGGGCTGCACAAAGTCAGTGAGGGGAGGGAATCTGGTCCCAGGGTGTGGGACACCCTCTGTGGTTCCTGAAGCTGCTCTGTGGGACAGCAGGGCTGGGTGTTGGTGGCTGAAGGGCTTTGCTGAAAGGATTCTCCCACTGACGTCCCCCTGAGGGGGATGCACGTGCAGGGAGCCCGAGGATGGCACGTTGTGGAAGGCCCCTGCTCCCAGCCAAGCAGAAGGGCTGGGGCTCCCAGCATCTGGAATGTTTGCAGGGAACGTGGAGCACAGCGTGAACCCCTGGCTGAAATAACACTCGGGGAAGCCCTTGGGTTGACTTTGGCAAGGCCGTGTGTTTGTGGGGCTTGTGACCTTCCTGGGCTACTGTTCTGTGGCTGTTTCCTCCTCGTCCCTGTCATCCAGAGGGATCATTATCTCGCCGGGTGGCACGGGCTTGCTGAGCTGGTTATTCCAATTGACTGGGCTCGGTGCTTTGGGGTACCTTTGGCCGTGGATAATTCCACAAAGCAGGCAGCCCGCGCTGCTGCTTGTGATTTATCGTCGTCTCAGTTTCCAGCAATGAAAGGGAAGAGGACGTTCTTGCGTGGAATATAGATGGCTTTAGCGGTGGAGTCACAAATTTTCCTGAACAACAGGGCAGTGAAACCCCATCAGGCTGAGTGGGGCTGGGATGTTAAAACAGCAGCAGCGTGTTGACATCTAATCCTGGCTGCTGCCTGCGAGCTGGGAGTGCAGGCAGAGCCTCCCTGCTCTTTTGAGAGCTCTGATGGGATCGATATGTTCCCGCAGAACACTTCAATCCCATCACTCCGGCCCTTGGCAGGGAGGGGAGGGCAGCATCTGCTTGGCTGGAAGATCTTTGACTAGTCCTGACAGTGAGACGTGGGTTCTTTTGTGTGTGTTGCTCAGGGGCAGTGAATGAGTCAGAGGGTTTCCTGCCATCAGAGGAGGCCCAGGGGAGATAAAATGGAGATGGGATGGGCTCCCTGGGGACGGAGGGGCTGGGTGGTGCTCTGGAGGAGGCAGCTGCAGTGTCTTGTACCCTGGGGACCCGTGGTGTGACCTGGGCTGGAGCAGCTCCTGGTGGGGTGGGCGTGATCTGTGGATTTCTTCCCTTCCCTCTCCTCCCTTGACGCCGAAAACAAAATCACAGAGTCATTAAGGTTGGAAAAGACCTCAAAGAACATTGAGTCCAACATCTGATCGATCAGACCTTGTCAACCCACTCAGAGCACCAAGTGCCACATCCAGTCTCGTGTCTTTAACACCGCTGGGGGTGGTGACTCCACCGCCTCCCCATCAGCCCATTCCAATTCCTGACAACCCTCTCTGTGGAGAAGTTGAAGGGTAACAAAATACTGTCAGGCTAGCAGGGGAAAATCTGGAGGAGGGAACTGCATCATTCACAGCTGAATGACAATTCCAGCCTTCCCAGCTGTTCCTTTAGCTCCCGCCTTGCTGGTCACACTGGGAGCTGTGGGACAGGGACCTGGTGTCACACACAGGCTTGTGGGGTGTGCTGCTAATTCATATTCATGGTATTCAAAGCCAGGCCTGATCTTGCCATGGAGTGGGGCAAGGATTAAAAAAAAAAAAAAAAAAAAAAAGGGATTCTATTAAAAAAATAGAAGTGTTGTCAAGGAAACCGCGAGTGAGGCACAGGGAGAAGTGTCCCCACAGCAGAGCTGTGCGGGCACAGGGAGGGCTCCGCGCGTGGAGTGGAGACAGCAGCGTTCAGCGCTCACTCCAGAGCTGTTCTGATTGCTGGGGGACTCCATCCCAACCCGCTGGAGTTGTTCCTTAACGAGCCAGCCTTTCTGTACCGCTCAGCCTGAGATCTGAAAACAGGAGGGGTCAGGAAGGTGGCAGAAATTACAGCGGACTTGCTTTGGGAAGCGGGATCCTTCCTGCAAGGATAATTACTCAAAGCAAGACAAATGCTGTGTGTCTCAGTTAACTCCTCTCCAGCCCCAAATCCATCACAAAACGCCTCGCGTTCGACGTTCGCGTCTTCGCCCTTAATGATGACAGTAAATTTAAACACCCCAGGAGGGCTGGGAGTAGCTGCCAACCTCTGGGACGCTCCTGCTGCGACTTGGGTGAGGCTGCTGGGGCTGCTTTTCCCGGGAGTAATGAGGGAGCTGAGCCCTCCAGGCGCTCCAAGGCAGGTGTGACGCCGGTAACCTGTGGTGGTTTCCTGGTTACCAGGTAATGGCTCTGTCCCAGGTGGATCCTCCGTGCCTGCAAAGGTAATTTATCATATGGCTCTGCTGCTTGTGTGCTGAGCTGAATCCAAGCCTTCCATTCATTTCAGCGAGGAATCAAAACAGGGCTGTGGAAAGGGCAGCGAAACCTAAACTGTTTGCGTTAGCTTGGAAATGGCCTTCAGTGAATTCCCAGGGCTCTGCCGAGCTGCTGGGCACTGCCCTGCGCCCCCGAGGGTCCTGCTTTGCTGCCCTGAGCTGGGTGTGGGCTGCAGGGAGCCCCCTCCCACCATGTCCAGCTGCTGGGAATTCTGCCCCTGGATGCTGCAGCGGAGCTCGTTGTGAGTCTGGGCTTGTCCCTCCTAAACAAAGCAGCTCTGAGCCGGGGCTGGGAGCTGAAATGCCTCTCTCCTCCAGCTCTCATGTTTATGTATGGATGCTGTACACACTGGTATTATTCCACCTGTTTGATGCTAATGGGTGTTTGGGACGGAGCAGCTGCTGAAGTGGCACACACTGGGGTGGATCAAATCAGCAGGTGACATTTTTCACCGGGCTTATCTCGGAGAACAAGCCGGGCCTGCAGTAAACTGGCCCGCTCCTTCCTTTAGCCGAGGACAAAGCTGCCATTATGCAGGGCCAGGAGAAAGTGAAACCCCAGGGGATGGGCTGAGTTGAGTGTGTGATATCCCTGCTCCGACATTAATGCGGGAACTCAAGGTCAGAGGCTGCCCAGCTCTGGGAGCCCGAGGCAGAAGGGGCCTCCAGCAGGAAGAATGGCTGATTTCTTTATCTGCTGGATCCGTGTATCAATTATCCGCGGCGTCTGACAGCCTGGGATGGGAATAGATTTTTCTGCTCTTTAGGAGAGGTTTGGCATCTCCTGTTTGCCGGGCAGAGCCCGTGGTGGGGCCTGGGAGAGGCAAAACCCGAGGGCAGCGGCTCTGCTTTAATCTCAGGTGCTCCTTCTGTGGCTGGCGAGGCAAATGGTGCTGCTAATGTGAATTAGGGAAATCTGCTGTGCTCTGCTCTGGAGGGACTGCTGAGAAATTGGAGGGGAAATTACCAGCCCCGTGCGGCAGAGCGTTGTCGCGGGGTTAAGACAATCGGATCAGCTCCAAAATGGAGGGATTAAAAAAGCCATTTTGTCAGGTTTTTAGGAATAAAAACCTGCTTGCCCACCTGGCTGGTGTCGTGACAGGCTGTCTCGGCCTTGGAGCCCAGGGGTTCCCAGTCTGTGTCCTCTGGGGAGGGATGCTCGTGGAGCGATGGTCCTGCACCTCCCTTGGGATGGACCTTGGTGAGTCCCCAGGAGAGCAGGACCAGCATTTCTGGTCAGGATCAGGGTCCTGGCCTTTCTAGGGTAGCAGGAGGCTGTTTCCACACTCAGACTGATTGCAGTTAACTCCTTGCTTTGGGGAAAAAACCTTCCCTGCTGCCTCCTGCCCCTTCCTCTGAGCTCTGGGAATGCGCTGCCTTGGAAGCAACGTGTCCAGTAGCCCACGGGAACAGGAAAACTTTCATCTGCAGAGCTCTGGAGCTTTTTAAAGGACGTGAATTATTGCCCTTAACACTTCCCAAAATCTGGGGTTCCTGACCTGTGCCTCAGGACCCTTCTCTCTTGCAGTTTTTGATGATGGGAATGAATGTGACCTCTCAGGGATCAGCCTCGTATTGGAAATGCAATAACAGAGAAGGGAATTGCTCCTGGAGTCAGGCTGTGAGGGCTCCTGACTTGCAGCCACCGGGCTTTAATGCAGCAGGAGCCTCTTCCTAATGGATGGGAGCTCTGCTCCAGAGCTCCGATAGCTGATCGATACGGGGCAAGGATGGAGCAGCATTAAATCCGTGCCTGCTCAGGACCTCCCAGGAGAAGGGGAAGAAATGTATTTGCAGCCTCATCAAGTGATTTCCCAGCTGGAGTGGAGCCTGGCAGGACACGGAGCTCTGAATCCCAGCCTGTCCCCACATTCCCGTTGTCGTGCAGTGTCTCCACACCCCATAAAACTCACATTATCTCGAGTCTCCCTTGTGTTTGCTGTGGAGCTGAGGCAGCAAACGGATGGGAATGGCCCTGAGATAAAGGCTGAGGGAATGTTTCCTGCTCGCCCGGAGTCCAGAGGGAAAAGGGTCATAAAGCGCCAGGGGCGTCGAGTGAAGGCGTTTTGCATTTGGTGTGAGACAAAAGGAAGGAGTTGAGGTGGAGGCCTGGGCAGAACTCGGGTGGGGGATGATCCCTGTTCCCTTGACAAGGACGTTTCAAGGGCACAGTGACCTCCTAAACCTGCACTGTGACGTCTGAGTAGGTGCTGCCCTCGAGCTCTGCACAACTCACACCCAGGAGGGGCTCTGGCTCCTGCTCTGTGCAGCAGTGGGGCTCCCTGTCCCAGCACTTGGCATGACCACACTGATTACCCACAGAAGTGGCTGCCCCATCTCTGGAAGTGTCCAAGGCCAGGTTGGACGGGGCTTGGAGCAGCCTGGGATAGTGGAAGGTATCCCTGCCCAGGGAGAGGGTGGAACGAGATGGTCTTTAACGTCCTTTCCAGCCCAAACCGTTCCGTGAACCTCCTGCAGGCAGGGTGAGATGCTCTGCCCTTGGAAGGCTGTGTGTGGCAGATGTTTTACGTGGTGTGGGAGTGTGGGCAGAGGGGATGGGATGTCCTTTCCAGCAGCCAAAGCTGAGAGTGGTGTCTCTGGCGGCCCCAGCGCCGCATGTCATGGCCGAGGAGAGGCTTTGGAGGTCACCTTCCCATGTCACCGGGTGCTGGCTCCTCCATGGCTCCCTCTCTTGTGAAGCTCCCTCACGAGCCCCAGGAGATGTGTCACTGATCAAGAGGTGTTTTCGCTTGGCTGCCTTTGCTGCCCTCGGACTCGGAGTGTCATTGGGAGCGTGATCCGCGCCCTGTGCGCCGGCCCGGGGAGCTCTGCAGCTGCAGGTTGTGATTACCAGTGACCGAGATGCTATTCCCAGTTTGGCCACAGCCTGATTTCCCATCTGCTGTCTGCCCTGCACAGCTCCAGTGCGCATCCCGGAGGGGGACGGGACGTGTTTTGTTTGTCACCTGGCTGAACGTGACAGGTCCGGGCCACCGAGTCCGTGGGTGTCCCACAGTGGGGTGTCCCTGCTAACCACAGCAGGGGGGTGGCAGAGCCCAGCGTGGGCAGGTTCCTGGCCGAAAAGAGCTTGTCCATAAATAAATAAACTTCCTTGGTCGTGGTCCGAAGTGGTGTATGACAAGCAGAGAGGCTCGTGGGCTCCGACTCCCTGGGTTTGATGCTGGATCCATCTCTCATCTGGCGGAGCACCTGCCTCTGCCTTGCCAAGGAGGGAGAGCAGATTCCCGTGGGGTGCTGCCCTGGGATTTATCCCTCAGAGAGGAGAGCGAGACAGGGACAGAGCCATCCCGGCGTGGGGCTGGTGGGAGCCAGGGGTGACTCGTGTCCCGATGGAGCCGCTGTCCAGCTGTCCTGCTCCGTGCCAGATGGAGCTGCACGTGCCTGGGACCAGAGCGGGGACGCAGCAAGGGGTGTGCTGTGGCTTCACAAGTGGCTGCTTCCCAGCTCTGCTCCCTCTGCCCTCGCTGCTTCCCAGCTCTGCTCCCTCTGCCCTCGCTGCCTCCCAGCTCTGCTCCCTCTGCCCTCGCTGCTTCCCAGCTCTGCTCCCTCTGCCCTCGCTGCTTCCCAGCTCTGCTCCCCATCCCCGGCTGGCACAGGGGGAGGCACGTTCATGCCAGAGCCCACCCTGGAATTGCTGGGAGCCCCCTCCCAGCCCGGCACTTGCACCCTGGGCTTGCCAGGGACCCGGCACAGAAACAGCCACCCTTCCCCGAGTGTGGGCTGTGCCTCCCAAACCCCAACCGGGCCACTTCTGCACGTCCTCCAGTCCTCCAGCCGCTGCTTCTGCAAACATGTTGCACAACTCCTCCGGGATGAAACCTGAGGATTTCATGGCTCTCCCTGCTTTTCCAGGAAGGGCTCTTTGCCCGGGCAGGGCTCGCTGGGCCGCAGTGAAATGGGATTTTCAGGCTCACGTGTGTTTCTAGGAATCTCCTGTCCTGAGAGAGGGAGGAGATCTGCTCACAGTGCTGTTGCAGCTCCCTGGTTTCCCTGTTGCTGCTTCCCCTCTGAGTTTTAAAACCCTGTTGAACACTCTGGAGTGTTTCTGGAGTCACATCCTCGTCCTTCAGAGGACGCGCTGGGGAGTGCGTCAGCCCGAAAGCGTGATGGGAACAAATTTTGAAGAGCTTTTGATGTGAGGAGGAGAAAAAGGGGAATTGGCCTGCGTGGGAAGGGTCCTTGGCACTGCTACAGAGCCTGGGGAAAAAAAAAAAAAAAGAGATCTGCCATTTGTTTAGCGTTTCCTACCCAGTTTTCTCACATTCCTGCGACTGACTCATAAACCTGCTGCTCTGCTTCTCTGGTATTCAGCCTCGGGGCCTCATTCATGGATGTCTTGGAGCTCTGCAGCCTCTCTGTTCCTGCTGGAGCACGTGGAATTGCTCAGCAGAAAGCGCTCTGCACCTCCCAGGATTGATCTCGGGGGGGCCCCCCTGGTGCGTAGGGAAGTTTTGTCGCTTGGAAACAGCTGATTGCTGTTTAATTAACAACAGTTAACACGTTTCTTGAAGGGTTGGGAAGTGTCCAGATGAGCTTTGCTCCAGGGTGCTGCTCTCCGTGGTTTATCCCGGGGCTCGGGGTGAGTTGTTCCCGGGGATTCAGCTGCTGCCCTGATGAGGTGTGTGTGCACATAATCCCCTCTCCACGGGTAGAAAACACCCTTTGAAAGTTGCCCTGGATAATCTGTAAACACAGAAGGAGCTTCGGCGGGGTCAGAAACAAATCCGTGACATTTTGCATCAGCGGCGAGGAAACAAAATTCCGTCCGAGGTTTTATTCGGTAGAGAAACTGATAATAAACCTCCCTTCCTCCAAACGGGCCGTTGCCACGGCAACCGGCGGGACATGCCAGGATACGGGGATGGATGCAGAGTGTCACTGTGAGAAGAACCGCTGCCTCCAGGGCAGCCCGGGGAGGGGGAACGGGGATTTCGGGGCGGGGGGCATCCGAGCAGCGAGAAAGCACAGCTGGGTGAGGTTTGGGGAGATAAACCCGCAGCTCTGTCGCTGTCCCTGGCAGGAGAGGGAGAGAGACCCCCCCCCCAACCCTGTGCCCTGCAGAGCTCAGGTGGCCCTGCCTTGGGACAGCATTTGTGGGGCTGGGGGCTGCTTGTCTCTTGCGCGGCCCACGCGCCTCGCCGATATTTTGGGGGGGGGGTTTTTGCTTGCTACGTTTTTTCCGCTCTCACAGGAGGAGCTTTGAGGTCAAACCCAGCACTTTACAATCTTATCCCCGTGAAGAAGAGCAGTCATCCGAGTCCAGGTAGCCAAGAGGACTGGGAGCTTGTCTGGGGTGGGGGTTCAGTTCCCTCCTGCGAGCGAGGCGCCGGCGCTCCCTTGGCTGGCAGGGCAGCGTCGCTGGTGGGACGGTGACCGAGTGAACCAGTCGCTCAGTGAGGGGGAGACTTGCCTTGTGCAAGCAGGGAAGGCGTTTAGGAACAGCTTTTCTCCCCGGGAATGGCTGTCAGGAAGCAGCAGGAGATGGAAAGGTGCCAGCCTGGAGCTGCCCAGGGCACGGCAGGGACGGAGCCAGGCCTGGAGGCTCCCTGAGAGGGGAGGCAGCTTTTCCCTGGCTCTTGTTTTTGCAGCCTTTTTATTTTCCATGTTAAAACCTCTTGGTTTCTGCTCCAGAGCCTGGAACTGCAGAGCTGGGGGAGCTGGAGGTCTTTTGTCTGTGCCTGTCACATGCTTCATGTCTGCACCCCAGGTCACTGTGGACCTTTAGGATGGAAAATAAATGCTGGAAGTGGAGCAGGTAGAACTCCTTCCCCACAGGTGGAAATTGTAGGTCTCCTGGGGGCAAGCTGGTGAATGTGGCAGCTGCTCCTGGTCATTATTTCATAGCCTGCAGGCCTCCTGTGACAGCCCTCACCCCTGCCCCCCCTTCCATGTCCTTGGTCATCTGCTTTGGAGAGGGGATCTTTGTACTCCCTGGCTTTAGGGAAAGCGTTTGAGGAGCAGTTGGATCTCCTGCAGAGGCAGGGGCTGTCACTTAGCCAGAGTCAGGAGGCACAGCAGATGGTGACCTGTTTTTGCCAGTGAAAGAATGAGGTTGGAGAGGCACCGTTGAAGTGAGGACACGGGGAAGACACTGCCTGGCCGGGCCTGGGATAAGCAAGGATTCATTTTAGCCCTCCCAGGACCGGCCTTTTCCCGTGCTCGGGGCCAGGAGGTGATGCCTGGGAATGGGAACCTCCATGGTCCCTAATTTTTGACTCTCACGAGTTATGTTTTATGTCTTTAAAAGATGCCTGGGGTAGGATGGGAAGAGTTTGTCCATCATGTGTCTAATCTCCAGTTGTTCCCACCAAGAACTCCAGAAGAAGGAACCCTGAACGAGCCAGACCCCAAGTTAATATTTCAGCCGAGATTTGTCCAAAACAGGGAGGATGAGGATATTTTCCTTGCTTCCCCTTAGTTTTCCTGTGTGCAGTGAACTCTTGTAAGCTGATTCCCTGCTATGCATATAAACATGTGTTTCTCCTTTGGAGGGTTGCAGATTTCTTGGCCTCGGGAGCTTCTTCGGGGAGTTTGGCCGCGTTTGGTTCGTGTGGAGTGAACAAGTGTTACAGCTTCACGAGGGGCTTGGGGGGGAATTGGGCTTGGAGCTGGGTCCCTGCTCAGGTTCAGCTCCTGCCTTGGAGGGAACTCCATCCCTGGCAGGTTCTGCTGGAGCAGAAGGTGCCCGAGGCAGGGCTGCAGGCCCCTGGCAGGAGAATCCCAAAGTCACCTGAGATGTGGAGCTGGGAAGCGCTGGATGAGTTTCCCTGTGAGTCATTTGCTGGTTTTGAAGCATTTTGGGTTCTTTGCCCCTTGCAGTGGCTGTCACAGTCCCATAGGTGGCTGTCACTGTCACCGTCACTCCCCAGCAGGGGATATGAAAGAGTGGATAAAGGTTTGTCAGGATTTTTTTTCCAGCTTGCCTGAAGAATTTGTGG
Source organism: Pseudotriccus pelzelni (assembly GCA_035584735.1). NCBI lineage: Eukaryota > Metazoa > Chordata > Aves > Passeriformes > Tyrannidae > Pseudotriccus > Pseudotriccus pelzelni. The sequence goes on along the minus strand of JAWMRA010000058.1, from coordinate 4,117,674 downwards.
ACTCTCAATCCCTGGATTGGTTCCAGGCCAGGCTGGACAAAGCTTGGAGTAACCTGGGATAGTGGAAGGGGTGGAGCAGGGGTGGAACAGGATGAGCTTTAAGGTCCTTTCCAACCCAAACAATTCCATGATTGTGTTGGGAATTCCTCCCCCAGAAGATGATCCTGATCCCACATAAGCAGAGGGGCAGAAGGGCTCGTGGTCCAGCAGCTGGGGAACCCCTGGCACAGCTCCCAGGAAATCCCAGCTCTGCTTTAACCAGCCTGGCCAGGGGCTGCTTATCCACGTTTGTAACCTGGCCAGGTATTTAGGAGGTATTAAGGGGAGGGAGGGAGCGTTTCCAGGTCTGGGGAAACAGTGACAGGGCTGGAATGGTCTGATGGAAAACGAGGGACGTGCAGGGAGATAGCAGGATCCAGAGGCTGAGGAGGGTTATGGTAATTAGGACAAGGGATACAGGGAGGCAGATGAGTCACTCGGAGATTAGGTAAATCTCAGCAGGATTATTCCAAGGGAAAATCCTGCAGATGTTGGATCTCAACAGCTTGAGGAGTCACCTTGAAAGGGGAACTTTCCAGGGCACTGACCTTGGAAAAAAAGAACCTTGGTTTAGTGGGGATTTGGGTGTAAACACCAATTCTCTCCGTAAGAGAGATCCGGGGGCAGGGCAGGTGGCACAGGACACAGGTCAGTGGTGGCCTCTGGGTGGGTCACAGGGGTCTGGGCATCCCAGCTGTCCTTGGACACTCCACTGAGCGGCTGTGGAAGGCTGCTCCAAGCCTGCCGGCTGGAAATTCCCTGTGGGATTCCCCTCTCCATCAGCACCTGGTGGAAGCGACACCCCTGGGGACCAAGTGCTCCTGGCTCTGCTCCAGGGCACGCGGCACTGTCACCTCGGGTATCCCAGTGACAAGCTGTGTCCCCCCAGCGCAGGAGGATCCCTTTTCCAGGGGCTCAGTCCCCGCCGAGGGTGGGCTCGGAGCAGGGGAGATGGGACGGGAAAGGCGGCTCAGAGAGCCCAGGTTTGTTACCCTGGCAGGACTCCCCCGTGCCTGGGAAGCCGGCTGCTCGTGCACTCCAGCCTGTGATCCTTCTGGATGAAATATCAACTTCCAGAGCATGAAATGTTTCTTAATCAGGCAGCGGCGTTTGGGCACGAGCCGCGCGAGGCAATCGCTCCGAGAGGCGAGAGCTGCCCTGCTCGCTGTTTCCCTTGGCAAACTGTCAGGATCCTCGGCTCCCTTTTAATGACCACGCACGGGGAACGAGGAGTTCTCCGTGGGAGGGGGTGAATCCTGCCAGCTCGGAGCACCACGGATCCTAGTGGATGCTTAAAAGCCAAAAGGCGGAGGGTGGGTGCTCTGGGGAAGGAGCGAGGGCTCCGTGGGGCAGCCTGGCCAGCGGGATGGCCACAAAGCAGGGATGCTCCTCACCTCCGTCCTCCTGCTGGGAGGGGTGTGCTGTGCTAGGTGGACATGAGCCTTGGGAAAGCACTGCTCTTAAACCCTTCTCCTCCTGCCGGGTTGTGGATTAGCCACAGGGCAGGGGAAGGGGGATCTGCTGGCCCCGCAGTGATGTCCTGTTCCTTTCCAGCCCTTTTTGGAGCTGCTGGAACCTCCCTGAGCAGCAGTTCCAGGTCATACCTGAGCTCTGTGATCCGAGACAGAGCAGAGCCTGTGCTCTGACCCCTCCCAGCAGGGCGACTCTCCCGCAGAGCCCCGTGCTCGGAGCTGTGACGGCCGCGGCAAATCCCTGGGGCAGCCTGTGGGCAGCCCGTGACCTCTGCCCGCTGCTGCCAGCCCTCCAAATTAGCAGGGCCTCGTTAGCAGCGCTGGCAGCAGAGCCTGGCACTTCCCTCAGCCGTGGTCGTGTCTCTGTTGGGGCTCCTGGGCTGTCCAAGCATCATTCCACGCCCAGCAGGCAGGGGGGGGGTCCATCCCCAGGGGCTTCTCCTCCTGCTCCTGCAGCTCCAAAACAACCTGGGAATCACAGAGGGGGGTTTCTCTGCTGCCAGATTCCTGGCACAGCTCCCACAGTGGCCCTGGCACCTGGCCCTGGGCAGGTGACCTTAGTTTTATTCCCAGCCACAGCTCCATAATTCCCCAGGGAGCAGATGAGCAGCAGCCCTGGCCCGGAGCGCAGTGCCTGGGCTCGCTATAAATAGATTAGTCCTTAATCCTAAAAAGATAAACCAGTGCTGCTACTCAGGCAGATTAAGTGATATTGGGGGGAATTTTCCAGCCTGTGGAGTGGGAGGATGGAGGTTGATGAGCATTCCCTGCTCCGTGGCTGTCCCACTGCTGGGCTGTCCCATGGAGCCTTCGCTCCTTCCCCACGGCACCCACCCTCTCTGCATTTAGGGATTTGAGGTGTAATTGGGGTAAATGGTGCTCCCAGATGGCACAGCTCACGTACCCAGCAGGGGATGGTGGTGTGGGGCACACGGCTCCGCTGTCACGTGCAGGGGTGCTCAGGAATCGTGGATATACTGACCTGGAAAGACGTGAAAGGATGTGTGTCCACAGCAGATAAAAGCCCAGCCCCGTGTTTGCCACAGGCTGCAGCTGCCTCCCAACACTGTGACACAACGTGAGCTTTCCTGTCGTGTGGAATGTGACTTTAACAACCTTATAATTTAGCAGAGTGAGGATTTCTCTTTGATTCTTTTTTTCCCCCCACGTGCCTTTTCCCCCCACCCCGGGAAGTGTCCCTTCGTTAGGCTGGGGCTGAGGTGGAGCAATGGGGTCGTTGAGGAAGCAGGAATGACAATAATGACCCACACACAGCGTGGTTTGCCAGGTGATGGGCTGAATCCCCCAGTGTTTGCAGCAAGTGCAGGTAGGAAATAACCACCTTGTGCAACGCCACGTCGTTTTGTGCCTCTAATGAGGCGGCGGTGGCAGCACCGAGATGTTTGTCTGCACCTCCTATTTTGAGGCTGATTTCAGGCAGAACGTGCTTTTCCTCTCCTATCCACAGGAGAGAGGCTTGGGGAAAGGCAAGGGATCATTTTTAATTGGGTGCTGAGGCTCAAACATGCGGCGTTGGGAGCACCCTGACTCTTTGCTCCCGCTCGGAGGGTGCTCCTGCATCCCTCTTGCTGCTGGGAAAGGGGCCGAGGCTGTCGGGGCTGCTCTCCTGCGAGCTGGTAAGCACACGGAGGAAGAAGAGGCATCTTCTGAGGAAGCTTTAGGGTCTGTCCATCAGTGTTTTCTCTCTGAAAAAAGTTGAATTAAGGCCACAAGATCTGCCGGGAGAGGGAGGGGGGATAAGAAGAAGGTGACGTGGCTGGTGGGTGAGAATCGTGGGGAACGTGCTGCTGTTCCCATGAGCTGGATGCAGTTACCAGGCACAGCCTCACTCCTGATGCCTCTTTCTTGGACAGGCAGGCAGTGAACCCCTTGTTTGGGACGTGGTTGCCGTGCTGCCGTAGGGAGCAGCTTGGGAACAAGCTGTTCTGAAACACAACAGACCCGCTCGCCGCGTTCCCTCCGGGAAATCAGCTCCCTCCACGTGTACCTTAAACTCACCTGGAGCCTCCAGCTGCCTCTCCTTGGGGGATGAGGCAAAACTCCTCTGCCTGTGCCGCACCCCCTCTCCCTGGGAGCTGAAAGTGGGGGTCCCTCAGTGGGAATTCCAGCTGGGATCTGCCGTGGGGGAATAGGGACCGAAGCCCTGGGGTTCAGCCCGAGACACTCAAAGGAGGTTTTCCGACGTGTGAGGTTTTCCCCTTGTCTTAGAGGGGCTGGAAAAGGTCTCCTGGCAGCTTGTTAAGAGCGTTTCACTTGGCCAGTGTTTGTTTCTGCTCTGGGAAATGCGAAACATGTGCCCCAGCCTGCGGGAAGGCCACTTCTTAAAGGTTAGAAGTAAATAATAGAGATTAATAGCAATAACAGTCTTGGTATCGTGTTGCAAACATAGGCCTTGAGTAAATCTGAAGGTTATCAAATAAATAATAACGATAATCTTGTGTATTTTTACTCCTTTGCCTCTGAAAGCTGGTTTTAAAAGGGTTTCTGAGCAGGCTTTACCCCGTGGATGCAGGGAAGGGGCTGGAGTCTCCCTGAGGCCCTGGGGGTTATTTTGGGGAGTGTGGGGCAGCCAAAGGTGTTCCTTCAAAGGCTCTTCCCTTCCGTGCTGAGGAGATCCTTGGAGAAGCGATGGGAGCGGAGGAGGAGGCTGGTGCTTCCCGTAATTCCCAGGAATGCGGGGTGGTTAATGCCTGGATGAGGGTTTTTGGTGGCTGCAGAGCCTGGAGAGGGGCTGCTGAGAGCTTGCAGCGTCTGAAGGCAAACCCAACTTTATCCAGCAGGGATTAGTCCTGCTCCTGACCCCAAGCCCTGGCTAAAACCAAAAAACCAGTTTACTCTTGTGATTCTGTTTGGGGCAGTGAAGGGCTTTTAGCATCAGCTGGGGAGAGGAAAGGGATGTCTCCTGAGTGACTGGAAAGGGCTCAGACGTTATTTTTGGTGTTTCCAGGCAGGCAGAGGTCCTGCCACAGATCCTGCTGCCCCCCCTCACCTCCCCAGCAGTGGTGCCTTATTTCTGGCTGTGGCCAGCCTGGAGTCACAGCTGCAGCAACACAGAATTAGCTCGTTCAGAGGGATTTGTACAATCAGTGCTGGTTTGTCACTCCCCAGGGAAAACAATATTATCCAGGCTGGCTCCTGGGCCATTCCTTCCTTTTCCAGGCTCCTGGGGGGATGAAGGCTCAGCCCTGGAGTTGGGTGTTTGCTCGGGAGGGGGGCTTGGAGCTCATCCCATTTACTGATGGAAGGGGGCAGGATGTTTTCTGGTCACTCAGCTTTTTTGCAACAGCTAAAAAAAAATAAATCACGATCGACTGTTTCCCCAGGAGGGCAGGAAAATCCTCTGCATTAACCAGGTGAGCCCAGCCTTGCTGCAGAGGCACCTTCTTTACTCATTTGAAAACAGCAGGCTGCTGGGAGGAAGGGGTTTAAATTTTAATTACACCTGGCACGGGCTCAGGGCGGATTTTTGGGCTTCAAATGGAGGTGTTTTTTTTTTCGCTGCTGGGGTTTTAGTGCAGAGACACCGGATTCGAGGTGGATTTGCTGACTGCTGCAACGTGACACATCCCTGAAGGTTTTAACTCTGTCACTGAGCGTAAAGCACTTTATCCTGGCCCTTCTCCCACCTGGAGCTGGTTTGTGTTAAAATCTTGCTGTGGGTGGAGAAGAAAACATCCAGCCTGGCCTTGGACACTTCCAGGGGACGGGGCAGCCACAGCTTCTCTGGGTTTAGCAGGGCTGGAGTGGAGGATCCGTGAATCCCTCCCGCTGGGACAGTCATCCCACAGCTTCCCATGACACGAGGTGCTGCAAACGAGGGCAGTTTGTGCCTGGATGTTCCGTTCCCTGGAATTGCCTCGGAGCTTTGGTGCCGTAACCCTTGGAATTCCGAGCTGGGGAGCAGAGAGGGGTGAGCGGAGGATCCCGCTCCAGCAACGTCCAGGCTCTGTCTCCTTCCTGTGGGTGCCCAGCTGCCTTTGAAGGGGGAAATTCTGCGCCTCTGAATTGATCTCATTCCCTTGCACAGGGTCCAGATGGCACAGGGCTCCCTGTCCTCGGGAGTGAACACAGCCTGCACTGGGAATGCTGTGCCCAGGCCTTCAGCACTGCTTGGCTGCTTTCCTTAGCGTGACCATCCTGGGCTCCTTCACCTCTCCCCTCTTTGGGAGCTGCAGGGGTCACCCCGTGGCTGGCAGTGGGGTCCTGGCACCCAGAGCCACCCTGGCACAGCTGAGCTTTCCCGGGAGCCGAGTGGAGCAGGGCACAGCCAGCGCCTTTGTTCTGCTGCAGGTCCTGCTTTTTGAGCGTGAAACGGGGATTTGGAGGGGGACTTGCAGCCTGAGGAGGGGTTTGGCAGGTCCCTGTCAAAGCTGGGCTCTGGTCCCCGGGGTACCCAGCCCCAATTTTCCCGGCAATACTTTGTGGCTGCTGGGACACCTTCAGTGTCACTCCCCCAAGCCAAGGGGCTGGGTTTGGGTGCTTCCCGTGAGCTCCTGAGCATCTCCCGCGGCTGGTGGAGAGGCCAGGCCAGAGGCCTGCAGTTCCAGGAGTGCTGGGGAGAGCTGCCTCCAGGTCCCGGGGGGTCCCCAAGGGGGACGTGGCCACCAGCACTCGGGTCCGGTGGTCCCGTGCCACCAGCCCTGGGAACGGCAGCATTCTGCTGCCCTCTAGTGAGGCCTGGCAGCCGGGACCCTTTGGGGGGCCCCACAGCACCCCACACCTCCCTTTGGGGAGCCCCACAGCACCCCACACCTCCCCCTGGGGAGACCCCAGGGCACACATCACATCCCTGCGGGTTGGTGGCACTTCGTGGTGGGAGCCGGCCCTGGGCGGCAGCTCCACGTCCCACTGCAGGACGAGTCACCGGCTTTAACTGGCCCCCGGAGCAGGTCTGTGCCCCCCTTCCCACGCCTGGTGGGACCCCACCTTGCCTCCCTGCCGTGCCCTGGGCTGCAGGGTGCTGTCACAGGGGTGTCACCCCCCGCCACCCCTTTCCTTTGGGATCTGCTCTTTGCCGAGCGGCGAGGAGACATTTCCCCTGACTGTGCCCGGGCAGCTGCTGCTGCGTGTAAATAATACAAATTAATTAAAAGGAAAATCAAATCTAGGGCTCGTTTATAATTAGATAACCCACAAGCCCCTGGTATAATTAATTATGTTAATAGGGCTGCCTGCTCTGCGAAGGCGCAGCGGGTCTCGGCGTGGCATTGGGAGCAGAGGGGATGTGGGATGAGCGGCTGGGGGTGCTGAGCTCTGCTCCCTGCACGTGGGAGGGGCTGGATCCCTGTCCCTGGCATGGGGATTGCTGTCCTTGCCCACTGCATGGCTGTGTAGACACAGCCCTGACCCTGGGGATGCTTATCCCAGTGGGTCTCAGCTCAGGGAGTTTTCCATTCCAGCGCTGTTTTGGCTCCTTGCTGGTGGTTCCCCAAGGCCAGGTTCATCCAGGATCCCTTGCTGCTGCTTCCTGTGCTCCACACCAGCTCTGCTGCGTGTCCTGGGAATGGGAGACCCCCAGCACACCCAGCATTCCCGCCCATCCCCATGGCTGGTGTTTGAATCCAGACTGAGACCTCCCACAGAGCATCCCTGTCCTGGGGTGCAGAGTATCCTCGTCTTGGAGGGCAGAACATTCCCATCCTGGGGTGAAGAGTATCCCTGCCTTGGGACGTGGAGCATCCTTGTCCCAGGGTGTGGAACATCCTTGTCTCAGGGTTCAGAGCGTCCAAAGCATCCCTGCTTTGGGGTGTGGAGCATCCTTGTCCTCACTGTCCTGGGATCCAGGGCATCCTTGTCCTGGGCTGCAGAGCCAGCCCAGGGCTGTCACAGAGCCAGGTGGTGCTGGGCAGGCCGAGGCCGCGGGCAGCTCTGTCCTGGAAGGAGGGTTTCCCCGGGAGGAGGGTTTCCCTGGCAGCAGCTTCACTGCGGCAGAGGGCAGCAGCAGGCTTGGCACGGCGGTGCCCACCGCTTGGCGCAGCCGTGTGTGTGTGTGCCCCTGTGTGGAGGGGCCTGTCCCCGTGCCCCGGTGCCAAGGTGGAATGTGTGGCCGGATGCCACAAGGATGGGGCTCTTGCATCCCCAGGGTCCTGGCGAGGAGGCTGCGGCTGGCAGGTGGCAGTGGAGGTGCCACCAGCACCCCCAACGCGCTCCCTTCCTGCCCTCCCCCTTTCTTTCCCCGGTTTTTCGCTCTTTCCCACTCCTGCAGGCAGCAGCATTCCCAGTTCTGGCAGCAGGGACAGGGATGGGATGGCCAGGAAGGGGTTTGGGATTTTCCCAGCCAACCCAGCTCCTCTACCGTGCTCCTGGCACTCCATGCCGGCCTGTGCCAGCTGGGAAAGGACGTGGCACAGCGTTTTCCTCCTGTTTGATGGCCTGTTATCCTCCAGGGACACTCGGGGAAGCGCAAGGACAAGGACACGGACATCAGATAGGAGAGCTGAGCGGGGAAGCCGTTCCCCTGGAGAGCAGCTGGGAAGGTCCTGTCCTTCCCGGGAAAGCAAACACACTGTGCTGTGGGGTGTGGGTGGCTGTCACAACCCCTGTCACCCGTGGGACTCTGTCCGGGCTGGGGGAAGGCTCAGAGAGCTCCAAGAGTCATCCTGGTGTGACAGGAGTGGGAAGAGGCAGGGCTGGGGCTGCGGGAGGATGGAGCCTCTTCCCGGCAGATGAATGGAGGCTCCTGCCCTCGAGTGCGGGTGTTAAACGGCTGCTGTCAGTCAGGATTAGGGCTGACACTTCCAGCCTGATGGAGGGGGGGGTAGAAGATGTTGTCGGGAAACCTCGCAGGGCTCGGGGCGGGCTGGGAGTGAGGTTTGTCTTTCGCAGGGATACAAATCCATCACCCCCGTGGAAGGGCCTGCTCGTTAATCACAGCCTGATTTAATCGCGGGGCTGCGACGGGCACGCACATGGAGGGGCACGTGGTGCACGGGTACACGCGTGTGCAGGCATGTAGGACCTGTGTGCACACGTGTACAGGCACACGCGGGCTGTGCACACACACCTGTACAGGTGGCAGACGTGTGTGCCCTGTCCCTGCTTTCCCTGAGCTTCACACGATCCTCAGGTATTCCAAGAGCTGGGAGCGCTGAAAGCCCCCGGGGGACACCTTGAATTAAAGGGTAATTGTTCCATATTTTCCAGCTGCCTTTTAAATAAAATAATCCAAATAACCCCCCGCGAGCCCGGCCTTTGCGCCAGCCTCCGGGAGATTTCACACGGGGACTTTATAGCCCAAAAACTCCATAAAACCGAGCCGGAATTACCTCGTTCTCCTTGGAAACAATTACAGTTTTTATCTGTGGATATTAAAAGGGATGATTGTTCGGTGTAGTTAAATCTTTTCCTTTCTTATATGATTTAATCTTTATGGATCTGGGTGAGCGGGTGTGGGGCCGCCCTGCCGTCCTGGCTGGACGCCGATGTGGCTCCTGGGATGGGGAGAGGGATTTGGGGGGGAATTTGGGGGTGCACGGCTGTGATCAGGAGCCAGAAACCTTCCCAGCTTCCCTTGTCACGGTGGGAGGAAAGGCTGGGGTAACGTTTTAGGAGCAGGAAGGACCCTGGTGTGGCCACCTTGGCTGCACCCACTCGTGGGTGCCCCGGCACCGCTGCCCCGCCGCCGCTCTAATCCCAGGTAATTGGATTTACAGGGAGTGCTGTATCCAATTACACAATCCTAATTAACAGCCCGAAGTTACAAGTGCGATGTGTCTTGCTTTCAGCAATTATGATTAATTTTTCCAGGATACACACGCAGCCCTTGATTACAGGATCCGCGGGCAGCGGGAGCTGAATGCTGATAATTGAGCCGTCAGCGAGGAGGAGGAGGAGGCACCACACGGGGTGGTGGGCCCAGCCCTGGAAGTCCAGGGAACTGTTCCCCCCTGGTGACAGCAGCATCCTGCTGTTTTTGGGAAGAGACAGAGGGATGTGGGGCATTGCTGGAGTGAGTCCACAGAAGGCTGCAGAGATGCTCCGAGGCCTGGAGCCCCTCTGCTCTGGAGACAGGCTGGGAGAGCTGGGGGTGTTCACCTGGAGAGGGGAAGGCTCCCTGGAGACCCCTTGTCCAAGCTGTTCCGTGCCTTATTGCTCTGTTTGCCGTTCCTTATTATTATGTTCCCGAGCATCCACGAGTTCCCAGCCTGGGACATTAATCCAGCACAAGCCAGAGGCTTATCCAAATAGGGACTCTTCCTTGGTGGGTTTTAAACTAAACTTGATAAATCCTTCATAAAAGAAAAAGGACTTTCATCTCCGACGGGTCCGTGGAGGAGCCGGTGAGGGAGAAGTGCTCCGGTGCTGCACATCTTCATTTGCCCCTGGATTCTCCCCAGGAGCTCCAGCTGCACGTTTGCTTGTGTTCCCACTGTATTTTTTCCTGCTGGTGGTGAGATCCCAGCCTGGGGACTGGACCCGAGGCCGTGCTCCTCTTTGGTGTCCCACAGGAGCCAGGATTCGGTTCTTGGGGCTGGCAGGATCTTGGGGATGCGCTGATGGGCAGGAGGGGCCTTTCCTTTGGTTGTGCCTTCCTGGGAGCACCCCGGTGGCTCTTTGTCTCCTGCCAGCGTGGCATCTGCCCACGTCCCTGCCAGCTGCCCTTGCTGCCCAGCCTGAGCCCCCTGTCTCCCTCCACCTCTGCTCGGCCGCCTGGATTCGTGGCAGGACGGGCCGGTGGGGCCACATGCGGCGACAGGGACATTTTTTGGCTGCTGTGCTGGCCGAGGGCAGGGGGGCTTGGACTTCCCTTTGCTTCCCCATGGCTGCATCATCCCCCTGATGCTCTGCCCTGCCCAGGAAGCTCCGAACTGAGCACTCAGAGCCACATCTCCGGCCTCTCCATCTATTTTTCTTTGTTTCTCCCCAGCCCTTGCTCCCTTCCTCCCCTCCTTCCTCTCCCTCTCCTCCCTCCAAGCCCCCCCAGCTCCTCCGGTGTTCACACAGGGCTTTGATCTCCGGAGAGCCCCTTCCTCACTCCCAGCCCGCCGCCGCAGCGCTCGGCACAGACTCATTAAAATAGATGAGGCTCCCTTTGATCGCCGCGGTGCTCCCAGGACCTTTCCCACCGCCGGGCTTCAAGCGCAGCCGCTGCCTTTCATCCCCGTGCCCGCCAGCCTGGAGACCCGGAGCTTCCGAGGCCGCTCCTCGCTTTCCAGGGAAAGGCTGGGGGATCCCGGCCCGTGGGGAGCCCACGTGGACGGGGCAGGGCCGTGGGGAGTCCCCAGCACCCGCCACGGAGGGATTTCGGGACACCCGGCAAGGACACGGGAGCGCGCGGAGATGCGGGGAACGCTGGGGAAAACAGAAAGGGGAGGAGAAGGTGAAGATAAAAACAATCCTGGGGAAAAAAAAAAATAAAAAAAAAAGAGAGAAAGGCTTGGAAAGCAAAGGAGAAGGCAGCAAGGGTAGCTGCCCCCCTGGGCAAAGCTGGAGCTTGTTAGACCTTCCGAGCGACGTGTCTGAATTTGATAAAATAGGAATAATTAATCCTCTTGCCCCTTGTGGGTTGGGCTCTCTGTGCGCTCCCCGCTCCGTGTGGTGCTGCCGGGGCTGAGCAGCTGCTGGGCTGAAAACTGGGGAGATCTGGGGGGTGCTGAGGGTGCAGGGAGTGGGGATGCGGGAATGCAGGGATGTGGGTTTTCAGGTGTGTGGGATGTGGGGTGTGGAGGTGTTCTGGGGGAGGGTCCCCAAAGGGAAGTGGCCCCACTTGGGACCTGCCTTCCCACATGCACTAAAGGGGGGATGTGACATCCAGGGCATCCTGCAGGGCCACAGGGCACCCAGGGGGACACCGAGGGACAGACGTGGCTCCTGCCCTTTCCCACTCTGGCTCATCCAGTTCCATCCCCACAGGAGCCAGCCCGGTCTGCAGGGAGCTGCAGAGCCAGAGCTCCCTGAGCAAATATTTGCCCAGACTGCTAAAATGAGGCGAGTCCGGCTAATTACAACTAATGAACTGCCAGGCAGGCAGCCCTTGCCCTGCGTGCCGTGGCCCTGCCATGGGCACGGGCACAGTCTGAGCTGCTGCCATCCCAGTGGGGACTGTCCCCAAAACCTGCCCGTGGCATCTGCCCTCCTGGGTGAACAGCAGCACCCAGGATGGCAGCGTGTCACCCAGGGTCACACCGTGCCACCACCGAGGATCACAGGGCGTCACCAAGGATGGCATCACCTCATCAAGGATCATACCGTGCCACCAAGGATGTAGCATGGCCCCTTGATCCCACCACGGCCCCTCTGTCCCACCGTGGTTGGCAGAGCCTTCCCTGAGCCCTTAATAAGACGTGATTCACACACTGTGCTTAATTAGCAATTCAGTTAACGGCTTGTAATTCAGGCACGACCCTGATTGCATCCGAATGCTACTTTATTTCTTCTCTGCCGCTTGCATTCTGAGCACTAATTATGCCTCTTTGGATGCTAATTGCTTCCCAGCCCTCTGCCGCTGTCTTTCCTGAGCAACATTTATTTTTCATGCGTCCATGTGTTTAAACTAAGAAAAGCCGGGAGGGGAGGTGGGAGGAGGGAGCTGCATCGGTCCAAGGCTTCGCCAAGATCAAACATGCCAGGAAGGTGAGCTGGGACGTGCGAGCGCTGCCGGCGGGGAGGAGTGAGCGTGGGAAAGAGCCGGGCTGGCCTCTCCTCCTCCTCCTGCTCCTCCTCTTCCTCCAGTCCCTCCATCAAACCCCCTGGGGGGCTCAGGGCTGGGGCAGGCAGGAGGTGCCCGTGGATGTCAGCGAGCCAGGGGGTGAGTTCCTGACCACTCGTGTCCCCGTGCCTCAGTTTCCCTGATGTGTTCCCGAATACCCGGGTTCCCCAGATCCCCAGAAGTGGAGCAGCGTTTTCGGATCCCCAGTGCGAGTCTCCCGTATTTCCTGAGGTCCTGGGGGGTGTGTGGGCACCCTCTGATCCCCAGGGGCTCCGGTGGCACCGGTGGAGCCGGGATGGTGGTTCTGGGGGCTCTGCTGGAGCCCGGGCCGGTGGCAGATGCGCTCACAGGGTGTCCCGTGCACACCAGCACCCGTGGGACCTGTCCTGCCCAGCCCAGGGGTGCTGCGGGAAGCGCCGGTGCAGGAATGTGGGTGCAGGAATGTGGCACGATGCCGAGCGGCAGGGCCGGGGCACTGGGAGTCGGCTCTTATGGCCCTCGGTAATGAGTGTATCATTAACAGGAATTTAATTAGCTCAGCCGCTCTCGGTAATGGCATCGCGGGGCCTCGAGCCGTGCTTGAGACGACACTCGGTGACCGAGAGGTGTCAGGGCCAGACAGGCAGAGCTGGCGGTGTCTCTGTCCCCTGCCTGTCCCCTGCCTGTCCCCTGCCTGTCCCCTGCACTCCTGTGGGGTCAGGCTGGCCCTGCCCTGCTCTGGGCCTTGGTTTCCCCCGCCCTGAGCGTGGCCATGCCCGGGGGCACATTCCGGTGGCAGGGCCAGCTGGTGCCCTGGGACGTTTCAGGGATGTTTCAGACTGGGGACTGTGGACGTGCAGGGTGGTGGCAGTGACTGCCCAAGGTCACACCACGAGGGGTGACCCTGGTGTCCCTGACTCCCTCCTGCCGGCCCCTGGGTGCCCCCAGCACCCCTCGGATGAGGGAAGATGAAGGGAGATATCCCTGTTTTCACGCCTCTCCCGGCACTGTCTGCACCTGCCATGGCACAGGGGGGCGAGTGTTGCTGATGCCAGTGCTGGAGCAGCTGATTCCAGGGCCAAACCTGTTGGCATTAACATTTTGCCTGGTGTTTCATGAATAGTTAAGGGAAAGAGCCCACAGAAGGGTCCCGAAGTACCTCGGAAAGCACCCATGAATATTCATCTGCTGGGGAGATGCAGACAGAGACAGGCTGAGTGACAGCTGTCAGTCTCCCAGCCCTGGGCATCCCTGCAGGAAGGATGTGCCTGGCATGGGGCCGGGGGTCCTGGGGACCCTGCTGGGCCTCGACAGCACCAGACCGATGGCTGTGGAGCGCAGGGGCTTGGCACCAACCCTCAGGCACCGGGATTTGGAGCTGGGAGCTGGGATTCGGGCTGCCTCAGAGCTCTGAGCGCCGAGGGAGAGATCCCCACCCCTCGTGGGGGAGGCTGGACACGGCTGCAGGCGGCCACTGGAGGGTTAAATCACGGCAGGGGTGGGAGACGGGAGATGCTGCCTCTTGATTAGTGTCTGCATTGCGGGACATTAATGCAAAGTGTTATTAAGCCGTTGTTTCCCAGGGCTGACGTGTGACGGGGCGCCGGATGCTCCCGACAAAACCCCTTTCCCGGCTTCTCCGGGGCTGACTTTGGGCCCGTCCCACCGTGGTTTGGGCTGTGGAGGAGCTGCCTGCACCTGCCGGCCTCACGCCAGGATTGTATTGACGCAGTCGTGTTTATTTATTTAAAGTGCTTGGCAGCGGGTGAGGGAGCAGAGGAACGTGAAATCCTGGATGTGCATTGGATTCCTGCAGAACGGCCCCGCCACCCTGGCAGCCACTCGCCAATTAAAGACCCATCAGCAACAAGGAAAACAAACTCGCGGATCCCTAACGCTCCACATTAAAAGTTAATAATAGAGCCGGCACCTGCAGCAGGAGAGGGGAATTAAGAGCAGCACTTGGAGTAACGCGGTAAACGGAGGAGGGAGCAATTAACAGCCATAAAGAGATGAAGAGAAACAATTAGGAGGGGGCTGAGCACGGGCACGTGCACGGAGGAGCGCAGGAGCGACACGGATGTGCCCGTGGGGGTGCCACGTCACGGGATCAGAGAATCGTGGAATGATTTGGGATGGGAGGGACTTAAAGGTCTCCTCGTTCCACCCCCCTCTGCCATGGGCAGGGACACCTTCCACTAGGCCAGGTGGCTCCAACCTGGCCTTGGACACTCCCAGGGATGGGGCAGCCACAGCTTCTCTGGGCA
>JAWMRA010000058.1:4063342-4099202 GCA_035584735.1 Pseudotriccus pelzelni | reverse complement strand
CAGTGCGTCCCCGATTCCCCTCCCTCTCCAGCCGGCGGCCACACCACGTCCTCATCCTTCAGCCGCGAGGGCGCCTGTGTTTCGCAGCCATCCTTCCCTCCCCATCCCCTTCCCTCGTCCTTTCCCAAGGATCCGCCGCCGCCGCTCTGTAACTGCCAGCTCCAAACTTTGAGTAAAATGTAAAAAGCCCAAAGTTCCCCTCTAATATTAACTGTAATGAGATAAACTTAATTGAACAATTTTACGATGTCATACTCATTTCCCTTTTTAATTAGGTCCTTCTTCCATAACAACATGAATCCACATGATTGTGAACTTCCAGGAGCGGCTCGTTACCGAGAGCTGGAATTAGCAGGAGGGTTTGGAGATGCTGAAGCAGCTCCTGTTTCGTGCTTTGAGGGAGGGAGTGAAGCCATGGGGGGTAAAATTCCACTGCTCCTGGTGCTTGGGGGGCGGTGTCAGGAGAAGGAGGTGGCACCGAGCCCCTTGTCCCTTGCTGCTGGATGCTCTCCCATCCCCGCTGGTTCCCAATCAGGGATTAATTGCACCTGGCAACATAAACCACCTAATAAAATAGAAACGAAATGAAAATAAAGAGAATGGAAGATGAGCTACGGCTTTGAGCGGCCTGGCAGGCACTGGGAACTCGTGGCACTGGGATGCTGTGGGTGGAGGGTCTGACAGGCCTGGGGCAGGACCCCAGGTGAGAGGGGGGGGCTGTGACCAGACCCTTCCTGGCACCGGGAGGGTCGGGATGTCCAGAGCATCCCTCCTGAGTGTGGGAGCCACTGCTGTGCCACTGGGACGTGCTCTGGCACAGCCACCCTGTGGGTGACAATATCAGAGCCTCGGGCGAGCCCTGCCTCATCCCTGCTGCGAAAATCCAGGGATTCAGCCTATTTCCTCCAAGCCAGCACTTCAAAGGGTTGACTAAAAGCAGGGGAGAGGGTGGCTGGGGACGGAGGAACAGGAGTCCCGGCACGGCTGGGCACCGCTCGGGTGCCTGCTGTGGGTTCCTCGTGCCTCCCACGGGAGCTGGGTGGGGATGGGGAGCCTCACCAGGCGCCTGCCAACCCGAAATTGGGGCACCCCACAGGTTCGTGCGCCCCGTTTGCACGGCGGTCGCTCCTCTCCCCGCGGGCTCCGAGCAGGTATTTTGCAGGGCAGAGCACTTAGTGCATTAGCAGCGGCTGCTCGGCGCACACGCGGCCCGGGCTGTAATTAATCATTTATACAGCTCTGGGACCCCTGGCAGCTTCGGGAGGGAGTAATTACACCTCTCCCGCTCCTCTTCCTCGCCGCCGAGGCCCCGCTCCCCTACCCGGCGAGCGGGGAAGTTTTGACAAGGTGATCAATGAGGTCTGCGGAGGGGGGATGCGCCGAGGGGAGAGGTAATTAGAGCAGAAAAAGGGGCCTGGAGGAGGCAGCCCTACCTAATGGAGCAGCCGGGCGCGGCAGGTTGTGGAAAAAAGGGAATAAAAGCAGGAACGTGGCCACTGACCCCTCGCTGAGGGCACGTGGTCCCTCTGAGAGGGAGGCTGGGACCAGTTTCACTGAGGGGTGATCCAGTAACACCATCCACTGCCGGCCCCAAAGCTGCTGCAGGGTCGCTGTGTTGCCCCTTGCGTGCAGTTTGCCTTCCCACAGCTTCCCTGCAGCTGGGGAAAACGGCCCCAAAAAAGGCACCATTTGGGATTAAATTCACTTCCCCAGCTGCATGAGGGCTCCCGGGACAGGCTTGGGGGAGCACACACTCCAGAGGGTTTGGGGATGGAGGGAGAGGAGCCACACAGCTGGTCAGCTCCACGTGGGCAAGGTTTGAAAGTGCTCCTTGGCCCCAGCCCGAAACATCGTTAGGCAAAATCCCCGTGGCAAAAAAATTAAAAAAAAAATTAAAAAAAAAAAAAATCCCTGGTCCTTAAAAATGCAAATAACATGGGATGCTGAATGTCCTTGTTTGTCTGTAATTGCAAAATTCTTAGACTCAATCAGCCAAAGATAAACTGTGTTATTTAGGAGCAATTTGAAAGCAGACAGATTGAAAACAATGGGCCGGATTCGGCTCCCGGCAGCTCAGGAATGAAGCCAGAATCTCTGCGGGATCAGCTGGGCCCTGTGGGATCCCTACCCCTGGGGATGGAGAGCAGAATGGCGCCTGGAATCACTTCCAGAGGCAAAGCCTGTGGGATGCCCCTGCCTGCACACACCTGCCTCGCTCCGGGGAGTCTTTTCATGGAATATCCTGAGCTGGGAGGGACTCACAAGGATCATCAAAGCCCAACCCCTGGCCCTGCCCAGGACACCCCAACAATCCCACCCTGTCCCTCAGAGCGTTGTTCAAACCCTCCTGGAGCTCTGGCAGCCTTGGGGCTGTGCCCAGTGCCCTGGGGAGCCTGTTCCAGTGAATGTTTCCCTACAGAATTCCCAGGCGTTCCCAAATTCCTTGCAGCTGCAGCCTTGAAAACACCTAAATTGCCACAAGCATCCTCCTGACTCACAGGTGGAGAGGCAGCCTGGACCAGCACATCCCTCTCCCCCATCCCTGGTGTTCATTTCATATTTCGGGAGGAGGAGGCAGAGGGACTCAGGAGCTCCAGCAGGAGAAGGGCCAGAGGCTGGTGACTTATAAAAGACACTTTTCCTGGCTTCTGTGCTGCAAATAAATCGCTCTGGGGACCGTCCCAGCCTGTCTCTGCTCCGGTGAGCTCTGCACCAGCCGCCACGTCAAAGTCCCCAGGAGGGAAGTGCCCCGGCTGCCGCTGGCACCACGTCCTGGCGCTGTCAGAGGGTGACAGCTCGGGGTGGCAGCGCTCCCTCCCGCCTGTAAACACACGGATTCTCCGCTCAGCTCGCTGGGAGGTGGAAGTTCTGACTGGCTCATCCCCACCTGCAGTGCAATAACTCAGAGCAGGGCAGAGCCTTCCCTGGGCACTCAAATCCAGCTGGAGATGTTGTTGCCTGGGCTGTGCAAACCATCCTGCTACTGAACAAGGGGTTGGTGCTCACCTTTCCTTGGCCACACTCCCTTTCCTGAGTGCTCAGCATCCCTGGATCATCTCCTCTCCTGGATGCTCCCTCTCCCATGACTGCTCATCCTTCCCTGACTACTCTCCCTTCCCTGTGGGCTCTCCCTTCCCTGGATGTTCTCTCTTCCCCAGATTCTCACCTTCCCTGTGTGCTCAGCTTTCCTTTCTCCAAGGGAGCCTATAAATGTCCTATAAATCCCAACAATTCCAGCCTCAAGCCCCTGCCCAGCTCTGAGAAGCAGCTCTGCCAGGTGCCCTCCCGGGAGCAGCGGGACTGGGAGGGTGGAGGAGCAGGAGGGACCACACAGTAACTGAGAACAGGCAGGTGATTATTCTGAAACCGTCCCGTTTTCCCCTTTCCGTGCAGACCTACGAGGATGTAAACACGATTCCCTTTAAACACAGGCTTCCCGGCCATCCATCACCTCATCCAGACTTTATTATGCCCCACTCTATGTGTTATAAATTACATTTTAATGATAAATTACGCTCCCCTAATGCAAACCGCAGCCTCCCGGGGCCGGCAAAAACAATAATAGATTTGTACAAAGTGAAGATGGGGAAATGCATATTTATGAGTCTGGACAGTTTTTTTTGGGGAAAAAAAGGCAATTGTGCTCTGAAATATTTGTATTTATGGATTACTTCCTATTTTTAAAAGGCCTCCGTGTTTCTCGTGCTCAAAATGCCAGGTCATTCCAGGCAGGGAAGGTGGGAAGTGCTCCCTGGGACTCCTGAGAGTTGGGACCCAAACTGGGCTGGAGTGAAGGCTGGTCCTCAATGGGATTTCATGGGATGAGAAAATCCCAGGGGATGTTCTGGCATCCCAGGAGGGGGGGGTGGAAAAAGGGAGCCCCAAAATTTTGTGGGGTGCAGCTGAGATGTGGGTGGGGAAAATGCCCAGAATTGTGGGAATAACGGGGCTGTGAGGGGGGGATGTGATGGAGGATGGGATGGGGGGTGAGATGGAGGGACGTGATGGGGGGATGAGCTGTGATGTTTGTGTGTGTTTCAGAGCAGCGAGGAAGAGGAGGGTGAGCAGGAGGAAGTGTTCCTGGGGGTACCTGGCCGGGGAGGGGCTGGCTGCCAGCATGGTGGTCTGGTGGTGCCAGGGGGGGGCCGTGGCTGCTGCAGAGGAGGGGGGAGAGGGGGCCCTGCCAACCCTGCACTGCCAAGTCGGCTCTTTTGTCTGCACATCCATTACCGGAGCAGCTTTTGACTCGAGCAGAGATCACTTCTCTGGCCTTCAGCAAATGGCTTTTTTCAAGGTGAACATCAGCTTTGCGCCAGAGCCAGAGCTTTTGGGAGCTTTTAAAAGAGCATCCTTTATTCGGCAGCGGCAGCTGGAGTCCCTAAGTGGGATCAGGGCCCCGCGGTGTGAACCCCTCGGGTCCTGCCTGGCACGACCAGGAGGAAAAAGGAAAACAGCACACTGAGGAAAATAAGAGGAGAGGGGCAGGAGGCAGGGAGGGTCCTGAGGGGATGCAGGGGGTACCCGTGGGGCTGTGCAGGGAGGAGGGAGGGCATGCATGACCCTGGCACCGGGAAGAGCTTTTTGAAGACAGGAGCGGGGGGGTATTCACTCCTGGTTGGGATCTGGGAACAAGAACTGAGCAAGGACAGCACGGAGCCAGTGCTGGAGATGCTGCTCCATTGCCAGGCCTGGCAGCACCCGGGGTGATGGAGAGGTGAGAACGAGGAGATCAGGAGGGCGGAGGAAGGTCTGAGGCGGGTGATGACATCGGTGCCGCTTCCTCCATCCCCTGCGGGCGACAGGCTCGTCCCTCTCCCGGTCTCCGTGGGGTACTGAGCCGCCCGCCCCCGGGCACGGGCGCAGGAGGGGGTTGTGCGGGAGCACCCGAATAGTTTATGCATGAGCAGCCCTTCGGCTCACGCACAAGTGCCCAATGAGTTCGTGCATGGCCACCCAAGCAATCCCTGCCCGGCCGTCAGTTCATGCGTGGGTGCCCCACACCCACCCCGAGCCCCTCGCGAGCGGCTGAGGGGGGTGTTGGCAGCCAGGGGAGGTCGGGGCTGGGGCTGCAGCATCCACAGGGGCTGAGATCCTGCCCTGGGAGATTCCCTGGAGGATCCCCCCACCCCGAGAATCCCAGGCCCTTCCTGGCTGCTCCTGTGTCCTGGGAAGGAATAAAGGCAGCCCCTGGCAGTGCTGGGGTAGGGGGTTAAGAAGAGCTGCAGCTGGTGGGGATCTGGGATTTCTGGAGTCTGTGGGAAACTGGAGTGAGGAAATCAAGTCCCTGGGCAGGAACACTGGCACAAGGCAACTTGGAGGGGAGGGCTGTGAGTCCCTCGGGGAGCTGGGGTGCAGGGGGGAGCAAGAGGGGTCCCCCCAGTCCCCCTGAGCTCTTTGCTTGCCCACGGCTGCTCCCAGCAGTTCTCGTGAGCAGGGAGAGGCCAAGAGCCGAGCACCAGGTGGGGACAGGACGTTCTCTGGGGCTTAGGGACAAATGGGGAGGATGAGCTGAAATCCAGGATGGCAGCTGCCTGTCGGGGGAGCTGGTGTGCAGCCCAGGCACGGCCCTGCAGTGCAGGCGGGTTTCCACTGGCACCAGCCGACCCAGAGGTGCAGAGACCCTAGCAAAGCAGTCAGAAAGGAGGAAATGGGCCTCAGTTGGGCAGCAGGCCCAGCTCTGCCGGCAGCAAATGGTGTCCTTGGGGCAGGAGAAAGCCCCAAATGTGGCCAGGGACCCTCTGCACCCACTGCAGCCCTTGGCCACGCTCCCATCATCCCATTCCTTCACCAGCTGTTGGGGACAGGAGGCACCCGGGGACGTGCTGAGCAGGGATGACCCTTCTCCCATCCCTTCTCCTCCAGCCCCGGCACAGCCTCCATGTTCCTCAGCAATTTGGGAAGCAGAAGGTGGGAGTGAGCGTGTGTGGCGAGCTCTGCTCTGCCTTCCCTCCTCCTCCTCCTCCTCCTCCTCCTCTGCCGCCCGCGTGCCAGCGGCACGACGCCGGCGCTGGCCGCCGACGCCGGGGAGCGGGAAGCTGCTCCCGTCTCTTTTTGGTCTGGCTCCCCACGGAGGGGGCAGCTGCAGGGAGAGGGTCCATCCGGATGCGTGGCTGTGCCCCCGGGGTGCCACTGGCCCCTTGGTGCCACTCAGCCGCCGCTGCCGAGGGTCTCGCGGGCAGGACGGCAGAGGTGACATGGGATGCGGGACGGGGACAGCGGTGCTGGCAGGGGTGGGCTCAGCATCCCGGCATCCCAGGGCTGGACCGGACCAGGCTCTCCCGAAGTGGCAGCACCTGGCCTGGCTATATTTAGGAGGAATGTAGGGCAGGCTGGAGCATCCCAGGCGATCGCCTTCCCGCACGGCATGTGAGGGCTGGAGTGGGGGCTGTGGCGGCTCGGGCAGGCGGAGCGGGGAGGGCTCCCCAGGGAGCTGCCTTACCCCGAGCAGATGGGGGCTGCTGCCCATCCGCGTGTGCAGGCGCTCTCCGGCCCCGGCCAGCTGGCCGAGGGCTCGGGAGATTCCCTGCGAAGGGTTTTTTTGGCGTGGCTGAGGGGGCTGACGGCGGCAGGAGAGCCCCAGCTCTTTGAGGGGGGTGCAGGGTGGTCCCCACCCCGCCGGCCCCTGCTCCTGCCCCAGGGCTCTTCACCCGCCTGCCGTGGTGCTGCCAGTGCTGATCTCCGCTCCGCAGAGGCCTTTGTTCTGCTGCACGGGAGATGTTTGAGCCCCATTGTCGCCATTAGCATAACAGTACAAAGAAAGGTGAAGGCTGAAAAGCCTCTCTCGTGCCCTGATCTTCCGGATCTCTGCAGCGCGGCAAGTTGGAGCCAGAGGCATGAGGGAGCTGCCAGCTTTGGGCAGGATTTGGCCCCCGGGCGGGTGCTGGGGAAGGGGGAATGCCACTGCATTCGGGCGACCGGGAAGTGCTGCGGGCATTGCTACCTGCTGGGCATCTCCCACCCTGTTGGCATCAGTCCTGTGCACTCCATGTGGACACGCTGGCCTCGGGCAGCTCTGGTGGGAGCTCTTGGCTGTGTTGCAGCAGTTCCCAGATCTCCGGGGAGCTGCTCCATCCTCGGGACCAGCCTCATCCCGCATCTCTGTGCTCATCCCCATCCCTGTGCTCATCCCCATCCCTGTGCTCATCCCCAGCTGCTTCCATCAGCACGTGCTTTGGGCAGCTGAGCTCACGCAGGAAGGGCTAATGTGGCCTGTGCTGCAGCTCAGCCCCCAAACCTCTCCAGGCTCTTCATTCCCATTAATTTCCATGCGCTTTGGGTGGAGTAAAGCCCGCTGTCCCCATATTCCCACAAGGCTTGGATTTGGCTGCCACCAGGTGCCAGAGTGGCCATTCCCAATGCTCCACTCCCCTGATCCCCTCAGGGCTCCCTGTCCTGTCCATCAGTCCCTCATCCCTGGCTGGCCAGCCCAGCCTGGCAGCTCGACTGTCACCTCCAGGGTGGCTGTGATCTGCTGTCACCACAGGATTCACCCCAGTCCAGGGTCCCTGTGCCACTGGGATCACCTGAATGCTGCTCTGAGGGGCTCCTGGGGATCCCCTGGGGCTGTGTCCTGGACTGTGGAGGGAGGGGGGATGCTGATGGACCCCGGGGATCACTCGCCCAGGTGATTTCTGGGCTTGTTCCATGCAGGAACAACGGGAGGGAGGGCAGAGCTGAGGAAAAGGCTGGAAGGTGCTGGCAGCTGAGCTGGGTTTTGGATGAGAGAACTTTGCCGGGGCTTCTGGATGCTGAAAACAGCTTCATCCTTGAAATTGCAGTGGGGGGATTTCCTCCCTCCTGCCAGCCTCCACCTCTGCGGGCCCGGCCGCTGTGGAGTGGCCGCCGCAGATGCTGCCGATTGGGGCATTAAATTTAAAGAGCTGATTAAGTGCAATGAAAACCGTGTCAGCTCGTTGTCAGCGAGGAGAATGCATCAGGGCTGCGGATTAGAGGCTGAGTGACGGCCGGGGATTGCAGGCAGACAGCCGATCCATCAGCCCAGGGGTGGAGAGGGAAGCTTTCCCAACCCTGACGTCCCTGGGAGCTCCATGGTCTCCTTTCCTGGGTGCTCACCTCCACCTTGTCCTTCTCCCGCTGTGTTTGAACCCGGTGTTTTGGCCCAAATCCGCTGGAAAAACTCCAGGGACGCCCAGCTTTGGGCAATAACCTTCCTCAAGCTCCAGCAGAAGGGTTGGGGTGGAATTTGGTTGCAACCAGCCCATGTCGAGCTCTCCCTCTGCCGCAGGGGCTCGCCCGGAGCTCTGGCTGCCACAGCTCCCTCACCACGGGCTGCTGGCAGGCGCTGCCGGCTCGTCACCACTTCACACCTTCCCAATCCGAAGCCTGGATTTCTCACTCCTCTCCGAGGCGGGAGCGGCAGCGCCGGGACCGTGCTGGGAAAAAGAGGGGGGGGGGGCCAGGGTGGGGTTCGGCACCCACCCCCACCCATCCCACACGCTGGATCCAGCACGGAAACGCAGATTCAACCACCCCCAGCTTCATCCTGCTTCATCCCCCACCTGTGAAATCCGGAGCACCAGAGGCTGCGGCGCCGGGGCCGGCTCGGATGATCCCGGTGGACTCGTGGCTCTGATCTGCGTGGCCAGAGCGTCCTGGGGGCCGCCAGCACGGGGGCTGACCTGCCTTTAATTGGGGTATAAATAAACGTGAAACCATCATCTGTTCTTCGGGGGGCATCCAGCCTTTCCTCTCTTTCCCTTGGTTAATTAATTTAATGGCTTTATGATTGCAAAGAGATTAGCTGGGAGATATATAATCTATATATAGAGGTATAGAGGGGACTATAGATAGCACATAAAAGTGAGAACAACCCCCACTCCCCTTGAGTTGGGAAGTTTTGAAGGGAAGGGAAGGCCTTGCCGGAGGACATTGATGGAGTGCCTGGATCCAGCCGGCTCACCGCAAATCCCGGGAGATGCTTGCTGGGATTTAGCAGGGCTGGCAGGGAGGTGAGGGAGAGGAGGGTGGGAACCCCAGAGCACCGAGCTGGGGTTGCAGAGGCTGAAACTGGTGCTGGGTGAAGCAGAGGCATGTCCTGGGCCGGTGTGCGTCTGCCCTGGAGCCCACAGCACCCTCAGCCTCTGCCCCGGGGTCCCTGGGGTGCCCAGGGTGCCCTGGCAGGCCTGGCTGTGCTGCAGAGCTCTCAGTGTCCTGGGGAAGAGGGAGATGCTCCTGCTCCACCTCACCTGGGCTTTGGCACCTCTGTCACCATCCCCACGATGTCCACATTGTCACAGTGGGCCCTCTCCAGGGGTTCCTTCTTCTGCAGGTCAGGGACGTAGGGGAACAGGGGCAGGTGCACCCCATAAAGGGACTTCTGGGGCATTTTTGGGATCAGGGGGAATCAGTAAGGACCCACGATGACCCTGGGGGCTGGATGAGTCCCTTTGCAAGACCTCTGGCTCTTCCTCCCCTCCCTCTCCCCTTCCAGCTCAGCCCAGTGCCAGCGTTCCTGGCAGCGCTGTGACAAGCCCCATCCTCCTCCCACCTTGCAGACAGCCCTGATCCCTCTGCCTGTGCTGTCACCTGCTCCCTGGCAGCTCCCTTTGTGCAGGGAACAAAGCCAGGCTCCCAGAGAACACAAGTCTATCGCAGGATCGACAGCTGTCACCGAGGGAACATCCAGGAGCATCCGCTGTCCCCTTCCCACGGCGCAGGGGAGGGAGGGAGGGCGAAGGGTGGGGCTGAGCCCCAGCAGCTCATGACAGGCACCGTGGGCTGATGCTGCAGCTGGGGGTGACGCTCCTGCATCAGGCGATGCTCCTGCACTTGTGTTTAACCCCCTTGGAGCACCGTGACTTCACCCCAGGGCTGACCCTCACCCAGGGAGGGAGGGGGACAGGGACACCTTCACCTCGTGGCACCCACATGCAGGCGGCTCCTTCTTGTCTGGCTCCCAAGAATTCGCATCCCCGAGGGTTGAGGACAATGAGGGGCTGCTCTGGGATGGACAGAAGGACCTGGCACCGCCCCGGCTGCGATGCTGCCCCGGGGCCGGCGTGTGGCTCCGTGGGCAGCTCCGGAGCAGTCACCGTGCGTGTCACCGAGGCCGGCTGCCACTGTCGTGCTGGAATCTCCGGAGGCAGCGAGCTGCGGATTGACTTTGACAAACACGGCCCAGAAGCTGCGTCTTGGCGGATGCAAATTATTCAGCAGCTCCCGGGGAAAAACGCGCTCTGACAGCGCGCCGGGAGCGGGGGAAGGGGCTGCAACACCCTGTCACAGCAACAGCTGCGCTGTCCCCCCGCCCCTGGCACCCCCCTGGCATCCAGAGGAGGGGGGGACAGGCCTGGGGGTCCCCAAAGGCAGGTGGGTGAGAGGCTGGGAGGTGACACAGGGCGTTTTGGCCCAGGGAGGGAGCCCCCCAAGCCGTCGCAGAGCCACGGACGGGGCGCTCAGCGAGGAGCCCGTGTGCGTTGTGTGCATGTGTGGGCATCTCCAGCCACGCGTGGGGAGACACCCGGAGCGTCCCAGTTCATCCCAGTTCATCCTGGTTCACCCCAGTTCATCACCCCAGGATCCCACCTCGCTCCACAGGGCCGGGCTGAGCGTGGGCTCGCTCTCCAGGAGCCGTTCAGGGCTCTGTGCTGCGGGGCTGTTGGGGTACTGGCCGGGAGCTGATAACGAAGATCTGGAAGATGTCTCCTGGGATAATTTTCCTGATGTGATTTGCCAGGTGCTGGGCAGGTGGATGAGGCAGAAAAGCCTGTTGTCAGCTGAGATTCAATTCACACTCAGAACATAAGCAGCAGCACAGCCGCTCCCAGCTGTGAGCCTGCAGCGGGACCGTCCCCAGGGCTGTCCCCAAGGGGGTGACACCCGAGATCGGACACTTCAGCCTTGTCCAGGGTGTTATGGACCCAAACAGGTGCTGTTTGCGTGAAGAAATGCAGGTTTTTAGGCCACCCCCTGCCCCAGCCCCAGGCAGACGCGTTTTGCCTCGCTCCCAGGTCCCACAAAATGCAAAGCCTTTGCAAACTCCGAGGATCAAGTATGCAAATCCTTAGGAGGAGAACGGGAAACAAATGACAAGGGGAGAAGCTGTTTCGAGCCAATCCCTTTTGGAGGTGGCATTTAAGCAGATGGAGGAGTGGAGCGGTGCTGTCTGAGGAGGATGTGATGGAAATGTGAATATGGAGAGGATGCTCCGGCTGCCTGGTGGGAGCTGCTGCCCTCCAGGATCTTAATGAGACAACAACCTGCGGCCACTGACCCACAACCAGCTCCTTGTACAAACACTGCCGGCCCTTTGGAATGGCAGGAGCCGCTTTCAAGGCTCATTAGGTGCCTTGGTGGGGCTCCCTCTGCTTCCCGGGAGGAAAATGGGAGCTGGGCAGTGCCAGGGGCTGTGTCACCGAGCCCTTCAGCTCTGCTGCCTCTGCTGCCCTCACTCCAGCTCATCCTGGGAGCACCTGGCACACGTGGCACGAGGGTGCTGCCAGCTCCGTGCCAGGGATTGCTGCTGCCTCGTGTTGGGGCAGCAGAGCAGCTCCGTGGCCCTCGGGGCTGGACGGCGCTCAGGAGGGACGGCCGTGCCAAACCCTCCACGCGCCAAGCTGGATTTTCATTCCTGAGGGTTTGGAATTAATATTTATCTATCGCTGTCTTGTAATTAGGCCTCTCAGTGATGCTCCTGTAGTCGGTTGGAGCAGATAAATGCAGATGATGTGCGAGTGGAGCAGTGGGCTGGCTCGGGTATGTGCCTGGCGTCTCGATCAATACCAGGGGCTTGGTTAAAATTTTCCATGATGCTTTTCCATGTGCTGCCATTCCCGCTCGGCTCCGCCGCCGCCTCAGGAAGGGGGACACACAGAGGGAGTCAGGGCTTGGGGGGGGATTTTCCCCTCCAGGTGTTTCCCCATATTTTGGTGGCTCGGTGTCCTGCGGTGACGGGCGGGGACGGGGATGAGCCGGGCAGGAGGGAGGATTCCTCTCGGATCTCTCTCCATGCTGCTTCCCATCTGCTGTATTATTTCAGCATTTAATTATTTACCGCAGGCTGTGTGGGCAGCTGTACAGAGGCAGTTATTGCTTAATTGAGCTACTTGACTCCAGCGCTGCCAAAATAATAACATGAGTGAAAAAAGGATCCCCCCCTTGTGGGGCAGCCCGGGACGTGGGGGCAGCACCTTCCCAGGGCCAGAGCCGGGTTTCCAGGGGAACTTTGGGGTGCTCGGCACCCACATTCCACCTCACCCCTCTCTCCAGCCAGTGAGGGCTCCAAACCCAGCCCCAAGGGAGAGGGATGGCCCAGGGAGCAGTGCTGGGGCGTGGGTTGGGGTGCAGGGATGCTCCAGCCAGGCTGGCTCATTTGGGGGTGATGCCCTGCCAAGGAGATGCCAGCATCCATCTGCTGAGCGTCCCATGCCTGGAGCTGGAATATCCCCTGGCAGTGCTGCTCTTCCCCATCCACTGATGCAGAGCTCAGGGCTTCCCCTCCAGCTGAGGCTGGAAATGAGTTTTGCAGCGTTTTCCCATTTCCCAGAGGGAATCCAGCCCTGCACTCTCCCTGCTCCTTCCACCACTAATTCCCTGTGACCTCCCCATCTGTCACCAGGCTCGGTGTCCCCAGGACCCCCAGCCCCTCCGACTGGCAATAAAGCAGCTTCATCCATCTCTATTTCCAGAGAACACAGAGCTCCGTGGATGAAAGCTTGAGATAATTGATATTATTATCGAATCCAGCAGGATGCAGATTGTCACAGAGCAAACATCTGCCTGCTGCTCCTCGGGGAGCCTGGGGGAGAGCAGAGGGAGAGGGGCCACCACGGCTGCTCCCAACTTCCCTGGGGGTGACGACGGGAGTGAGGATGAAATCAGGGAGACCTGAGTGTGTGTGGTGGGGGCTGTGCCCTGTCTGCACCCCTGGGGGGTGTGATTTGGGATGGAGTGGGGTGGGTTGGGGAATGGGGCTCAGGATGTGGACCTGGAGATGGCCAGGCCCAGTGCCCACCAGCATTCCCCACTGACAGGTCGGAGACAGGGATTTATTGTCCTCCAAAGGTCGCGTTTGCCTGGAGGTAACGGCTTTGGATGTGTAAAGGACAGGAGCCATAAATATGCTCCAGGATGCTCCTTGCCCTGAGGCTGGGACCTTTGGCTTCACTCAGCCCTTAAATCACTCAGCCCTGCTCCGCAGCCTCCTCCTGGCATTCCTGGGCTGGGAAAAGTGGGATGGCTGCAGTGGTGGGGACAGCAGGGACGGTGGGGAGCCTTGGCTGCCAGAGCCGAGCTGGATCCACCCCGGTGGGTGCTCCCTGAGCACACCTGGGAGGTCGAAGAGGAGCAGATCTCCAGGTTGGGGGGGGACAGAGGTGACACCGGCGCAGGTGTCACGGCGGGGTTGGCATTTCAGACGCTCTGGCTGTCCCCGCCAGCCCCTCGCTCCCTTTCTCAGCCTGGCAGGAGGAACGAGATAATTTATGGATGTCTTTTATTGCCTTCCCAGCACTGCTTTCCCCATCCACGTCCCTTGCAGGGGTGGCCCCTGGGCTTTAGTGGCTCCGTTCCCCAGAGCCACCCTTGAGGGAGGCACATCCAGGCGCGTTCGCCGCCGGTCGGGAAGCGGTTGGTCGTGTGCGGAGCAATAAATTAATTAAACCCATCACATAAACCAGCACAACAGCCCCAGTGGGATCCCCCCGCTGATGCAGTCGCTGCCTGCGTTTAGGTATTAATACCCTGACAGGAGGGCTTTAATTATCAGCCTTTAAGCCTGGTTTTCTCCTCCCCGCCCGAGCGTCTCCCAGCGCGGGTTCCCGCATCCCGTGGGAGCCGCCTGTCAGCTCGCATCGCTCTCCGGGAGCATCCCTGCTCCTCTCCCGGCACCATCCCAGCCTGTCTCCCGCAGCCACCCCCTGCTGCTCCACCGGGACCCCGGCAAGCGAGGATCAAACCGAATTAGTGTGAAGCTCTTGCATAAAGATCCGGCAAAGCAAAGCGATTCCCGCCCGATCCGGTGGCGCTGCCGTAACCCGCCGGAGAGCCGGGGGTGGCGGGGGAAGAGCGCGGCGGGGAAAAGGGCCAGCGTGGTGTGGGTTTTGATAAACTGTTGATAATCTTGGCTGCTGGAGGAGCTCGTGGGATCTCTGCTCAGGAAAAGAAGGAATCCCGAATCCGGGAGCTTCGGCAGCTCCAGTTGCCTCAGTATAGGTCACACTGGGAGGGTTTTGCCAGGATCGTAATGGGAATGTGCTCCGGGCAACTGGTGGCACCGAGAGGAGGTGCCAGGTTAAGGGACAGCGTGGTTTTGCCTCTGTGGGGTCTCTCCATCTGGCCCTGGGCACAGCTATGTGGCCATTTCCCCTCTCGGAGCCATGTCTGATGCCAGCTCATGTCTCTCTCCATCCCCAGCCTCAAATCTATCCCTTGTAAACGGAAGAGGGGATTTCCCAGGAAAGCAGCTGAAGGGAAGGGCCTCTCCCTACTCAGCCCGGGCTCCCCATATCCCACACAATCCCATTTCCTTCCCAAATGAGCACCCACCAGTCCTGCCATCCCGGAATGATGCCACCGTGCCCAGCTGGCCCTGCCTGTTCTGCCTGGAGCTTTGCCTCCTGGCAGGATGGGATCCAGCAGAAGGACTTGTACAATTTAACAGGATATTACAGGCCTAATAGCACAGTCATTAGGAGTCTGGGAAATAAAAGAGGCAAAGTAACCCAGCTCTGGTTGTAACGGGAGAGGTGGTGGGGAGGCACCCCGTGGGGTTTGGTTAAATTTTGAAGGGGGCAAACATTCCCCTGGGAAGGGAAGGGAAAGGAAGGGACGTGGGGTACGAGGTGGTGGAGCAGCTTCGGTGCTGTTTTGGTGCGAGGGTGCCGGGAGTGCAGCTGGAATTTCCCAGCCCGAGGAGCTGCCAATCTCCAAACCCATATCAGGAGAAGCCATCCCGCCGGGAAGGGACACGGAGTTTGTCTCCCTGCCAAGTCGTGCTCATTGCTCCCACACGCCAGCTTGTGCTGCTAATTGTCTTTTAATTGTAATGGAGCTGTAGTCAGTTGTGGTTTAATTAGCAGCGTACCTTATCCATGGAGCTGCTCCATGCCATGTGTGTGGGACTCACGGGACGCCCCATGACGGAGGTGGGATCATCGTGTGGGAAGGAAGTGGCACGTCCTCTGGGATGGGAAGCGCAAGGAGCGCCTGAGGAAAAGCATCCGGATGGTGTTGGAATGAGCAGGGAGAGGAGAGGGTGCTCTGCTGGATTCTGGGAGAGACCCTGGCTGCACCAGAATGGCTTGGTGCTGGGGGGGAAATCCACGCAAATCCTGGGGGAAATCATGCTGGCACACTGATCCCGTTCCCAAACAGGTGATGGGAGCAGGGAAGGAGCCTGGGCAGCTCTGCTGCCTCGGCTGGCTGGCTGGATTCCCCCAGGAGGGTCTATCCCAGCAGAGCATCTGCCCGAGAAACAGTTGTCAGGGCTGGTTTGCCAGCGCGCGTATTTTCCCACCAATAAACTTCTGCCACAATTACCCCATTTTTTATCTTTATGGCCTCGGACGCTGCGGGAGATATTGGATCCATATCGGAGCACAAGAGGACATGAAAAAGCTGCTGAAAGCAGAGAGGAGATCAGTCAGGCCGTGGGGTGAAATATGCTGGTTTGATTAAGCGTTCTGCAGGTAACCCAGACGTAATTTACGGGCCCCAAACGGCCGCACGCCGCGTCTCCCTCGGAGCAGGGAGCTGCCTGGGCACTGCACTGGCATCACCCACAGCTCCTTACGGCTGCTGGAGAGCAGGGGCATCCCTGGGGACCCCCCCAGGAAGCCTCACAGCCTGGGCATTGCACCGCAGGAGGCTGAGGTGGATGAGGAGCAACTTGGTTGTGCTCGGGTGGAAGGAGGTGTGAAGGAGCAAAGCCAGAGGCAGCGACAGAGGTGCTTTCCAGGAGCTGGGAGTTAATTGCTGGAGCAAAGGAGGCCTCCCTGTGTCCTTTGTGGGAATGCTCTCACCCCCTGCAAAGCCAGGGGTGCACTGCGGGGTGTCCAGGATGGGTTTTGGGCAGTGGGGCTGGTGTTGAACCCCTGCCTCGTGCGGCTGCCCCATGGGCTGGGACCCGCTCGGCGCTCCTGCTCCAAGGGGACATTCATCCCATTTATCCTGGGGATGCTTTATGGCCCTCATCCCCTGCCTGTGCTGATCCAGGCGTTTGCAGTCCCTGTCCTGCCCGCGGGTGACGTGTGTGCTCGGGCCCGGCCGCGGCCGAGCCGGGGTTATGATGTGCATTAAAAAAAAAAAAAAAAAAGTCAATAGGAAAGGGGCAGGAGGGATGGCAGGGCCCATCCATCAGCCCTGCGGAGCCGGCAGCCTGGCCAAGGCTTATCCCAGCCGGAGGACCATGGAGCTGGCTGGCAGCTCCATCCACACAGCTCCTGGCCGGGGGGGGTTGTCTCCCACCTTTGCTCACCCAGCTCCTCGGCCATCCGTCACCCGGCGGAGGGGATGGCAGCAGGGCTCGGGGTGAGGAGACAGGGATTTATGGGAAGGGCTCAGCAGCAAGGCTGGGAGGTGGCCGTGGGGAAGATGCAGGGCTGGAGGACCCGGCAGTGGCTGGGAATTGGTAGGGCAGAGGCAGGGGGGGGGTGTCCTGTAGGTAAAAGGGTGCTGCACCCCCCCCGTGATCCCCCCTTGTGCCACTGCCGTGAAATCTCTGCAGCAAGAGCAGGGCAGAGCCCAGGGGGCTGTGTGGAATGTTGGGGGGTTTTCCTGGATATTGATGGACATGGATGGATGGAGGCCGGTGTGACTCGGGGACGGGCTCAGGTCAGCCCCAGGTCCCAGCCAGCCCCGGGTGCTGATAGTGGGGGGCTGCTGGATCAGCTCCCGAGTGCCTGGGGAGGAAGAGGGAGCATTTTCCTTAATCATCCAGCAGAAAAGAGGCATTGCAAGAGCTCAGGGACCCGTGATGCCAATGGGGATGTCCCCAGCTTTCGGGGGCCCTGACCTTGTCACCCTTCACCTGTTTGGGGAGGGGAACGTGGTGCTGTTTGCCATGTGGCATCGCTGGGTGATGGCCCCGTGTTGTGCCAGGCAGGGATGGAGCTGGGAAAACCAGACACAGCTGGGCACAGTGCCGGGAGGGACCATCCCCGGGTGGGGCTGGCATCTCTGGCTTGTCCCAGATCCTACCCCGGGGATCTTGGAAGTTGTCCCAGAGGTGGAGCTCCCCCCAGCAGGCAGGCAGGAGCGGTGGGCAGCACCCCTGCCGCGCTCCGGGGGCGGGGGCTGTCACTTAACATCAGTTAATGAGCACTTACAGCATTATGGAAATTCGCTCCTCACTCTTACCCCGGAGGAATCCGACAAGAGCAGGTGCCTTTTTTTTTTTTTTCCCCGTTCTTTCTTCTTCGGGCTTCTTTTTTTTTTTTTTTTTTTTGGTCCCTTTCTCTTTGAATCTCGCCACAAATAGTCTTTTCTTTTCTTCCTCTCTCCCCTTTCATTTAGCAGCGAAGCAGCTGGGAGATCACACCGGCTGCTGAATCCCAACCCGGGGCCTGTGATTTTAATGGATGGGCGTTACCCGGGCACTTTGGCCATGGGGGAGCCTCATGAGACCCCCCCCGCACGACCTTCTCCTGGCTCACGGTGCTTTACATCCCTCCCAAAACCCTTTATTGCGTTGACACACGATCTCGAGCATCACAAAATGATCTTCAGTGTCCCTTCCAAACCGTTCAGTGAAGAAAGGTGCAGCCCTGGAGCCGAGGGGCTCTGCCCTGGGGGGGTTGTGTTGATCTGAGTGCAGGTGTATTGGCTCAATCCTCCGTAAACAGGGAAAGAAAAGACAGTTGGCTTTGTACACATCCACCTCCTGGAAGCACTTTTTAGCTCCTTTCATTATTAATTATTCCTGGGTTGAGAAGGCAGCTCTAAGACCTGGGAGGAAACGTGTCAGTCACATAATGATTTTCTTGGTGGGGTTTTTTCCCCCCACCCCTCTTCAAATGAAAGTTGGCTAATGGTTCGTTTCGAAAAAAATAATTGCCACTGATTTCTCCAAATTGCAGAAAATGTATTAATGACACTTTTCAAGACAGAAATAACACAATTTGCATTTAAATGTGCCTAATCTTTGCAAACTCCACTTGGTATTTTCTTGTAGACACATAAAATACCGAGCGTTTCAGCACATGGAGAGGCCTCCGGAGCTCCGGAGCTGGGGCAGGAGCAGGTGCCTGGGAGCTGGGAATGGCGACGGGATGGCTCCATCTCGGGGCTGTGGCGCTGCCAGCTCAGGTGCCACAGGTCCAGGCAGCAATATCCCAACCGTGCCGGGTTTGCTCACCCGGTTTGACTCCCGGTGCTGCCGGGAGGGCCTTGCTGAGCTGCTTCAGCTCATTAATAACCTGCCCCTCGGTTTTTATGGCTGCCTCATCAGTGAGAGCCCACGGGCGCAGTAACACGAGCGATTCATGCAGCGGGACAGGGCTCAGAAGGGGATGAACAGCCCCATCCTGCAGGGGTGATGAGGGGTGAGGGTGGTGGAGGGGTTTCGGTGTCTGCCAGGGCCGTGGGTGAGAGGACAGGGAGGGTTTTGGGTCATCAAGTCCTTGCACTGCCTTTAAATCCCACTGGCATCGCGATGGGAGGGATGAATCCGGGAGAGGCGAGTGTGTAGGGCTGTGGGATGGGATGCCTGCCCAGGGAGCGGGATGGTGGCACAGAGGGGCTGCTGTGCCCCCAGCCCTGCGCCCACCCTCTCCTCCCGCGCGGCTGCCGAGGTTTAATTCCGCATTAGGCAGAAAAGCGCTTGGTTTTCAGGAGATCAGAACCGGCTCAGAACTGTGGAAATTGGACTTTTCCCTGGCTTTGGCAGGGCAGAGGAGCTGAGAGCAAAATCCACCCCCCCGCCACAGCTTCAGCAGGAGATCAAGAGTAGTCATGAAATCACGATGAATCCTTGGTCTAATCTCCCTCTTCCCGAGTAACGATCGTTCCCAGCTCCTCCTGCTCCGGCTCCCTCTGGAGCTCTGGGCTCTCCCAGCTCGGGGACACTGAGGCACAGGGCAGTGGAGCACAAGCCCAGCCTGGGGCAGATCTGGGGGTTTGTTGGAGGATTTTCCCGGAGTTCAGGGTCGCTCTGACCCCTGGGATGCCTCCTACCCAACCCCTTGTTTTAGGATAAATGCATTTATCTGGAGAGGGGGAAAAATTCCTCTCACCCACAGAAAAATAACTCTGTTTCCTTCATAAAAACAGTAACTGGTGGTGCCACTGTGTCCATGGAGCTGAGGCTGCTCCCCCCACGGACAGGACCCTTTCTGGGGGCTGGTTTTTTTTGGGATTTCATGGCTCTACTGCAAAAGGAAAACCAGCTGCTGGGAAAATTAAATTGCTGGTTGTCCAGGAGGGATTTGTCTGGGCAGTGGAGGAGGGTCCTGGGATCCCTTTCCCCTTCCATCCAGGCGGGTTCCCAGGGGTGCTCATTGTGGTGTTTCACCCCAGAAGGAGCGGTGTTTTGGGGTGCAGGGTGCTGGGAGTGCTGGGAGCGCTGGAATTCCCACTGTATTCCCAGCACCACACACTGCTCTGCTGCTCTGGGTGGCCCTCGGGGGGCTTTAACTCGCCCGGTTGTGCTTTACGTGCAGCTCACTCAGCTCCTCCCCGGGGGCCTCCGGCTCCATAAAAAGCAAACAGCTGCCCTAAAAAGTAAAATGAGGAGGAAAGCACTCCGGTTTATTCCCTGCTCCCTGCCTTCTCCTGCCTGGCTCCGTCTTTCCAAGGGCTTTTGCTCTTCTCCCTTCTCCTTCCCGGGGTTGGAGCCTTTGCAGAGCCTACGGAGAGGCAGTGGTAGTTCCCTCCCGGGAGCTGGTTTTGGGACCATCCCCGAGGCTCCCAGCCCGTGTCACATCCTGAGGTCAGGATTCACCCCTGGTGTCCCCATTCCTTGGGAAGGGAGCGGAAACACGCGATGCCCCATCCACAGTGCACTTCCACGGTGTTCTCTGGAGAGGGGATGGGAAGAGCAGAGAGAGGGATTGGGATGCAACACCAGGGTTTCCTGTGGAGCCCCCGTGCCCTCAGCGTGTCCCCAGCAGGTCATGGCAGTGGGGGACCCCCAGCAGCCCCTCTCTCCTCCTGAAGTTCTCCCTCCCCTCTCTCCCCTTGTGTTTTCCTTGCAAACAGCTCACCTTTGAAATTCAAATGTACCCGTAGCCCTTTCCTAACCCTCTGCAGGAATATCTCCCTTTTCATCTGAAAATAATTAACAAATGAACAAAACCTCTGTGCGAAATTAAAATTCATGCCCAGAGGTGACCTTTGAAGCCCAGCACTGCTGCTGGCTTGGGATGGGTTTTTATATTTTCCGTTCTTTTTTTTGTTGTTGTTTCTCACGCTCTCCCCTGCTTCAGAGGGCTCCTTTACACCTCCTTTTCCCTCTCTTTTTTAATTGCAATAAATTGCATTCCTCCAGGGATGCTCTCCCTCCCACCACCGCCTCCTCTCCAGTCCTGGCTGTCCCTGTGGGCTCCCAGATCTCCCCCTGGAGTGGGAGCAGGCTCGGTGTGCTGCTCCCCACGGCGTGTCGGATTCCTGTTGGATCAATAAGGTGATTAAATCCCCACCATCTGGCCAGCTGGCACCCCGACACGGGTCCGGGGTCAGCTGCCACGGAAGGATAATTGTTTGTAATTGATAACGAGGAGCTTCACAGCCAGAGCCCTGCCCTGGTGAGGGAACTTCCCGCCGCCGGATGCCCTTGGGGATGAAGATGTCTCATCACTGCTCCTTGTAACCTGATACTCAAGGATTTGCCTGTCCTGGTGCTGGGGATTCACCAGGCTTTGCCCCTCTGGTACTTCCTCTTGCTGAGCAGCTGCCTGATGGGGTGGGCTTTGCCATGGAGAAGCCAACCCAAAGCCCTTTTTTCTCCCTGGAAATACAGAGCCGGGAACGGTTCCTGGAGCAGCCTGGGGTGCTGTGGGGAAGTGTGTGCTGGGGCAATCCTGGCCTCCTTGCTTTGGTCTTGCCTTGCATCCCAGTTGGGATGGATGGATGGATGGATGGATGGATGGATGGATGGATGGATGGATGGATGGAAGGATGGATGGAGGGAGGGAGGGATGGAGGGAGGGATGGAGGGAGGGATGGGCCACCCCAGTGCCTGTGATGGGGTTTGAGGAGCAACAAGGGCAGGAGGGAGCCAGGAAAAGGGATGATGAGGCCACTGGTGCCTGGGGGAGCTGTGCCACAAGGAGGAGGAAAAGGCCTTTCTGGGCATGGGAACAGGCTCTGCTGGCTTTGCCCTGGAATCCAGGTGGATTTTGCCTACACAAGGGCGTCATTCCAGGGTTGTTCCATGAGGATGCTCCTCTGGGGCAGGGCGAGGGCTCCGGGTCCCACGGGAGTGGGTGGGTTTCCGTCCTGTCCCGTCCTTCAGCCCTGGCTCTGGGGAGCAGGGAACAAGCAGACCCCCCACCCCCCTGCGGAGGCACAGCCGGCTCTGTAATTAAGCCAAGTGGGAAAGGTTGCCATGGTACCAAAAGCAAAGAAACGAAGCTGCACCTTTATTGCTGCTCCGGAGCCTCCGGGCATTCCCAGCCCCTCTTCCAGGGTGTTGTGGGATCAGTGGGGCACAAGGGACTCTGACACCCCCCTGCCCACCCGTGGCCCCTGCCCCGTGTCAGCGGAGGGGCAGAGGCATCAGGATGGGGCAGTGGGGCCCTGGGGGCTGTGCCTTGTGTCTTCCACAGGGATCTGGGGTTGTCCCGAGGGGCTCCATCCTGCTTTCCCCCGTCCCCACAGTGCCGTGGGGCCAGTCCCTGTCTGTGCCCCCTGGGCTGCGCTTGGCACGGTGCAGGTGGCTCGTGGGGGGTTCTCTGAGGGGCTTTTCTCTTGGGGGGGCTCCCCCAGCACCCCAGACCTGCTGGGTGATTGTGTCCCCCGGCACCCCAACACCCCTGTGCCTGCCCTGATGGAGTGGGCTCCGTCACGTCCCGTTGTCCTGGCAACAGGCAAGGATGCTGTGGAGCCAGCCCTGGCCGGTGCCCTCTGGCTGTGGGGGGCTGCCCTCACCCTGGAATGCCCCTCCTGCACCTGGATCTGGGGGTGCTGCTGCTTTTGCCAGCCAGCCAGTGAGGGAAAGTGTTTCCCTCTCCCCGGGATGGTGGGGACTGTCCCCTCCTCCCTCCCCAGCTCTCTCCACACGTGGGACAGGGGTGAGTGGTGGCTTCTGTGTCCCTTTGTCCTGCCCAGCTTCTCAGGTTGAGGAGCAAAACGGGGGGACACGGGCACAGCCAGAGGCTCAGGGCGCCAGGTGTGATGAGTGGGACGAACCTCAGCTGTTCCTGCGTCTGCTTGGGATGTATTTTCTCTGCCTCTGTCCCACATTCCGAGCCCGTTCCGTGCCCTTTCTCTGGCCTTGCGCTCCCGTTGTGTTTCTGCTGCGACAAAAATAGACGGAGAGGTGCTAAAATAGAATTAAGGATATGTAAATGCTGTTTGTGCTCGCCCTGTTGCCTCCTTCGTTTCAGCATGAACGACGATTTTTCTGCCAACCTCAGCCCGAGGAGGCGATTTTGGATCAGGGAATGCTGGGACACGGAGCTGTGCCTGGGGGCGAGGAGCTGGGCTGCCTGGATTTGTGAACTCCCTTTGGCACCCATGACCCTTTCCCCAGAAGCTCTTAGAAATACTGGTTTTCCACCCAAAATCGGCAAGTGGCACCGCGAGCTCCCTTTGGCCACCCCGGCGGAGGGGGGAGGAACGTGGAATCCCATTCCAAGGAATGTTTTGCAGCCGGGAGGAGGATGGGGAGAAGTAGGCTCAGCCCTGCAGCGCAGGGTTGGACTTCTGGTGGAGGGAGAGCTTCACAGCTCCGTTGATTCCTCCTCATGCAGCGAGGGGGAATATCTTGGGAGCTCTGCCATGAATCTCGGCCTCTCCCGCGGCTGCCGAGGGGAAGGAATTAAGCACTTTGAGAAGCTGGCAAAGATCCCTCTGGGAGCCCTGCGGCGGCTTCTTCAAACCCATCCTTTCTCTCCCTCCCATCACAAGTTGCAGGACGCGGTTGCTGTCGGTGCCAGCACCAATCCCTGCTCCGCTCCAACCACCCGGGCGGGCGTTGCTGTATCCCTGCACTGACCTGGGAGCCCCCTGAAACCCTGTCGACAGCCACGGGCTCCCACCTCACCCCTTCTCTCCCGTTCTCCTCCTTCTCCCGGTCTGGTTTGATCCTGGGAGGGCTCGGGGCCGTGGGTGTGAGCTCTGCCAGTCGGCGCAGATGCTGTATTTGCTCACACAACAGCTCTGCTTCCCCCTCCGGATTTTGCCCTGGAAAACTAGGGCGCAGCCACGCTGCCCACGTCTCCTCATCCCCCCTTCCCCGGCATCTGCTGCTCCTCGTGCTGGGCATGGGCGAGCAGACGGGTCCCTCCTGGGCCGCAGCACCTGCGGGGCTGGAATGCTCCAGCGATGGGTTAGGGGGGTTGGGTTTGGGGTGAGACCTGTGGCTCCGGCAGAACGTGGGCAGGGTGGCATTCCGTGGCAGTGCCACCATCCTGGCTGTGCCGGGGTGTCCAGCTTGGGAAGGAGCATCAGGGCATCACCGGCACCTCAAAGGTGCTCGCTCCGGACCCTCCCTCCCTGCCTCAGGACAGAGTGGAGCAGCAGGATGAGGTCCCAGCGTGGCCGGGCGCCCACCCACCGGCTCCGGCTCCGCACCAGGCGGTGCAGGGAGGCAGCACAATCTGCATGTAAATGGGGATATTTAAAGCCGGAGCCGGGTGGGAAGCGAAGGAATCAATTTCCCAAGTGGGAGGGCGGGGTGTTATTTTTATATATCACTGGATACGCAGCTTAAATCTGGCCCTGGGAGATGAAGGGGAAACGGGGCGGGTGGGGAAGGCAAATCGTGTCCCAGCGTTTTGGCTCTGCAGTCACTGGTTCCAGGAGAGTTGCCATGGCTGCCAGTCCCGGGCCATGCCACGCCGTGTCCCTCTCCTGCTCGGGCTGAGATGGGGTGGCAGGAGGGCACAGGGACCCGCGTGTGCTCGTGGCTCAGTCAGGTCTGTGCCATTGGATGCACTCTAAGCATCTCCACCTCTGTGTGTACCGTTGCTGGCCGTGGCCTGGATCTGTGGGTGTCCCCACAGAGCTGTGGATGCTTCTCCAGCAGCGCCGCCGGGTTTGGAGGTGGGCAGAGGCTCCTTTTGTGCTCACTGTTAATTAAGAGGATCATTCAGAGCCACTAGTAGTGTAGTGTGTTGTCTTATAATAGTTGTGATTCTGTCCCTGTGCCAGCTTCCATTAGCAACAAAACCCACTTATCTTGTTCTTCCCTATCTCTTCCCTTTATATTTTTATCCTCCCCTCTCCCTGCAAGTCTCTCTCTCTCCTCTTTTTTCAGCCCCAGCACCGCAGTAATAATTCTACCAGTCGTCATCTCGGTTGACAAAACACTGTTGATGTGACAGCTCCGAGCTATGAAATCTCTGTTACCGCTCGATAATTAATTTACTAATTGCGTGCACCGCTCCCCACGGAGCCCGGAGCCGGCTCTGGGGCTGGCGGTGCCATCCTGACCTCGGGGTGCCCGGGGTGGTCCCCTCGCCGTGCGGGGCCTCAGGGAGGATGAGGGGATCTCCGTAGGGATGGGACCCCTCCAGGAGGTTGGTGTTCAGCCGTGGTTCTCCTGGGGAATGGGGGGAACTGGGATGGAGGGAAGGGGATGGGGCTGGTGTGGGGTGCAGTGGGGTCATGGGGGAGGCTGGTGTGCCCCACTGCCCCCCGGCTTTCTGCCCGGGTGAGCTGCCAGCGCTGCCAGCCACGCTTGAATGAGCCAACGTGTCATCTCCATCCTCTGTCTCAACGGAGAGGTTGCAAAACTGGTCCATCATTTGGAAGAAAAAAAAAAGAGCCCTTCTTTTTTTTTTTTTTTGCCTGTCTCCTGGATGGATTTATGGATATGGGCTTCACTCCCATCCCAGGTGTGGGATGGGACCTGCCACTGCCTTCACACTGGGCGAGGGGCAGGAGGTGTCCCCAAAACCCCCTCCATCCGTCGCTCTGGCACGCCACAGCCAGCTGGTTTGCCATCCCATGTCTCCTGCACCGTGGGAAGGTGCGCTGGAGGCAGAGGGAAGGTCTCTCTTCCTGCCCACCCCTTTCTAAACCAACTCAGAACCTGCCCATGCCTCCTGCCCAGCTCCGTGGCGGGGAGCAGGGGCTCAGCAGAGCCGATGGTTCCCACCCGGGGATTTCAGTGGCTGCGAAATGGTTTGATTTTTCCCTGATTGCAAGAGTCGAAAAGAACAAAGTCTGCCGGAGCCGCCGGAGCCAAGTGACATCCCTCACTTCGACACTACCGCTTGTTCCGCTCCTGGAGGGAAATGTTGGGTTTTGCTTTGTTTTGTTGTTTCTTTTTTTCCCCTTCGTCGTCTCGAAGCCCAGACGGTGCTTTGTCATCTGCGGGGGAACTTCTCCCTGTCTCCAGCGGGAGAGATGGGGCAGTGCTTCGGCCGTGCCCCTGCTTGAGGAGCAGCATTTGGGGGTTAAATTCCCCTGGTTGGGGTTAAGCCTTCCCGTTTGGGGTTGTGTGGGGGGGAGAGACTCGACTTTGCTCCCCAGCCCTGGGGGACTCTGCCATGGTGCCCTTAGTTGGCATCGAGGACGGGTGGCCCTGTGTGTGTCTTTGCATCCAGGGAGGTGCCACGTGCTGGGATCGTTGTAAGGAAAGGGAGACCGAGGCGTGGGCAGGTGACCTGCTCGGTGTCCTGGCCACGGGGCTGCCTGGCCGGGCCGGGTGTCACGGTCACAGCCCGGCACAGCCACTTGACGGGGGGGTTAAGTTGTCCTGTCCCCGGTGCCAGGAACCTTCCGGGGCTGCCACCTCCTCACTGGGTAAATAAATAAGGTCTCGCCTCCGCCGCCGCGGGGCTGGTGCCGTGGTAATTGCTTTTTGGGAGATGCAATTACCAGGCAATGTTGTGGAACGTGTCGTGCCCCTGGACCGGCGCGGTCTCCTGCCGGGATCCAGCCCGGCCGAGGGCCAGGAGCTGGTGGCAGGTGGTGACTTCCCTGAGGGCTCTGAGGGCATCGCTGAGCTTTGGGTGCTGCTCATGGGGACTGTGGCACCGTCCTCGCCTGAGCTGGGCTCCCTCTGCCACACTTTGCCATCCCCGAGGCCCGATCCAGCTTTTCCACGGCCTTCCCCTTTCTCGGCAGCCGGAGCCCCCAAAACCCTTCCTGCTTTAAACCCTCTGCTTTTCCACTTCGGGGGTCTTTGGGCCGGGGGGAGGCACCACACCGTGTCCCCCCCCTGTGTCCTGTGGGCTCTTCCCGTGCTTATCACCCTCCCCCAGGGCTTGGAAAACACTGATTTGTAATTTGGGATGGGAGGGGAGGGCAGGGCGAGCGAGGGCAGGGGCGGCTGAAAGCCGAGGCTGTTTGGGTACGTGAGTGATGGTTTTGAAGCACGAAGCTGTGGCTCTCAGCAGCTTTTGAAGCTTTGGGAAATTTGTCTTTTTGACTCTGCAAGGTGCTCAGGCGGGGAGGGAAACGCATTACAAGTCGAAATGCTTTGAGAGCAGAAGGGAAATGTTACGTGATTCCAGCCCCGTTCCTGCCAGCCAGAGGAACCTGGGGAAGCACAAGGCATTGCATTCTCCACATTCCTTCCCTCCCTGTGCCCTGTGTGTGTGTCAATGTGCCTGTTCCTTTCCCAGCCCCTGGAGCTGAGACCAGGAGCTGGTGGCTGCTTCCCAAGCATCCAGCCCGCCTTGGAGGGATGGAAGGGACAGCCCAGATCCTGGTCAGGGATGAAACCCTTCCCATCCTGAACATCCTGATGCTCTCCTACCCTCCGGCAAAGCAGAGCCCTCTCCTGGGGGCTGAGGGGGGCTGTGGGGGGCTGCCCCTCGAGTGGGTGCCGGGCTGGGGGGGTGGGAGCCGTGCTGTGCCGAGCCTGCACAGCCCCACCAGGGAGCCTGGGAGCTCAGCGTGAGGCGTGGGGAGTCGAAAATAGACTCGGTGTCGGTTCGCTCGTGGTAATAAATGGGAGCAAATTGCGAACAGTGGGTAAGTGAGTGACAAACGCTGGTGTTTTAATGTCCTCACAAAAGACCCGTGTGTAAGTGGGACTTTGCATGAGTAATTCCATACATTTTTAATGGTGGACCCTGGGGGAGAATCAATCACGAGACGCAGCTGAGCTCCCCTAATTCGAGGGAACACAAAGCAATTTGCTTTGATAATGTGCCGGGAGCGGCCGGTTCCCCGCTCCGGGGAGGCTGCACGGAGACTCTCTGGCTCCTCTTCCCCCCCACCACAGGGACCTAAATATTCCTTTGGCAAAGCCCAGCGCTCAACCGGAAGGCTTCTCCAGCTGTTTTGGAGGGGTTTGGGCAGGGAAGAAACGTGCTCAGCTTGGCCTTGGGTCATCCAGGCAGCGGAGGTGGGTCTGGGGGTGCTGGCTGCGGAGGAGAGATGCTCTTCCTGGGATGGGGGCACTGGGATGAGGCTGTGCCTCGGGATGTGGGGTCTCAGCTGGCCTCCCTGCAGAGCTCTTGGTTTTTGGGAAAATCCCAAGGTTCCACTCCAGGCTCACCTGCTCATCTCTCCTCAACCTTCCCGGAGAATCCGGCACAGCCGGTGGCACCGGGGAGAGACCGAGCACAGGTCTGGCCAAGAACAGCTTTTTTTGGGGAAAAAAACCCGCCCTAATTGGTATTCTGGATGATCCCAGCTCCATTCATCTCCAGTGGCAGGGCACTTAGTGCACATTAGCAGAGCTTCCCTACGGAGCAGCACCCCTGGGTACCACCCACCCCGCACGGGGTGCTGCTCCCACAGCAGGAAGGTGGCACTGGGGGCCACTTAGGGGGAATCTCCCCCATCCCCTCTGACCCCGAGGGCTCCACGTGGCCCTGCAGGCCCCCTGGCAGAGGTGGCAGGAGCCTTTTTGGCATGGGCAAGCAGCAGGCAGGAGGTTTTCGTGGTGGAGATGTGTCCCTGCAGGAGCCAGAGGCAAATGTGCTCCGGGGAGCTGCTCAAACTTGTGCTGGGGACACAGAGCACCTCATTTACAGGGGTATTTTTTATGCTGCAACGGAAGAAAGCAGCTGCTATCTGTACAAACAAAATTAGGCCAAAGGAGGAAAGTAATTTTGTAAGAGAAATAGGGAGATGCAGGGGGAGATGGATAGGAGACAGATGAATAAACACAATCTACATAGAAACTGATAAAAATTCAATTTCTGCTCACACACGTCCCGGTCTCACTCACTCCCTTCCTCTCCTCCTCTCCACGCGCTCTCCGACGTTGTCTGCAGCCCTCGTGCATCCATCTGGGATGTGGGAGGCAAACACAATGATCCTATTCTGACTTCGATATGCTGCAAAAATTTTCTTCAATTATGGTGCTTTAATTCCCCTGGACTCCCCGGCCTCGTGTTCAGCATTTGTCCCCGGCAGGCGGTTGGGTGCCAGGGCGAGGGGGACGGCCCCAGGCGTGAGGGGTCCTCCTGGCAGTACCTGGATGGGGATTTGGGCAGCTGGAATGATGCTGGGAGGGAAGGACCCCGGGGGTCACCAGGGAAACCCTGGCTGGAAAGTTCGTCAGCGTGAGCCGGTGGTGAGTGGCCACAGGTGGGCCTGGGAGCTGGAGCTGGCAGATAGGTCGTGTTTGATCTGCTGCTCCTGTGGCTCCGTGCCCATCCTGGTGCGGAGGCAGCACCGCCTGGTCCCTGCCTGCTCCTCTGGATCCATGGCCAGCCCAGCACGGGCTCCTGGAGGAGACTTTTCCTGCCTCTTCCTTCACCCTCTGGTCAAGGAGGGAGCATCTGGCCTGCTGATGGCCCCTTGAGGGGCATTTTTTGGGTCCGGGGGAACTGGCTGCAGTGGCTCTTTGATGCTAATGGTGATGGTCCCTCTGCCCTTCCCAAATCCAGGGCTCGAAGGTCACTTGGAGGAGCTGGAGGCAGATGGGGCTGGGTCAGAGTGGGTCTGTTGGAGTGGGGCTGTCCCAGGGGGGTTGCAGGGCTGACCCACCTTCCTCTGATGCGCCTTCCACCTCCTTCTCTTCCCGTTAACCACCACAGCATTCCTGGCCCAGCATCCAGCTCTGGATGCACTCCAAGGTGCTGCAGAGCCCTGCCTGGAGCTGGGTTCGTGCACACGGGGGGTTCCTGAGTGTCCCCTGTAGGTGGGACGTGGGGCACAGGGCTCTGCTCCGGCGTGGCCCGTCTCCATGGAGCGAGCGACGGCTCCGGGAGAGAGGGGGGGTGGATCGATGGGAGCAAAGCGAATGCACTTTCCCATCTGTTCAGGGGGCAATGGAGCGTGGAAAAGGCCGTGCCAGGGGCAGTGGGGCAGGTGCTGCCGGGCCACAGGAGGGCTGAGCCCTCCTCCTGCCACACCCGGAGCTCCAAGGAGACCGGACACAATCCTACCAGGGGCTGAGCATCCCCATGCAAGCTCTGAGGGATGGGGGCTGCTGCTCTCAGGAGTTACTGATTCCTGCTGTCCTGCTTCATCCCGTGGGCTTGCATTCCCAAATCCCCATCCAGGTACTCCATAGCTCCATGGAATCACTTCAGTGGGAGCAGGGTCATGCCCAGAAGGACCTCTCATACCTGGGGCCATCCTGGTCGCCCTGGCAGCCACTGTTTGGCAGGGACAAATACTGAATATAAAGTTGGAGTCAAGTGAACTGAAGGAACAGGGAGCACCCTCTTGGATGTGGGATTTGCAGAAATCCCTCCTAAGGGGGCACCCAGGAAAGGGTGCTCTGCTCTGACTCCTGT
This sequence comes from Pseudotriccus pelzelni, assembly GCA_035584735.1. NCBI lineage: Eukaryota > Metazoa > Chordata > Aves > Passeriformes > Tyrannidae > Pseudotriccus > Pseudotriccus pelzelni. The sequence continues at coordinate 4,069,431 of JAWMRA010000058.1, read as the reverse complement.
CTCAGGGATTTGGGAGGCTCCATGCTCTGCATGGAGAGCTGGGAGAGGAGGCAGAGGGTGCAGGGCACCCACATCCCCCTGCACACCCACATCCCCCCTGCACACCCACGTGTGCGGAGGCTGAGCTGAGCTGCAGCCTGGTTTCCCTAGGAAACCAAGCAGAACCCAAAATCCTGCGGGGAAGAGCTGGAGGGGCTCCAAAACGTGGCTGGAATAGCTCTGCGCCCAGGAGCCTCACTGTCCCACCCAGTGCTCTGGGGACACTGGGACACTGCTGGCAGTGGCAGTTTGGTGGCACTCGGGTGGCCGGGGGTGTGTGGAGGGCTGTGCTCAGCTGCAGTGGGGAAGCTGGAGAGGGAGGTTTGGAGGTGAAACACTCCTTTTGAGTGCACCCCTGGCACTCACAGGTGACCTGGCTGGGGCAGTGCGGGGCTGTCACCAGCTCTGCGGGGCTGCCACCGGTGCTGCCACGTCCCTGCCGTGGCCTGGTGCAGGGTCAGGGATGCTCAAAGCTCACCCAGAGCATCTCCTCCTGAGGCACAGGGATTTTGGGTCTGTTCCAGAGCCCCCAGCCCAGTGCAGCCTCTAACCCTGCTGCCACAGGAGCTGGGGGGGATATTTCCCTGGGAAGACCCCTTGGATGAGGGGGAGGAAGGAGTTGCATCGATTCAGGGTCGAGCCTTGGGGACCAGGCAGGTGTGTGAGCGAAGAGCTTCTCACAGGTGGCAGGGTCACACCCTCACCCTGTGTGCTGCCTTCGTGCCAGCCCTCCTCCACCTCCTTCTCCTCCTCCTCCTCTTCCTACACCTCCTCTTTCACCTCCTCCTCTCCTCCTCCTCCTCCTGCACGGCCCTTTCGCACGCTGCCAAGTGAAGATGCATTTACCGGGCTGCACGCTCCAAAAGTTGCTACACTCCCCTCCAGGCAATTAAAAGGAAGCTATTTCTCCTCAATCAGGCGTATTTGAATATGGAAATGATTTTTAATTACTCAGAGTCAATATCATTTTATCACTGAAATGTGTTTGAACGAGGTTCGCCGTATTTGCAGGGCGTCTAATAAGCCGAATGCAAATTCACCGTGATTCACGGTTTTTACGTGTCCTGATGAGAGGGGGAAGGTGCTGCCCTTCGGAGGTTTCATTCCCAAGCTGCTGATGGGGCAGGAAATGCCAGTCGACCCCTGCCCTGCCGGGCAAAGGCAGCAGTGGGGGGGCATGGCAGGGGCCACCAGCCCCGGCTGGGGACGCGGGGACGGCGCTGCCATCCCCGTCTTGCCTGGCCCTGAACATGCCCAGGGTCAGCTCCACACGGAGCTGATGACAGCGTTAGATCCCCGGCTATTGTCTCCTGATTAATTTGCTAATTATGTTCTGCTTTAATCCAAGGGCCTGGCGGCGGTGTGGAAATGTCAGGCACTTGTTTATGCCCCGGGTTGCTGGCGGAGTGACAAAGGCAGGATCCCGGAGGAGCCACGCATAACCTGGCCCCGCCGGCTCTGGCATCGCTGCCGCGGCTCCCACCGGGCCAGGACCGAGCTGCTGCCTCTGCCACTGCCTCCCCTGCAGCCCTGGGCTTGTCCCTTGGCCTCAGTTTCCCCCACGGAAGCTGAAAAGACGGGGGTCTGTCTCCCTGCACGTTCTGAGGTGGGGAGCGCTGGCACCGTGGCCTCAGTGGCAGCTGTCACCAGGACTGTGGGGCTGTAATTGGGACTGTGGGGCTGTCACCAGGACTGTGGGGCTGTCACAGAGCTGGGCCTGTCCCATCCTGCTTGCTGCCGTGGCCCTGTGCAGGACTGGGGCTGCTCAGAGCTGACCCAGAGCATCCTCTGTGAGCAACAGGAGGTTTGGGTCTGTTCCAGAGCCCCCCAGCCTGGTGCAGCCTGTAATCCCACTTCCACAGGGACTGGGAGGGCACATTTCCCTGTGGCAGGGACTGGTTGTGGTCCCTGTGCCTCTCTAGGGTTGTCAAGTGGAGTGCCAAGCACACAGCACCCCAGGGGAAGGTGACCAAGGCAGCTTCCACTGTCTCCCACAGCATCCTGCATCCCAGTTCACGGCTTACTGGGAGGCACTGGGGCTCCAGCCCCCTGGGGGGATGCTGCTCCCTTGGGGTAAATGCCACTCTCTTGCTGATGAGGGACGTGGCCCAGTGGTCCCCAACATGCAACTTCTGGGTTTTCCTGCTGGGAAAACCCACCAGGTGTCGGGGTGGAACCCTGAGCTCCGGCAAGGCCGAGCAGCGATAACAGCCCGCTGCAGCCGGGCTCTCTGCAGCCCTCATGTATATTAATCGAGATGAATATTTATGCAAAGTTCCTCTCGCTGTCGAGCGCTGCTCGAGTGCAGGCGTGATCTGGCCTCTGCTGCCGGGCTGGGCAGTGAGATGGCTCTGGTGGATGGAGGTGGAAAGGAGCTGGGGGTGGGATTGCTCCTTGCCAAGCTGCTCTGGCTCAGGGAGGATCTCCCAGCAGGCTGGGGTCTGGAGGGATTTATCCTTGCTGAAGCCCTGGGGTGGAGCAGCGCTGCTTTGTGGTGCGTGGAGACCTGGAGGTGAAAATCCTGCAGCAGTCCAACCGATGCTGAGCCCGTCCCTCAGTCCTGCAGGCCCAGGAGGCAGCTCAGCACCTCACCAGGTGGAAACTCTCGCAGTATCTCGAGTCCTTCGTGCTGCCCTGCCTTGTGCCAAGGCACCACCTCTCCTTTGGCACAGATGGGCGTGGATCAGCCTCGATCCACCCTTCAGTTCATTAAGAGCCTGGAAGTACCAAAATGAAGATGCTGAGCTGAAATCCATCTTCCTGGGCACAGTGACTGCATCCATAGGTCTGGGATAGGCTGTTGGCTGCACCACCATGGCAGTGTCTGTAGTCCAGAACGAACCTCAAAGTGAAATTTACTCCAGGGTTTTTTCACATCCTTCCTCTTCGTCTCACCACTTGGGCTTCCCTTGCTCTTTTTCCTTGGCTTTTTTCCCTGCCACCAGTAGCAGAAAACTCCGTGTGAAGGGCCCTGGGAGGGAGCGGCGGCCGCGGGCAGCAGGCACGGAGCCGGTACCTCCATCCTGGTGACGGGCACCGAGCGACTGGCGAAGGCTCCTCCGCCGGCACTTGCTGCCTCTTCCCATCAGAGCAGATTATCTCGCAAACCAAACTTCCCTGTTTATCGCTGGTTTTGTTTTTCCACTGGAGCAATTCACAGCGAAGTTTATGGGAAGCGGTTCAGACAGGCGGCTGCCGTTACCGGCTGCTCTGGGGCTGTGCCCGCTCCCGCCTCTCCCCTGTGCTTCCAGCCAAGGTGCTCCTGCTAAACCTTTCTGAGAAGGTGCTGCTCCGTGCTCTGCTCGGGGGAGGTGGTCCCTGAGGATTGGGCCCACTGGGGGCCACGGGGGCTTGGGGGCTGGTTGAGCATCCCCACATCCCCCAGGCTGGGAGCTGGACTTGACTCTTCCCTGAATCCTAACCCAGGGCTGGGCACAGAGCAGCTGCCACCTCGGTGACTCTCCCTGTCCCTGATTTCTGTGCCAAATGAAGGGGAAATAAGAGCTCTCTGACAGAAAGGCAGCAGTGCCGGGTGCCTGGGGAGCGCCCGGCCGGCGGGGGGGGGCTCTGCCGGGCCCTGCCCGTCCCGGTGTGCCCATTCCCCGTGGCAGTGGCCGCCGTTCACCGCGGTGCCGGCGCCTGCACAGTGGTGGTGGGGGCACCGGGGACCTTGTGTCGACCTGGCGGGTTAGTATTGCCTTAATGGACAGGTCTGATTCCCATCCAGCCATGAAGCCCCGGTGTCACCACCCCCACAGGCGCTGCCCTAGTGACAGCCTGGGAGATGCTCTGCTTGCACCCAGCCTGGGCCCCCTCGAATCCACAGGCACTGGCCAGGCCAAGAGCCCTGAGCAGCGTTTTCTCCGCAGCCCAGCAGCTCACAGGGCTGAGGAGGAGGATGGGGGCTCTGGGCCCTCGCACTGATCAGCTGGGGAGATGCTCTGTTTCGGCTGGAAGGGTCTCTAGTGCCTTCCCAAGCTCTGGCTGGGAGGGCTGAGCACGCCGTGTGCCTTGCTCTGGGCTGGGTGGGGGTACGGTGGGAACGGAGCTCACGCTGTGCCGGGGGAGGTTTGCAGGGATGCGGCAGCAACGAGCAGCTCCGGAGAGCACCCAGTTGTCCTGGTAACAGTGGGTGCCTTCAGCTCCCACAGCTCAGCCCCCCACCAGCGCCAGAGCCCCTCAGCTGTGGGCAGGGTCCCACCTGGGGCAGAGGAGACTTGGCAGGGAGCTGACCTGGAGGCTGGGAAGGACTTGCTGGCTGGACAGGAATAGCAGGCACAGGGGATGTTACGTGCGTGGCCACGGCCTGTGACCAGGCCTGGTGGCAGGGGGGAACTTGCAGGACAGTGATGTAAGCCAGGATGTGTCACAGCTGGCATTTGGGTCAGGGGAGAGCCTTATGTGTGTTATATCCCATGTCACATTCCCTGTTGCATCCCGTGTTGCATCCCATGTGGCATTCCCGCCTTCCTCGCAGGGCGGCAGTCGCTGGTGCAATCGATGCCTTTGGAAATTCCTGACTCCCTCAACCGTGCAGATCCGCTGGGCTGTGGGAGCAAACACCTCGTGGGAAGCAGGGAGTGACCCGGGGAGCCGTGGGTTTGGGACTGTCCACCCGCAGAGCTGTGCTGAGCTGTACTTACAGAGCCGGGTTCGGGGATATCCTCCAGCTCTGTCGGAGCTAATGCTGCTTTTCTCCCCCGGGGATAAAGACCAGCCTGAAAAGCTGGTGTGCTTTCTTCCAGCCTTGACCCCGAGGGGATAAAAAGTGTCTGTCTGGGGATGCTGGGTCAGGCATCCAAAGGCTGCAGGGGAGGACTGGGAAAAGGGAATGCCAGGGAGGGAAGGAGCTGAGCTGCACATCTCGGGTGGATACGATCCTGCACTTCCAGCAGTGCTGGGACGGATTAGGGCTGGTGCTGAGCCACAGATTCCCAGGGCGCTGAGCAGTGATCCCACTGGTGCCTCCTGCCCTCTCGCTCTGTCAGGCTCAGTGCAGACGGAGGGCACGAGGGACAGATCTGGGCACCCCCCGTGGCGGGTACAGCACCCAGAGCACCGGGCAGGATGTGTCCAGCAGAGGTGGACAGGCAGCAGCGGGAATGTGCTGCATTCCCAGCTGCGCTGCTCCCGCAGCGAGGCAGCCAGGCCGTGCCGCATCCTGCTGAGCTCCTCCTGCACGGCTGGGGCTCCGGGTGACCCCGTCCCCTCCAAGCCAGAGCTCTGCCCCAGGCAGCGTCGGGGCTGCACTGGAGCCTCTGTGCTGGCAGCTCAGTCGCCCACGGACCACTAAGACACTCAGGTTTATCCCATCTGTGCACGGCCTTAAGCAGGTGAAACCGCAGCTCTGCAGCCCCCCAAACACCCCCGTGTCCCTGGGGGTCCCACAGGCGCCGTGTCACACCCACTCGTGCCACGTTTGCAACCGCGGGGTGTGACAGGCCCATCTCTCAGTCTCCCTGCACGCCATGCCCCCTTCACCCCACACCTCCTGCACCCCACAGCCCCCTGCACTCCTGCAGAACGCCCCACACCGAGGCCTGCACGTGGGTGCAGGTGGGGAGCACACGCAGGGGGAGCTGCAGGGCCGCTGGTGGGGAGCACACGCACCCCACACAGCCTGGGATGCCCCACACAGCCCTGGGTGCCCCACGGAGCCTTGGGGTGCTCCACACACGCGCGTGTGCCACATCACAGCCCCCCGTGACGTGCACGCCTGCACCCCCACGCCTCACCGAGCACACACAGACCCCCCCCGTGTGCACCCCCAGCCGCGCACACACAGCCACAACCCACACCCGTGCCTGCACCGACCACCTCACGCGTGTGCAGCGGGCACACGCCAACCACACGCGTTGCACCCCGCACCCCCCATTCCCCCCCCAAGCACAACACCGTGTGCGTGTTCCCACCACATCCACGCGTGTGCGTGTGCATCACGCACATACCCGTGCACCTTCCCCCCCCCCCGCGCTGCAGCATCCCGGGGGTCCCCTCCCTGCACCCTCCCCTCCCGCCCCACTCCGAGGCGCGGGGAAAGGGGGGAGGGC
>JAWMRA010000058.1:4022337-4063242 GCA_035584735.1 Pseudotriccus pelzelni | reverse complement strand
ATAGAATCACAGAATTGTTTAGGCTGGAAAAGACCTTTTAGACCATCAAGTTCAATCATTAATCCAGCACTTCCAAGTCCACTAAACAACATTCCAAGTGCCACATCTGCATGTCTTTTAAATTCCTCCAGGGTTGGTGACTCAGTCACTTCCCTGGACAATCTGTTCCAGTGCTGGACAACTCTTTCTGTGAAGAAAGTTTTCCTAATATCCAATCTAAACCTCCCTGGCACAATCTGAGGCCATTTCATCTTGTTCTACCGCTTGTTCCTTGGGAAAACAGACTGATCCCCACCTGGCTACAACCTCCTTTCAAGTATTTGTAGAGAATAAGGTCTCCTCTGAGCCTCCTTGTCTCCAGGCTAAACAACCCCAGCTCCGTCTCCTCACAGGACTCATGCTCCAGACTCTTCCCCTATGCTGTTGCCCTTCTCTGGACTCACTTCAGCACTTCAATGTCTTTCACAAGTGAGGGGCCCAAATACAAACATGGGATTTGAGGTGTGGCCTCACTAGTTTAGAGTACAGTAGGATAGTCACTGCACTGGTCCTGCTAGCCACACTTTTGCTCATACAAGCCAGGATTTCTTGGCTTTCTTGGCCACTGGGCACACTGCTGGATCATGTTCAAGTGCTGTTGACAAGCACCCACAGGTCCTTTTCCACCAGGCAGCTTTCCAGCCACTTTGTCACAAGCCTGTAAAACTGCCTGGGGTTGTTTTGACCGAAGTGCAGGACCTGGCACTTGGCCTTGCTGAATCTCATACCATTGGCCTCAGCTTTTTGATCCAGCCTATCCAAATCCCTCTGCAGAACCTTTCTACCCTTCAGCAGATCAGCATTCCCACCCAGCTTGGTGTCATCTTCAAACTGGGTGAGAATTCATTGATCCCCTCATCCAGGTCATCGATACATATATTAAACAGAACTGGCCGCAGTACTGAGCCCTGGTATGTTTGATATCAAATATATTTGATCTAAAGTGGTATTATAGGCTTAAATCTGTCCAAAGGCTGTCAAGTACACTAATGTTAAGCATAATCCCAACCAGCTCTTTAATAATGAGAAAAATGCTTGAAAAATAACCTACAGAGGTTTTCACAACAGAGTTATTTTTAAAAACAGGTTCTTCCCCTATAAGATATGCATCCAAAGGGCTACTGACTGTGAGCAACCAAAGATCAAGTTAATTCATTTCTAAACATCAGGCTACTAATTTAATTGCTATGTATGGATTTAGGTGCATGAATGTAAACACATGTTTGAAAATCCTAAGCCATATACCCTTCTCAGATACGGATCAAACTGTACTCAGGCAATCATGTGCCTTGTTTACCTTCAGGAAAGGCTGCAACAGCAGATTTGACACTAAAGAAGGGCTCAAATGGTTCAACACTTGTACAAGCAGGGAGGACAGAGGATGCGTAGGCCTTCATGCCTTGCCTTGTAATCTCATTCCCTGTGTCTGATCTAACTGTAAAGCTTCCACTAGCTCAATGCCTGGATGTGCTGGAGACTAACAGTGGAGTCGCTGGTTTGACAGTCAAATGTTGTTACAGCTGATAATGGCTGAACAATATGGGTGAGTGTCCCCCAGTGAGCATGAGAGAGTTAACCTTGGACTTACCTATTTTTCCGTAGGGTGTGAACTCTTTCAATCCAAATTTGTACGCTTTGCAATTACTCCATGTATGTAATAAACCAGGCATCCCACAAATTAATTTTAAGGGGACTAGAGGGTATTATTTTTATGAATTACAAGAATAACTCAGAAATAATGATCATGACTCGTTCACTTCCTAGCAGTTCATCTGTTCAGCTGTTCTGATGCAGAATAAATTTCTCATTTCCTTCCGCTTTCAAGGTGTGATCCTGGGTCATGTTTGCTAGAGACATAGTTGTTGCCTTGAGGCCAGGGATCCCCATCAGTCCCGGGGTGGCTCCCTAAAAGGTTCATCTTAATGTCTAATATCAGACAAAATAAGAGACATTTGGGTTGGGTTTGCAATTTTGATCTGATTTGTTTCCAGGTGATCCCCCATTCTTCAGAATATAGCAGGGAATGAGTGCTCCAGGAACTAGCACTCTGAAATCAGAGTAGCAAAGGCAGATTTTCTCAAATCATGAATCCAAGGGATAGAAATGAATGTCATGCTGTTGGTTTACTCTCATTGACAAATTCAATTTGTAAGAATCTCTAGCTGTTGTCTAACAAAGCTATTAACTAAAAGGCAAACACAATGCCTTTCTGAACTAATTTAAAACTTTCATTTTTTTTAAATGAGTGGGGTATTGAAAATGACAATTTAAAGGCCAAAGAAATGTCTTTAATTTAAATGCTGTACAGGCTGGAATTTTGCTTTTTGAAGTGTTCAAAACAGTAAGATTTGGTGACATTTCAGCAACACGTCATTTCCATTACTAGTTATGGGGCATTATTTTATCCCAGTTGCTTTTGAGGTACTTGATTTAGGTACTATCAGCCCAGGGTTAGTGTATTAAATGACAAACAAATAATCTTGAAGAGAAATGCAAGGCTGTCTCCATTTTGTTGAGCTAGTTGTTGCAGATCTTTAAAAAAGGCTTACAATTTCTATTAATACAGAATTACTACTGTGGTTCCCTTGACATCAGGGGTCTCTAAATTAATGTAAAGATGAAACTGACCAGCGTGAAGAAACCCAAGTGTGTGACTAACACAACAGCCAGTCATGAGATTAGAAGAAATTCTTCTCTGAGAGACTATAATATAAAATTTTTCAGCTGTAGGAGCTAAGTAGATCATTCCCGCCAAAGAAGCTAATATTAAGTGAAAAGAGGTAACATATAATCTTTTCATATTCTGACGTACACAGATGATGGTTTTTTTCATATAATGAAACACTTGTAACTAATCAAAAAGTTTTTTCATGGTATGTTTTATAGTGCTTATAGCTTTTACTGCTGGTGTTCATCCAACAAAAGTTTCCAACAGCACTTACATTTTTAGAAGGCTTTCTGCAGGTTCGTATCATGGTTTAAAAAATATACATGATGATCAATCTTACTACTATATTCTGGAAGAGAAAATGTTTAAAACTTTTAACTGTGTCGTCTCATCAAACAAAGGAAAGCAGTAAATAAACAATTTATGTGAATACAATACTTTTTTATGTCATCTTCATTGCTTCTGTCTTTTAAAAGTGTTCAGATTTGATCCTCAAAATGTGGACAAAAAACATTCTGAGTTTTGTAAACATATGTTTGTAATCATAGCACATGGGTTCCAACAACGCAGAAATAATGCATGCTCACTCATAAAAGATAAGGCTCTGACTTTTGGTCTGTCTGCTTTCTGCATCCAGTTATTTATTCTTCTTTTCTGTCATGGCATTTTATTGCCTCAAAGTGACCTTCATCTGTGCTGTAATTTCTCCTCCTTTTCTTTCCCCCTTAAGTATTGATTTTGTCCCAGCTGGCTGAGGGCACTGAAGGCCCTGAGGTAACTTCTTGTCCAAGGGCAGAATTAGATGAACTGCAGAACACAGCACAGGCACATGATCCTACAGCTCAGGGTAAGTCTCTGGTTTGTAAGGCTGTCCCATCGCTCTGTGATCAGTGCACAATGTCCTAACATATGTGCATAATGCCCTTGCTCTAGCCTTCACCCTAGAGCAGCACATGAACATATAGTCATGTACATTTTGGATCCAAGTTGCCAGTGTTCAGGCCCACAAGCCTGCAAGAATGGAATCTGAAGTGCAAATTTGTAATAGATATACTCAAATGCGCTTCCAGATATTTTTTTCATTGTACATATTGAAATGAAAATACATGGGGTTTTACTTCACCTATACGATTAATAATACTTAATCAGCCTATACTTCAGGTAAAATAAAGTCCAGGGAAGTGACTCTGTTGGGTCACAGCCATGAAGCATGCTATGCTACGCTATGCATCCTCAGTACTGCTTTCAGCAGAGCAAGTTCAACCTGATGACAGCAGTGGGTTTCCTGAAACATAAAATAGTCTGTTGCACTGAAATTTGAGCTAATCAGAGAGCCTTCAAATCATATGAAAGAAATCCATACGTAACATGTTCTTTAGTCCTTCAGGACTTGATATCCCATAACGGACTGCTAGTTAACCTCAAAGACTTCTCAGGGTCATGCTAAGCTCTGCGTGTACTTATGTAGTAGGTACTTCATAAGTAACTATAACTTGACAAGTTTCATGGCCAGTTGAGTAACCTATCCGATGTTCTCCAAATAATGGGACATCAGGAGCCATTCCAGTACCATGGGTTCTGATTCCATTCCAGATATTACCATGAGTGCCAGTGGATTTAGTTCCATAGTCACCATAAAACAGTGACAAAATTTTTTGTAAGCTGTCTTTTGTATTTTGCAAAATACATCTTGGCCAAATGAAAGATTCTGAACTTTGTTTTCTCTTTTTGAGCCCAGGAAAGTAAGTTTCACCTTGAATGATCACATTACTGTAAAAAACTTCTATTTATATTAAATGTCATTGCCTTCTTCCATGTCTATATCCATGTGTTACTTTATGTTTCTAAAAGAAAATTAATCTTCCTCTGCCTTTTATGTAAGTGCCAAAGGAATATGTGTTCCCACTTATTCCAATGCAAATTTTATTCCAAGCTTCATAATGAAAACAGATATTGCCTAATCTGTCCTTTTACCCCTGTTAGGTATCTCCTATATTATAGAGGAGCAGAACTGAAGCTAGTATATTCTAACAGTGGAGTTCAGACAAGGCACCACATGCTGTGTTGCAGTAATGTACTGTAAGAACACTGATCTTATATAAATTGTCAATTCTTTCTCTGGACATAAGGCTTTCTTGTGCCTTATGCAAACAAGTGTTTGCACGAAATTCGGTGGAGGGTTGCAGGGAGTGAGGGGGAAAACCTTTCTTTGATTATTTTGTTTTTTCTGGACAAGAATATTATTATTCCCCCAATTTTCTTTTGATGTAATTTGTACAATGAGCAATAAATTGTGAAAAGTCTGAAATTGTCCCTATTATGCCAAAAACACATGTATAGTTTGACAGAAAATAAACTACTTAATTTAGGCTCCAAATCAGTTATTGATAAAACCATTTCAAGTTTCCACAGCAGTCTTTTTAAATTAATTAATTAATTAATTAATTTTTAATTACTACCACAGTCTACCCTACAGGTGAACTAGAAATTATTCTTACTGATCTAATTATTCTAACACAATCTAATAGCCTGCAAAATTACCAATATCTTTTATTTTCAGACATGGTCAGCCATCACCAAATTTTGTGTAGCACTTTACTTAATTGATTACCTCTGTATGAAGAAAACAAATAGAGATTCAAATTCTTCATGGAATGTTTTAAATTTTTTTCCTCGTAATTCTAATTATAAGTATCAGAGGCCATATTTCCATGGACTTTCTGAATAGGTCACAAAATTTACAGAGCTTTAAATTATAAAAATAAGTGTAATTAAAAGTAAATTTACTGCTCTAGTATCAATAATATTCCTTTTTTTTTTAGAGGAATATGATGCCATTGACTGATTCTGAACTAATTTTTTCTAAGTAATTTTTTCTTGAGTGATTCAGGTGAGTAACAGACACATTACCAGCCCACGTGGTCATTTATTCACAGTGAAGAAAGTATCACAGCTTCATTCTTAAGTCTTCTAAAGCATGTTTTCCCTTCATTTTACACTCCATAAGAGAGGCAGCCCCCAGCTCACAAGTCTTTGTGCAGATTGTATAGATCTTAGTAGTCTTTCAAACTGTCTTAATTTTCCATAGTGTAGACTCAGAGCATGCATAACTTTAAACAAATTTTTTCCTTCATTTTTTTCTGCAAAATGGCTTTGGTAGAACTGTTCACAAGTTCAAATATGTGAGTGCATTGTAATTGAAAGAATACTGAAATTTTGCATGACTATTCTACATTTATAAAATATGAAACTTTCAGCACTAAGTGCGTGTAGTGCTGTATTCTTACATCCATCATTCATCTCTGTCTTTCTCATCTGCTACGTCCTTGCCAAATTTCACTGCTGGGAGTTTTGTAGAGTATAAAGATTTGAAATCAGTGTGCAGTTGGCAGTAATTTCAGAAATAAGTTAAAAGGCCTCAGTGCACTATTTATTTTTAAAGTTCTGGACAGTTTTCTTCCTTAAGTTAGTAGCATAAATCACCCCTGTTGGGTCTTGGGCTAGGCTTCTTCAGTTGCTGTTTCACAACATCAATTTCACAATGCTGGGGTAATAGACAAACTAGTCTGCCTTGGCAACACGCATTGCTATCCATTTAAATTTCTTTTTAAATATTGCTGGAAAATTAGGGAGGAAGGTTTGCTGCAAAAATACACTTTAATATCATTGGCATTAAATTAGATACAAGATTAATGCTTATCTCTGAGTATAACTGCAAATACTTGATATGAGGCATAATTGATAAATCTTAGTGAAACTTCAAATGTCTCAAGCTTCTTCTCAGCAAGTACAGGGGATTGCTTGGGTTTTGTCACCTTGTGGGAGGCAGATGGTATAGCTGAGGTATGAACCTGGGTTTAGGTGATTGCAACCATATTATTAAGTCAAAACCCCAAAGAAAGAGAGGTACTGCTGTGAAGCTCATATCCTCCTGTTGTATGTGGCCTGCAAAGTTGCTGCCTTTTTCTCATGGCTTCCCAGTACAAAAAAAAGCACGTTGTGCTCTGCTGCTCCACTGGTGTCATAGGCACAGTAGGGCACATTTGTAATTCATCATTACATTTATGACAATGTAATATAACAACAACCTGTTCATCCTGTGCAATGAGCTGTTCTGTCCTTAGCATCCTGCTGCTGCCATGGGAAGAAGGTTTCCTGTTACTCCAAAGTAGCGCAGATACAGTGATTTCTTCATCTGAACACATTAAATTGGATCATTTTCTCATTCTTTTTATTTACAGAAGGAAATACTAGAAGCCACAAATATGAGTGTGCTGATGATCATCTGTATTGCCTTCTTCAAGGTCTTTGATGTTCCAGCCTCAGATAAATTAATTCTTTTGTGCATTGTGTCTTGAAATCAGGAACACTTTGACCTACATTTAAATGCATGTAGTCATGGCCTTTATTTACATAATTCAGTTATAAGGGAAGAAATGGCACTTCTGATCTTGAAGACTCTGTCATTGGACTTCTAAAATTTTGCACATTTGGTCCTTATGTAACTGCCATATAAAATGCAAGCAGAGTCTCTGTTTCTTACCTCTGTTTACTGGTTATTGTGGTTGGGTGGAAGGAGGTTAAGAAATGATGTGGACAGAAATGAGGATGATGTCTCTGTCCCAATGCTCTGTTGCAGGGCAGACTTGACTGTGTCCAGACCATTTGTCAACCTGTGTTGTCTCATTTCTCTTCAGAGGGAAGGGACCTGGCTAGTTAACACGATCCACACTAGCTTATCGTGCTCTCAGTTACGTTCAAACCTGCCCATCAAAGTATCATTACTTACTTGTGGCAGCCACAACCAGCTGCTGAAGACAGTCCCTCTCTGGAAAGCATGTCAGGGTGGGGTGGGTAAATCTATGCAGAGCTCCATAAAAATTTCCAAATGCCCTAAGCCTCACCCCACCAGCTTTTCTGCTGAACTCTGCTCGGACTTGGTCATGCCAGGTTGTCATTCTTTGTGTCATGTGGTAGGGGCACCACTGAGGTTGGCATTGAGAAGAGCTACTGCAGAGGATGAAAATGCTTGTAGGACCCATCTGGCAGGAGGTGACATTACTGGGATGGGGACAACAATGCATCCCGAGATCAAGTTCTGGGTGCAGAAGTTTGGTAGTACCTTGAACAGATCTACTTCCAACAGATTAGTCATCTGTAATGGTAATCCAGTTTGAACAAAGAGATAAACTAGATCAGAGTGCCAGATTTGAGTCTGACACCACTTGTGATCCAGTAGGCTATGGAAGGAGAATATAAGTATTCTTCAGTGCCAATGTTTGGAGGCTTATGGTCCTAAAACTTTTTAGTTTTTATGTCGTGAAAAAAACCCACTGTTTATTAAAAACACAGAAACTAAAGTAAAAGAAACTAGTAAGAAACATGTTTATTTCATTTACAATCAGGCAATGAAAGAGCTTTCTTCATACACTAACACTGTAGGAAATGTTAAATGTGAACAGTTAGAAATCCATGACCTATTCCTGCAAATTTTTATTTGCAGAAAGTTTATCTACATATATACCTTAATTTCCTGTACTGCATTCTTCTTTAGGTATACATTGTCACAAATCCTGCATGTCATCTTACCCTTCTGAAAGTATTTAAAAATATCTTTCAGAATTTACAACAAAAATAAGATTATTGAACTTGAAACATCTTTAATTCATTGCATATCCATTTTTCTCGTATCAAGTCACGTCAGATGTATGAACTGACAGCTTGTCAGCTGTTCTTCATTTGTACTGTGAGCAGTTACGTAAAAAGATAACACATTTACAGCAACAAAAATCAGGTGAACTCTTGATTTAACATCTTAGGATATGCCTAATATGTATCTATTGCTCTCTACATAATTTTATTTTTCAGTACAAGAAAAACATTGGGAAGAAAAACATCCAGAACTTTAAAAATGTCTTTTCATCATTTTGCTACTTTTCTATATCTGATGTGATGATTTCTAGAGTTGTAAAATAACTGCACTGAACTCAACAAGAACTCATGTCTATTTAGTCTACTTCTGATTTTGTCTTGATTTACACAAATTTCTTCTAATGAGATATTGTTCCTGTGAATGAGCTTAGTGGGAGATACGGAATAAATACAACTAACTTCCACTCTAAGCAAAATAAATTCGAAAGCTCTGATAATTGTCCATCCTAATTCTGCTTCAGTGTTACTTCAGCAGCTATTCATCATCAACTGTTCTGGGAAATATTAAAATATAAAATACTGCTCAAAGTTGTACAACAATATATAGAGATGTTTGAAACTCAGTATATTTTAGGTGTTCCCAAAGAAAGGCCTACCATAACAGACAGCATACCGTAGAAAATCGAATGTTTCCATTTTCTGAGATGAAGAATTTTTCCAACTCAGTAATTCTGCAAGACCTTATCTACGCTCATGCTGGTGTTTGGTTTTTTTTCAGATAATACAGGCCGATTTAAGTGCAAGATCCATTGCATTCACAACAGGTTCAAAATTGCAGGACTACTGAAGTGTTGTTAGGAAGGGGTCTCTTGAGATTACCTAGTTCAACCTCCTGCTCAGAGCAAGCCTATTGACAGCATCAAATCAGGTCAGTTGTAGTGTTGTATAACTGAGCCTTGGGAACCTCCAAGGATGGGGATGTCACTACATCCCTCAGGTTCTAGTGACAGAGAAAGAACATTTAATAGAAAAATCTCCAGCAGCAGCCCACTACATGATAGCCCAGTGTTAGGACAGCCTCACCAAGGAGAGCTTATCTTTGCATTCTGAAGGCTGGATGGAAAATGAGGTGCTGTTTCAATACAAACATTTTTATTGCTTCTTCCTCCTTGTTAAATTAGTTACATGCTCACACTTCAGGCTTATTTCTATCCTGCTATATAACTATATTTTGGCTGTTAGATGGTTTACTTATATCTGAAGATACCTTTGGAGTGAATTTTCTGTGGCCTGAATTTGACAGAGGAAGAGAGGTTCTAGATATTTCACAGGTGCTTCTGATATTTTTTACATGGCAGAAACTAAGAGATGGATACTCTGTTATGAACTGATACTGTATTTAAAAAACATAGCAAAACAAAACAACCCACCACCACTTTAGAGCACACCAAATAAGTCCTATTATTTTGTATTTCTTTTCAATTGAATATGATTATCATGAAATCACTGGAACATCATTACAAGGTTAGCAGAAATGTGATCCTCAGAGCACATTCATGTCAGGAAGACTTGGAAACCCATGTAGTTTTTTGGCTGAAACACTGAACTGAGCAGACACAGGTTTTTATTCCCAGCTTTCTATTTGCCCATAAGCAAGCAAATAATTTCACCTGTTCCCCATCTGCAAAACAGAGTAAATGGCAGTAATCAACTTTATAAAGTGCTTTGAGATCTACTGATGAAAAAAAACTAATTGAGAAACTTTGATGATACTAAATAAAAGGTTCTTGTCTCTGGGAATTTCTCAAGGGGGTTTTGAATACAAGTGGATTGCTCTGATTTAAATATGTTCCTTTAGAAACTGATTCAGTGAAACCACTGCAACGCGTATGGTACAGAAGCGACCAAAGAAAAAGCCTGAAGTAATAACTACAGGGGAAGGGAATGTATTTGTAGATCAAGCAAAATTCTCTGAAATAAACATTTCAGTCTCAAACAGTTCTCACTAGTTTTCACCTCTTACAATATTAGCTTTGGCTGACACTGTACAAATGAATGTAGCAAATAACAGCAAAAAAGGTCCAGCCTTTTTGCTTGAAATTAAACCACACGTTATTGTGCTGCAATATAAACCATATTTCAAACTTTCAGTAGATCGTGCAGCTATGGAAGACAATTGAAAAGAACTAAGGAGCAACCTGTGCCAGACAGGAATTTCCTAGTATATTTTAAAGTAGAGATGATTCATTTTGGCAGCAGTTCAAAATGGGGGGGAAGACTTACCCTGAAGGATATATGGTGTTGTCACTGTCATCCTTCTTCATAGTTTTGTCTGGAACAGCTTAAGAGCCTTTTCAGCAGAGCATGCTGAATCAACTTATTCTTGGCCAGCTCGGTTCACTTTTTGCTGAGCCAAGTGCAGGCAAAGAGGAGGGTGTGACCACCACAGCCTCTTTGTTCTGCAGATTTTCTTGCCCCCTTCTGCTACCTGGAAATAGCAAAAATTGAACCATGTCCATTGTCCAATGTGTCTTGTGATAGGAGCTGTAGTTTTTGTGCATGTTCTTGAAGTACAAAAGAGCTTTGCTATTCAGTATAGTGCTGCCATAAACCACCACATCTAACTCATGCTATCACAAAATTATTAGAGCTTAAAAATATTCATGTGACGTTTTTTGTCTGTAACTAGAAAGGGAGCAAGTACCATAGAATGTCATATCCTAGATTAATTAATTCAATCCTGGATGACTTTTGATTAATTTGTGGGAGAAATACATGTGATTGCAGCAAAGCAAATTAAATGCTTTAGATACCTCTGTAATCATTCCTGTAAGAGTATTTTAATGCTTGAATCTAAGAGAAACAGTATCTTAACTGCAATCAATGACACTTAGACTAAGAAACATTGAACACTAGATCTCTTTTTTCAAAACATTAGCTGCTGAGGCAAAGAGAAAACTCAAGCTGTGACATGGAAGACCCATTAGTCTTTCAGATTCCACAAGGAGATGGGCCTGTGTGTAGTGTCCAGAGTAGATATTCTCATCTAAATTCATTTCTAGTTTAGGCCATGATTTTTCTGGGTGATGGTAAGTTGTTTCACTTGTCTGTAGTTTAGTTGTTATACAAATAAAACCTGGATATTCAGAGAATTACAGTGTTAAAAGTGTAGGGCAACCTTAAGACTTCACCTTACAATGAATGCTTTGTTTAAGGAGATCTTCATGTCAGTATTAATACAATACACTACACACTTTTCAGAGAGGATGACACACAGAATTTTGATTTATCTTTGCCTTACTTAGATAAAAGTACTTTTCATTTTTAAGAGGTTCTTCTAAAATTGAACTTCTCATAGGGAAAAATCCAGAACCATTAAAGTTAGGTTCTGGGCTAAAGAGGACTCTAGGCAGATGTTGCCTTCACTGGGCCTAGGGACCTCAGCACGAATGCTAGCAGCATCCTTCCCCCATCCCAGAATTGAACCATCTGGATCACGACTGGTGCTCCTCAAAAGCTTAGCTGAGATTTCAAAGGAGAAATGGAAGATTTTGTCTCTCTGTAATTTTGGAGCCTCCATATGTCTTCTTCTAAGCAGTGAATGCCCAAATACTCAGAAAATCATATGGTAAGCTTAGGCTTACTAGCAACATTTTAATTCATAATTTCCCACCTTCTTCAACAAGACTAGAATGTGAGACATCAGTGGAATTCAGACCTCTAACTTTCTGAATATTCACAATGAACATACTTTGAAAGCATCATACACTTCAATCTCGTGACAGCTTCTGTTGTCTTTGGTGTGGCACAATAACTAAAATAAGATGGTTGGAATGCCTTTCTGTGTACCAAAACAAGCACCCTCACATGGTTCTGCAACATCCATCTCCACCAAATACACTGTTGGTTATGGTTTTAAACAAACTGTTTGACAGGTTTATAAAGCTAGTCTAAGTTTCAGGTATGAATCATTATTATTCCAAAAGCAACTATTTATATCACGCTTCATTGGGAGTTGGGGAAATAGAAACATTTTCTTTTCATAGCTACAGCTCTGGCTTTCATGACATCATCAAAATGCATTGGAATTTAGCTTCTCTACTTTCAGTACTTTAAAAAAAAGAGGGAAGGAGGGAGAAGACAGGAGTTTATGCTACATACCTCTTTAATATGCCGTCATCAGTGATAGTTTCAGAATGAAAAATAAGAACCGAAGACAATTTCAAGGAAAAAAAAATTACAAAGAATCTTGCATCTATTGACTGATTAATATACATGTTCACACGAGTTAGAGAAGTAGCCCTGATTTATTTTAAACATAAATATGTTGCTTTATACTATTCATATTAGAAGAAACTCTGAGTTTTAAAAATAAGATCTTTTACTTTCCGTAGACTTTTCCAATTGGCCATATTCTTTTCCTGTAATTTTCTCCAGTGACACTTTTCAGATGCTCTTCAGCTTCCTTCAAACATTTGATTACTTAAAATGGTGAAAGGGGAGTCGTGTTTATTTAAAATTTAATTGACAAGATGAGAGAATAAAGTATTGACCTGAACTATAAGGGTGCTTTAACATAAGAAAAGTTCCTTTTCTTAGGATTTAAAGAGTTTAAACCTCTAGTTGACAGGACAGAACTGAGCTTTCCTCATACCCAAAATAAAATGTTCCTGAAATAATGTGTGCATCCTACTGAACTAAATCCAAATAAATTTAAGTTCTCTGTGAAGAAGGAATACATATTCTCACAACTGAGAGTAAACATGGGGAGTTAGAATACACAAAAGAATTTGGGAATAATTAAGAAATTTTTCAGTTTAGGAAGTTTAATAAGAAGGGGGTGCTATTTTCTTTATATAGTTCCATTAGTCTGCATGTTATTTTTACATTTGGTATATCTCCACACTTGAAATATACATGTGTGTAATCCAGAGGGTGAAAAAAGTTATTAGAAATTGGCTGCAGTAGTTTTTACTGTAGACTGAAAGGTATGTTACTGCGCTGTGAAGGATCCTTTGTTCTGATTAAACAGAGCAAACAAATAGTTATAATCTCAAGACTTCTGTGACTAATATGTAAATGTGTTCATACACATTCTTATCTTGGATAGAAATTAAATGGAATATTGTTCTTTTCAACATGAAGCAGACAGTCCATGCAGCTTTATAATTAAGATGTTAGAAACCACCTAGTGAAATCAATATAATGAAAATGGTATTTAATATTTTTAAGTAAAATCACCTCCAAATCTTGTGTCTAGAGGATGTGAAACTAAAAGCAGCAGCTTAGTACTGTTCCTTTGTTAATGAAGTTCAAGAGAAAATTGTGACATTTGTTTTTTAACTGATCTGGCTTGCACTGTTAGTACTGTGCACAGCAACTTGATTAAGGCCCCGTCCTTGAAAAGCAGTTACACAACTAACTGGAAATGGCTTGCATGGCTAATACCTTCAGCAGTAAATGGTCAGTTATGCTCTGGAAACTTGCAAGCCTTTGTTCAAATTCTGAAAAGTTTTGGCTTAAACCACAAAGAACAAGGAAGACAGGCAATTTCTCAAAGTAAATTGTGTATCCTACCTTGGCAATAACTAGAGTAAGGACCTCTCCCGAATCCACACAAACGTATTCTATCAAGGTCATTCTTCTCAAAGCTTTTCATAGTGCAAACGCGTAGGGCATGTGAAGTCAGCTAGTTTTGTACCCTGATAACATCATCATCAAGATGAAATGAAATAATCAAAACTAAAATTGGAAAAATATAAACCAAATCTGTTAAAGAAGAGCATATATACGTTACATATATATTTATAGTATTTGCATGTATTTATATTACATGGAAATTAACTTTGCAAATCTCAAAGGACACCAACAAATACAACAGAAACTTCCTGCGATTTCAGAATCTAACGGAAGGAAGGGAAGCATGCAGAAAGTAGAGGATTTTTCTACTCATGATTTATTGATAGGTGAGATTTGTTAGTATCCAGACATCATAAAAATTATAAATTAACTGGGTGTAGCAAAGGAAGCTATGATATAGAGCAGCAAGAGCTCTATTTCAGTAACAGCAACCAAATTCAATAAGTAGGCTTATACTGTGGAATAGGTAGAATATATTTTGAAATATCTTATTGTCAGTAAATTAGAACTCCAGAAAGGAGAGAAATTTGTTTTGTAAACACATATTTTATTCCATCATATTTCTTCTGGAGCCAGCTTCTCATGAGATATAAAGACGAAATTATTTGGTTTAATACTAATCAAATACTAAGACTGAAAAATCACTTTCCTCAGAACTCTCCAGTGCAATCTTTCTTTTTACAGAAACCACACGGGAAGCTTTTTTATGACTCTTACTTACTTACGTATGCACAGAAAATTGTTGAAGCAAGAAAATATTCAAAATATTTTGTCTCAGGATAGGCAAATGCCTACTACTGATGTCCAGATCATCTGGTTTTGGAGAATGTTTAGTTTAGATGATAGCTTGATACACTGTGATTAAATGGCTTTGGAAACACCATTTTCAGCAACTGTCACTGGAACACAAGCAGTAAAGTAGTGTTGTGCCTCCTATAATTGCTGGTAGAAATAACTGAAATTTAGGAGCTTAGGAGAAAAATGATGCTGACTTTTCTAAAGAGGTGAGTATGATAAAGATATGACTGTTTGGACCTGAAAGATCCCATTGCTACTTTTAAAATCTATGGGTTCCCTGACATTGTTACAGCTAAGAGCTATTTGATTCACTTCCGCCATGGTGCCAGAAAATTGATGGACTTGGCATAAAAAGATCACATGATGAAGTAGGCACTTATGGCTGCTCTGTTTTCTCATTTCCTCTGACAGCTGTGAGGACCTTGGCAGGTCTATCTGCTGGATTTAGGCAGAGGAACAGCACTGCCACCACTGCTCACCACCATGAACGAAAGCACACAGACATTAAGACTAGAGAGCCAGGGCGGGATGAACATTGAAAAGGAGGGAGATAATGTGTCAGACTGGATGCCACTACTAAACTCAGAAATTATTATTCAGACATGCACTGGCTGTGTGGAAAGCTAGCAGGGTACTCTGTGGAGGGTATTCCTGCCAGTTCCCTGTCCATCTGGCAGTTACATAGGAAAGCAGTAATCCAGAGGTTAGGTGCTTATTCTGTTGTCAAGTTACTGTTCTCTAGTAACTGCAGTTTATTGTTGGCACTGTATGATTATGCTGCTGGCAGAATAAGGGTGACAAGCAGCAGGCAGAGGAAAAGAATAACTACAGGGTCCTCTTTGATGGTAGTTAGGAAGTTATCCTTCTTCCATTCTATATTGCCCTTAGAGACAAAAATAAAAGTGGAATTCTGCCACCTGTTCCTCTTAATTTGGAAATCCATAGCTTCCAGTGGAGAAAAGCTTGCACGGTTTATTAACAGCTGTGCTTCTATTTGTGCCTTTGTCTCACAGAACGGAAGGAAAAATAAGTATCTAGGCTGAAAGAGATGTAACAAACAGTGATCGCAACAGAGTGAAGGAAAACTAAGCTATCACTGGTCTCCTGAGTCTGAAATGGCACGGTTGCTTTTCCCCAGAGCAAGAACAAACAGTGATGCTTACAAAAGATGGAACTGCTCATCCAGGTGAGACCTATGTTGTCAATTTACTAGTCTGGAAAAATATGAGAAAAAGAGCTGATGGCTGCAATAATTTTGGTAGATCTTCATAAGTGATGTACAAGAAGCGTCTTAACATGTTTTGCTCACTTCAGTCCTACACTTCCTTTGAGCAAAGGTTCACCTGAAAACTCATATTAAATCACTCAGCCTTGTGTAAGTATAAAAAAAAATTGAACCATGAAAGGATGGTGGCTTTTTCAAGTCAGAAAAATTCTCTGTAGCCAAGAAGAATATTCAAGCTAGACATCAAGATATTAATATTCTAATGACTATCCGAGGTCAAAAATTGAACTAATTTTCCTAGTTAATGCAAGACGTACAACTAGTGGGGAAAAAAACAACACCAAAAATCGAGACAGCAGATAGACTTCTACTGTGTGAAGGTTGCACTCTAGCTTGCTGATTGCTCTGTTGCTTGGTCATCTATCACACTCTTTGGAAACAGATGACCTTTTTGCATTGAATCATATGGTGGGTAGACCAAAAGTTCATTAGTAGTGCTACAGGAAAAAATTGGTAAGTGTAATGAATGTGACTAGACAGTGCAGGAGTGTTATAAGATGCATCAGTATCATTAGTTCTTAAAAGGAAACAGAGAACTGTTGTTATATGCTTTGGCAGAAAAGGGAGGTTTAAGTACAGCTCTTTTCTTATATAATGTGTCTGACACCTAGGTCAAGATACAACCTACAATGTTGTGGATCCAAAATGCATTTTTAACAAAAATTCAGTTCCATGTGGACTGAAATGTGAGGGAAGAAATCTTTAAACACATTTTCCATTGAAATCAATGAAGACATTAATAAGTAAAATGTTAAGAAAATAAACACATAACAGTAGACTAGACAGTCCCAGGGAGTGACAAAACCTCTAGAATTCACTGTAACAGATTTTAGTTTTACCTGGCTTTTTCTCTCCTGAAAAGTGACATGGGATTCTGCTTTTCTGAGGTGGAATTTTTTCTAAAGCGTACACCTGTTGTGCTACGAAGTAAGGATGATGTATCAGCATGGCAAAGCATTTCTACAAGGAAACAGAGACACCAGCAGATTTTCAGTAGGACCTAGGAAATGAGCAGGAAAAGGACCTCATTTAGTTGGTTGACTTAACTATTACACAAAGGAGTGAACAGGAAAGGATTATGGCTTAGGAGCAGGTTTGTTTTTCCTTTCTCACAATGGAAAGAATGAATAGAAGATCAAGGTAGAGATAAGTCTTTCTACATAGAAGAACAAGACAGACAGGGAGAATCCAGTTTATATACAGTATTAAAGCACTTCTTGCATGTGTAGTCAAGACCAGAAACTACAGACTGTGTTATCTCTCATATTTATTCTGTTCGTGGATGATGATGCCTAGCTTATGTATTCAGGGGCATGGCAGATTCCTATCTCTAGCATGTTGAAAATTGTTGATTATTCATGACACTGTTACAAGTTTTGTGCAACAAGGAAACTCCTTGGCTTGCAAAATCTTAGTGTGTTCCCAAACAGAAGTTTCTTTGTGTACAACAGTAGATGTTCCAAATGTTGAACGATGCTAATTTGAGGCCAAAGGCCTCTGTTTCGTAACAAACCCAGGGTGCCGCTACTTGTGACTTAGGGGAAACAAGCCCACTGAAAACTATTAAAAGTCTCATGTTACCATCTAGAGCTGGTTTTAGACAGAATGAGAAATAATCTGTGCAAGAGGTAGCTGAGTATCTTTCTGAGCTCTTCAGTAAGTTTTATGCTTTTTAGAATCAGGTCAACTGACTTGTTTAAGTGCAGAAAGACTTCTAAGAGAAAATTACAAGAAAACACAGAAGTCAATCAGCATGTTCAATTTCTGATTTCAAAATGAAGAGGCCAGTAGAGTCTCTATATTATGCATAAATCTATGTTGTGTACTGGTAATGCATTACCTCGTGTTCTGGAGTGAGCCATGGAAGGCGTTTTCTTGTTTGCCACTATGCTTTACTACGTGTGAAGGCAGAGTGGAGAAACACTTATTTGAAAAAATAGGGTGAATATAAGGATTATAGGTAAAATGTAAAATTGTTTTTCAAAAATCAGGAGCCAATAATCAGGAGATAAACAGCCTTCATAAGGTATGCCAGATATTCTTTAATGACAGAATAGAGAGGGTTTTCCACTTTGCATCTTATCCAAAAGTAACTCTAATCCTCAACAGTGCTAGCCTTAGTCAAAAGGCAAAGTCATGCCTTAACAGAGATGGTGACAGCACTTGTCTGCGTTTAATTATTTCTTGCAGTGGTGCCTCCCGCTGTTTATATTTTGCTCTGTTCTTAGCTGCTTTCCAGAAGGCATTTCACCTCAGTGCACATGCATATCCCTTAGTACCCCATTGCGACTCTGACATTTTGCCTTGAATTTCCCAAGTTTCCTTCTCCCTTGTTGGCACTCTGGGAGAGGTGTCCCCTAGGCCTGTCATACACATTGTATGCACCCTTATCTCCTAAATTTACTTGAATTAAAAATTCGGGGTTTTTTCTCTTTATTCTTTTCCAACCAATTTGCTATTCAAAGGTGTATTTCTCCTCCACATGACAACTGTTTACAAAATTCCCAAAGTTGTTTTCTTTTTCTTTTTAGATTTCTTTAAAAGTGTAGGGTTATGGGATTGGGTTCTTTTGGTGTTTTGTTTTGTTTTGTTCTGTTTTTCTGTGAATATGATTTTATAGCAAAGAGGAATACTTGAAAAGATATAATAGTGCACTGTTTATTAGTGGTTTTTCCCTATTGAAGACTAGATCCTGTGTACATGCAGGTTACACTACCAACAACTAGTAAAAATTTTAGTTCTTTTCAACCATCTATTTCAGAATTTGCATGCAGCTAATCTCATGGTGCTTCTACAAAGTGGATACTTTGTTATGTTACTTCTGGCATTTATTAACATTCTCCCTTTGTCAATGTGGCTTGGTTTAGAAATCTTCTAGAAAACTGTCTCTGATTTATAGCAGAGGCTTTAAATAAGAGTCAAACTCTACCCTTATGAAGTTCTGAATTAAGTTATAGCTGAGTTGTACAAGAGGATTTTTAGGGGACCTGCTTATCCCAAAGGAACCCTTCTTGCAAGATGACAGTGAATGCAACTGACTTTCCCATAGCATTCTTCACTAAAAACCTTCACAAGTATAGGTACAGAGTGGCATCTTGACAGTCCACCTAAGTGATTCACTCGATGTAACTTTGAGGCCCTATGCATGTGTCTGCTGATACTATTCTGCAAGTATACAAAATCTCCTCGGGCTTTTGGCTAGAGGGAAAGACCTCTACCAATCTGATACTCACATCCTCCAGCGAAGACTCTACATGTAGGTCAGCATCTGATCACATATGTAAGGCAAGAAAGAATCTGCTTCTCTTAGGAGGTACTTCTCACTCAGCTAGTGCTTCAGATCAAAGTAGTGATCCCACCAAAGCGATCATACTAATAACGATTGTTCAGTTGCTTAGTTAATGTTACACTTGGACACCTACCAAATTCTGGGAAATAAGTGTAAGATACTCAGCTAAAGTGCTTAGAATTGTGTGACTTCTACTGTATTCAAAAATCACACCGTCCTGAAAACAAACTTGTATGTGTGGCAACATCCAGTTCTCCTTTCCTCGTCTGAGATAAAAAAACAAACCCACTCCACTGCCGTCGGGTGGAAATCCAGACCAAGAGAAAAACCTCCCGAAGGTTCTGGTCATGTGATGTCTCCTGTCTTTCTTTCCTCTCCCAGTCTCTCGGGAAGCAGCCACAGCGGTAGGTGTACTCGGCAGGCTAAAATCTGTTCTGGACGTGCATACCTGAGCACACATGGAGACGGGTGTGCTCCAGCGAGACATTAACGCTTCTCCATCGTTACAGACGCGGAGCAGGACCTGAGCATAGGGGAAACGGCGCCTGTCAACTGATTGCAGCCTGGAGAGGGACGGGCGAAGGCTGCGGGCAAGGATGTGCACTTAATTTCATACTAACTCCAGAGGGGAACGAGCAGGTGAGCTGATGCACGTTCCAGCGGCAACTCCACAGCTGGAGCGCAGCTCCTCCGGAACCCACGCCGGCTTCCCGGGAAGTTCTGGGGGTGCTGGGGAGAGGAGGCACACGGGACGGGGAAAGGGGGGGGTACGAGTTGGGGCGCGGTCCGAGCTCCGGGAAAGCTTTCCCCGCCACTCGCACGCCGGGCGGACGGCCAGTGTCCGCTCCGAGACCTCTCTCCCGCACGTGGGATGGGGCGGGGACGCGCTCCCCGCTCGGCGCCTCCACCGGCTCCCGGGCCCGGCCCGCCCGGCCGCCCACTCGAGCGGACTGACTGACGGACAGATGAACAGACAACGTGCCCCGGCCCCACGCAGGGGCGGCGGGCGTGTTCCCGGCGGGCGTGTTCCCGGCGGGCGTACTCCCTGCCCGCGCTCCCCCCCGGCTCCAGCTCCAACCCCGGCCAACTTTCCTGCCGCGGCGGCGGGGCTGCGGGAACGGGAGTTGCGGCCGTGCCGCGGTGCCGGGGGGTGCCCCGTGCCCGGTGCCCGCGGCGGGCAGTGGCGTCCCCGGGGCGGCCCCGGCCCTGCTGGGAAGTTGCGCGGGGGCTGCGGCGGCGCGGAGGGCTCGGCACCGGGGCTGGCCGTGAACACCGGCGTGCCCGGAGCTGCCGGTCCCCCGTTCCCGGGCTGCCGAAACCTCCCCTCGCCGGGGCTGCCGGTTCCCCTTTCTGCGGCTACCGGTTCCCCGTCTTGGGGATGCCGGTTACCCCTCTTACGGGGTTGCCGTTCCCCCCCTTCCCGGGGAGCTGCCGGTCTCCCCTCCGGGGCTGCCGGTCCCCCTCGCCCCGGTAGCTGCCGGTTCTTCCCCGGTCTGCCAGTTCCCCCCGGGGTAATGGTTCCCCCCCAGCATGCTTTTGCCTCCCGCGGTGTCCTGTTTCTCCCCAGGGGTGCCGCTCCCTCCCCACAGGCAGTGCCAGGGCCCCGGCAGCCCCGCGGTGGAGGGGGCTGCACGCGTGTCGGTGGGCACATGTGTGTTGCCGGGCACACGTGTGGCACCGCGGTGCTGTGGTGTGTCATCCGGCAAGGCCGCGGGTGGGTGCTGGGCTGCCTGCTGGCACCTCTGCCAGCCCTGGCGTGGGCACACGTGTGCCGCCAGCCTGGCACGCGTGGGCGCTCGGCAGGGTGGTCACCCCACGTTGTCACCCCTGGGCAGGGCCCTGGGGATTCGGCGAGTAGCGGGGCGCGTGGGCAGGTGCGTTGGCGGAGCCCCGGCAGCGGGTGGGTGGGTTTGCAGCTCACCCCTGCGTGGGGGCTTTGTTCGGTGCCAGCGTGGGGGGGCTGCGGGGAGCCTCCGTGCCACGGCACCCGGCGACCGTGGGCGCGCAGGAGGGCACACGTGGGCGCCCGGCGTGTGCAGCCACGGGCACGTGCGGAATGCAGGTGGCAGCCGGGTCCGGGGGGGAGCCGGGGGAGCCGCGTCCCTTCCCGGGGGGCCTGCGAGCCCCTGGGGTCCACGGCACGAGCGGTGCCACGTGTGCCCACGCGTGTGCCCGCGCGGGTCACTTGTTGAGGACGGGGAGATTTTCCGCACCGCGGCTGCACGGCCGCGCCGGGGGCTCGCGGCGGCGCGGCGTGTGAACAACCCTTTGCTTTTCTAGGTCATGTCACTGCTGGCTGTGCTGGCTGGCGCCTGGCAGCCGGGGCCGCCGGTGACGCGGGGAGGTGGCCCCGGGGTGGCCCGGCTGGGCTGTGGCGGAGCGGCCGGTCGGGAGTTCGGGCCGGGCGCTGCCGGTGTCTGGGGCGCACGTGGATCCAGTGGCGCGGGGCTGGAGCTGAGCCGGGGCACTGGGATTGCTCCCGGTGGGCTGGGGCAGTTTTTGGGGGCTGACCTCTCCCTGCCTTGAGGGCCATGGCTGAGTGAGGGGGGCTCGTGAAGGAGCACCCGGATCTGTGGGCTGGCGTCCATGGGGAGGAGCAGGATGGCATGGTTGTTGTCACTGCCACCACCACCTGGCTGCACTCTGGCCACTCTCACCAGGAACGGTCAGTGCCCCGTGTCCCAGTGGGGTTCCTTAGTGGATGGCGTGGATGGCAGCGATGCTGGAGTTGGCCGTAGGGCAGTGCCAGCCCCGCTGTGCCAGAGCACAGAGCCTGGCAGCAGCTTCTCTTCAAGGCCTGCCCAGTTGCTTGTCAAGCCTTGTCACCAGACCCTGCTTTGATCCATGGAGTTTGCAAAAAGCCAGAATCCTACAAATTTGGTCTTTGCTGGAGAGAAAATGGACACGGAGCCGGCACAGCGGGTGGATTGCTCTCCGACTGGCAGCCCCGTGGCAGAGGTGCTCCAGCACCATCTGGGACACACTTCTGGCTCTTCCTGGCTCTCTCTGGCTTTTCTGAATGCCCCTGAGGACCTCTGGCAGTGCAGCTCTTCTGCCCAGAGTGACACCTCTGCCATGTTGGAGGTGGGGCCGGGGGTGCTGGGCTCTTCCTGGTGGGCTCACGGCCGGCAGAGAGCTCTGCCCTGGTGCCAACCTCCTGCTCAGAGCCACGGGAATAGATGGGACTTCCTTCACCCGGGCTCTTCCCATCACTGCCAAGTCCCCACGTCTCAGGCTGGGCACTCTCCAGGCTGGGTGGGGACTGCAGGATGCCCCCCTGCCTGGAGGAAGATGATGCTTGGACGGATGGAGGGATGGATGCACGAACCATGGGATGAGCCACCAGCCGCCGTCCTGTGATGCCTCAACACTTCTCCATGGGAATTTGGACTGAGGCCCTGCAAACTCATTTCCTACCACAGATCTGTCCTCTAATGGGGACGGGGCTGGCTTGGGGCCACCCAGCTCGGTTGCCAAATGCCAGAAGCTTTGTAGCTCCTCGGTGCTCACGAGGGCCATCGCATCCCCCCTGCTCTCATCCTGTCTGTTCCTTCTTGATGTCCTCCAAGAGCAGGATGGAGCCAGGCCTCTTGTCCTTCCCGGGGCACCTCGGAAGCTCCCAGCAGGGCTGGGTCTGGATGAGATGCGGGGTTACAAAGAAAATCCCCCTCTGGGATGAGCACACACCCTGCTGCCACTGCTGTGACTTGGACCCCTGTTTGGAATCTCCTGGGGCTCCCAGCCCTCCACCCCTTTACAGGATGGAGCTGATGGAAAAGGGGGAGCCACATCCCAGTGACATGGAAACTACTTGGAAGAGGCTGCAGAAGAGCAGCAGGAACAGCCGTGACTGCTGCAGCCCCTGCAGGTGCCCTGCAGCGGAGGGGGGGCTTTGCCCCCAGGGACCCCCACAGCCGAGGAGGGAGAGGCAGCACACGTCGTTTCCTGGCAGAGCGTAATCCCTAATCCCGGCGGAGATTTCTCTGTGCTGTCTCCCGGCCTTGCTTTTGGAGTGGAGTTTTACCAACAGCAGTTAAGTAAAATAAATAAAGAGGCCTGTGCGTGCCAGTGCTCGCGAGGCCGCGCCAGGGATTGGCAAAGCAGCACCATTAATTACAGCTCGGCACCGCTGCCAGCCTGCCGGCTCCAGGAGAGGCCGTGGCAGCGTGCCGGGGAGCCAGAGGGACACGGGAGACGTGGGGGCACCGAGGGGGGGGCAAGAGTGGTCCTGCCTGCCCACGAGGGTTGTGCTGCAGCGGGTGGGAGCAGCAGGGACACTCTTCTCCCTGTGCGGGCACGCGCCTTGCAGGGAGCCGTGTTTTTTGGGAGGCGAGGCTGGAGGCTGGGATGGCAGTGGAGTTCTTCCCAGCGGTGCTCACAGGACGATCTCCTCGGTGGAGGGGCTGTGCCGGTGCCGTGGAGGGCCCAGGACACCCCGGCTCGGTGCTGGGGGTCCCTTGCGCCGGGAGGGCTGAGCGCGGAGGCGGCAACGGCAGCTCTGGAGTTCCTGGATGCCTTTGAACCGCCAGGGAAGAGCCTGGAAATTGGAGGGTCAGGTGTTCTCACGGCGGGAAGAGCTCGTTATGGTGCTGTGTTTGTCGGTGTCACCTCTGGGCAGGCAGGGATGTATTCCCATGGGATGGAGCCACATGGCCATGCCGTGCCGTCGGCCAGCCTGCTCCTCCCCAGATGCCATAGCCTTTCAGCAGGGGGTGAGGCTGTTCCCGCTGTGGATAAACACCCAGGACTCCCCAGCCCTTCCTTATCCTCCCGTCTTTGTCCTGAGCACCCTCGTGTTAGGAATTCTCCTGGATCATGTCATTTTTTCATGATTGTGTACTTGCTACAGCCTATTAAGAGAACAGTTGGGTTAAAAACCGTGTCCCTCAAACCCCAAATCTCCTTTACTCTGCCATTAATCGTCTCTCAGATTATTAATGCCGGGAGTTTAGTGCTGCCCGTTTATCACTTTTTGGGGCTGGTTGGCTAATTCCTGGTTTTGCCTGGCTGGAGTGGCACGACGGTCAGGAACCGGCCTGCGCTGCGCCAGGAGGATGGAGCTGGACCAGGACCCGGCCAAAATCCCTGTTTGGGCGAAAACATCCTTAGGGAAACAACCTGTTCGTGCGTCGGGAGCAGTGCCGTGCCGTGGTGAGGGAGAGCTGAGCTGGATCCTGCCGCTACCGGAGCCGGGAGGGATGTGATGGCAGGGAGGGAGAGGGACCGTGCTCCGAGGAGGACTTGGAGCCCGGGATGTCGCTTCCGCCCGGCCTCTTCCCAGCTCTGTGATGGCTCTTTAAAAGCTTTAATTAAAAACCCACCCCCTTCCCTGTGCCCGGGCGGGAACAAAGGCAGATGGAAGGGGCTGGAGCAGGCGCCTGCGGCGGGTGAGCGTGCCAGCCCGTGCCCGCCGTGCTCCGGGAGCCATCGCCGTCCCCGGGGAGCAGCGTCTGCTCCCCAGCCAGCCTGTGGGTGCAGCAGGTCCCTGGGGCACTGCCAGCTGCCCCCAGGGACCCCCCCACCCAGCCGTGTCAGGATGCGGTCACCGGAGCCGGGTGGTTCATTCCGCACGGACCGAGGTCGTTTTGGAGGCAGAGGGGTGATGCCAGCCCACGCCGGGCTCGCCCATCCCGGAGCACATGGACAGTGATGCTGCAGAGTGTGAGGTCCCCACCGTGGTGCCGGGTAGGGGTGACGGTGACCCCTCGTCGTGCCGTTCAGCAGCTCCTGCCGGGTGACTCGGTGCCCCAGATGTTAAATATCTCCTCAGCCCAGCGTGCAGCTCAATGAAATATTTTCACTGCAGCAGCAGCAGCAGCTCGAGCGCTGCAGGGAGCGGGGCTGGTGCCGAGAGAGCTCTCTCGGCTTTGGTTCAGCCCTGGCCGCCCCGAGCAGTTCGACCTGGTGCTGTGCTTGGGGCAGCCCCGGTGGGTTTTTGGGGTGAGACGAGGCTCCTTGTCACCCACAACTCCTGGATCATGCATGTGGGGAGCCCAGGGAGGTGAGGCAGGGGCTGCCCGGCTGTGTTCATCCCTGCCGAGCCTTCCAGCGGCCAGCTGGGCACCAGGAGGGATGGATGGATGGATGGTGGTGCCTGAGCATCCCTGCTCGCTGCTCCAAGGCGAGGGAAGCAAGCTCCATCTTGTGTCCCTGCCAGGCTGCGGGAGCCCCAGGAGCTCGCTGCAGAGCAGCAGCGTGTCCCTGCCTGACCTCCTCCTCCTCGTTTTCCTCTTCCTCCTCCTCCTCCTCCTCCTCCTCTTCCTCCTGCTCCTCCTCCCCCATCCCAGCTCTCCCACAGCAGTGGAGGGCTGGCACTCTTTGGGGCACTTGGTGAATCCTTGGGGAGCATCAGTGGGGAATGCCCGTGGGGCTCCCCACTCCAGCTGCCCCTTGGCTCCCCGTTGCTGCTGCAGTTGGAGTTTGATGCCGTTGGGTCTCCTGTTGAATTCCCTGGGGTCTTTTAGAGAGGGAAGTGACCACGGGAAAACGGGGTTTTCTTCGGCCCCAGATCTCCCTGCTTGCACTGGGGTGCATCCAGCCTGGGCTGCTCCCCCTGGCTCCGTTCCCAGCCCCTCTCTCCCCATGCCCACGTGCCGCTGGCAGGGGCCGGATGCCGGCACCGAGCCCCCGCGCTGCCGGGGCGGCAGGAGCCAGTGCCAGCCTGTTGCATGAGAGCTGGGATATTTTTAGCTCTCTAATGTGCCCATCGTGGCTCCAGCACAGGCTCAGCCAGGGCTCCGTCTCCCCGATGAGCTGGGGGATGCCCTGGTACCACGGCCTCGGCCAGGGGTGATTTAGGAGCGGGAGATGTTGTTTGAGGATGGATCAGAGCATCCCCGAGCCGTGCCAAGCGCTCGGCATCCCCAACACATGGCTGGGCGGAGGGGAGCGGGGATTTGGGTGGTTTTGGAATCAACCTCTGCCGTGGCATCCGTCCCTGTGCCCACCTCCTGAATGTCCCCTGCTGTCCCCAGGGCTGTCCCCGTGCCCCCGCTGCCCCGGGCACCGGCTGACCCGGCTGAGCGGTGCCTACACGCGCATGGCGGCCTCGGCCTCTGAAGAGCCGTGCTCCGGTCTCACTTAATAAGGCCACCGCGTGCATTATTTTATTAATGAGGTATTAAAAAGCTATTCCCGGTGATGCTCTGCGCACCCGGCGTGGTGTCCAAGAAATACGTGCTCATGCACTGATCGCTCACGCCGTGCCTGGCTCGCAGGGCGGGTGGGGGGACACGGCACTGTTGGGGTGCCTGTGCACCCCCAGCACGTCACCCCGAGCTGCACCCTGACCCCGTGGTGCTCCAGGGCTCCAGAAATAGCTCTAAGGGCTTTTATACCCCTGTCTTTGCAGAAGCTGTTTGGTGGCTCCTTGCCCGGGTCGTGCTTGGCTGGCTCTGGTGGGCAAGCCTAGGTCAGGGGGTCTGTGGGGGTGGGAGCTGGGTCTCTGCTCTGGTGGATTTGGGGTGAAGTCCCTGGTCTGTTCTGCACGGTCCCCAGCTCAGGGACTCCCTGGCACAGCCTGGGGGATGGGATAAGAGTCTGCCATGGCTGTCCCCAGCCTGTAAGGTGGCGGTTGGGCCCATGAAGCATCTGGGGCCATGGAGTGAGTACCTGGGGTGCTGCTCCCACTCCAACTGGGTTTGGTGCAGGGTGCTGACCCCCCAGACCAGCTCCACACTCCCCCAGCACAGCAGGGAGCCCACAGCAGCTGCCTCTTGCTAAGCCTCTGTGTGTCTGTCTGTCTGTCTGTCTCCCCTCAGGGCAAATGCCATAGGATGACCGCTGCTGGTCCCCTCTTACTGGCTGTGATATCGTCTCTCCTGTGGCTCACGCGGGGCTTCGACCCGGCTCCCAGCGCCTGCTCCGCTCTGGCCTCCGGCGTCCTCTACGGCTCCTTCTCCCTCAAGGACCTCTTCCCCACCATCTCCTCCGGCTGCTCCTGGACCCTGGAGAACCCCGACCCCACCAAGTACTCGCTCTACCTCCGCTTCAACCGGGAGGAGCAGGTCTGCACCCACTTCTCTCCCATGGTGCTGCCACTCGACCACTACCTGGCCAACTACACGTGCGACCCCCGGGGCGAGGCCGCCAGCCCCCCGCCCTCCCGCCAGCGGCCCGAGGAGGAGGAGGAGGAGGACGCCGAGCTGGAGCTGTGCGAGGACGCGGGGCCCTTCACCTTCCTCCACTTCGACAAGAACTTTGTGCAGCTGTGCCTGGCGGCCGAGCCCGAGGCGGCCCCTCGCCTGCTGGCCCCCCAGGCGCTGGAGTTCCGCTTCGTGGAGGTGCTGCTCATCAACAACAACAACTCCAGCCAGTTCACCTGCAGCGTGCTGTGCCGCTGGCTCGAGGAGTGCCTGCAGGCGCCCGGCGCCCGCCGCTGTGGCTTCACCCACGCCGGCTGCAGCTGCCAGGCCGAGAGCCCGCCGGCGCCGCGGCGCAACGGCACCCGGCACGCTGCCAGAGCGCCCACCCCGCCGCCCGCCGACCCCGACTGCTGCCCCACCGACCTGCATTCTGCGAATGCCAACGACATCGACCTGCCCGAGGTCCCACACGGTGAGTGGGGGTCGGGGAGGAACCCTAGGGACGGAGCCCCTGCTCCAGGGGTGCTGAGCGTGGAGCGGGGTCGTGGAACGGGGGAATTCTGCCCATGCATGTTCCCTGGGGCAAGGGAGTGCCAATCAGGCACGGGGCATGGAGCAGGGAAGCCAGGCAGTGGATGAATCCTGCCCACGCACGTTCTACAGGGCAGGAGGGTGCCAGTCGGGCACTGCACGTGGAGCAGGGAATTTGAGAAATGGATGAATCCTACTTGTACACGCTCCCTGGGGCTGGATGGTGCTGACTGGGTGCTGGGCATGGAGCAGGGAAGTCTGCAATGTCTGCAATGGATGAATCCTGCCTGTCAAACACTGTCCAAGGCTGGAGGGCTAGAGCTGGGCATGTGCACGGAGCATGGAGGCCGTGCAAGGGATGAATCCTGTGCCCCACCCCAGCTCCACGTGCACCTCTCCAGAGCAATGCCCGGGCTCGGCAGAGCCGCGGCTTTTTTTGCCCTTCCCATGGTCTCACCGAGCCTTGGTGCCACTTGCCGCCACGGTGACCCCGGGTGATGCCACGGCTGCTCTGGCACTGCCCATGTGGCTCCATGGCCTCGCTTGCCGCCTTCCCGGCCCAGGGCTGCCAGCCCGGAGCAGGAGCCGACCCGCTCTGCTCTGGTGGAGACGTGGAAAACAATTTGCAGGTAAAATGACCCTTTCCCGTGGCAAATTACCCTTGACTGCTGCAGCCCGGGCGCTTGTTATTCCAGGCAGGATGTCACGGCACGGCGGCCGGGCTATTAACCAGGCGGAATGAGGCCATTTGCTCGTTACGGGATTGTAGGAACGTCGGGTGAGGATAAAGCAGCTGCGCTCACCCATGTGCTGGGCACCGGGATTGAGCTGCCCGGGGCAGGGGCCGCCTCTCCTGGGTGCTCCCGGTGCCCACGTTGCCAAGCCCAGCGGGGTGACGCGGGGATTTTGGGACACATCTGGGCCAGATGTTTCCGCGCAGCTGCCCCGGGTGATGCGCGGGCGGGAGCAATCCCCAACTTGGCTGCGTGGGGTCTTTATCTGGCAGATTAGGTGGCGGGGCCGGGCTGTGGGTGTACATATAATTTCATTGGGCTTTAGCATTTCTTTCAGGAGCTAAATGTCATTACGGGCAGATCCCCCGACTAAATCCCCGGTCCGTTACAGCTGCAGGGCTCTAAATCGCCTCATCCCGAGGGGAGCTGCCTGAGCTGATTTCATTTTATAGGTTTTTTCCTTTTTTTTTTTTTTCCCCTTTAAACGCAACTCCACATGGATGACTAAGAGCTCAGTGCCGGGTTCAGGTGCCATCCCCAAGGTCAGGCTGCCCCTTTGTCCAGGGGCTGCCCAGGGAGCAGCGGGATGCAGGATGGGATGGAGAAGCTGGATACTTCTCCAGGGGGGGTTCGGCACATCCCCACGGGTGGTTTGGTGGGGTTGGCCACGCCGAGCGTGGCTCAGAGTGCCGGAGAGGGGGTGTCCCTGCAGACCAGGCAGGGCACCACGTGCCGCCTCTCCAGCTGCAACAGCAGCAGCGCAAACTCCCACTCCTCCTCCAAATTACGTTTGACATTCAATTAAAGGCTGGAGCGCCAGGAGGTTCGACGTTATTGCGGTGCCAGAGCCGCAGGGGTGACGCTGTGCCTCGGCCGCCCCTCGTGCCACGGCCGCCGCCACCGTCCCCCCCGGTCGCCCGCCGGCGTCACCGCGGGGCCGGAGCACAGAGCGCCCTTCATGCAGCCAGGGGGTCCCACCTGGCATCCCCCGCGGGGCGGAGAATGGCCGCCTTTCAGGGGGCCGGTGGCAGGCAGGGCCGGGGGGCTGAATGGCGCCTGTGAGCCGAGGCTTGGCGGGCGCCCAGCGCTGATCTCACCGGTTCTGCTCCGCCGCAGCGACGTGGGGGGCTGGCGACCGCCCAGACCCTCCCCACGGCGCTGACCCCGGGGTCCCCGGCCCCCGCGTCATCCCCGCCGGGGAGGGGCTCTCCCACGGGCACGGGGCGGAGGTGGGTGGGTGGGGGGGGTGATGTGGTTGGAGGCACGTGGGCGGAAAGAACGGATGGATGGGCGTGGGAATGGGGATGGAACTTTGGGTGCGTTCAACCGCTCGGCCCTGGTGCTGCAGGCTCTGGGCGGGTGTACCCCCACCAGAGAACCCCAAAGGGTGGCCCCTCTCTTTGGGGGTCTTCTGAGCGGGGTACACTCCCCCAGAACCTGCCACATCGAGGCCAAGCGGTTACAGTTTTTGGGATCCTAACCCATCACCCTTCAG
This sequence comes from Pseudotriccus pelzelni, assembly GCA_035584735.1. Taxonomy (NCBI): domain Eukaryota; kingdom Metazoa; phylum Chordata; class Aves; order Passeriformes; family Tyrannidae; genus Pseudotriccus; species Pseudotriccus pelzelni. The sequence goes on along the minus strand of JAWMRA010000058.1, from coordinate 4,033,027 downwards.
AAACCAACCCCCAGGGAGGTGATGCTGGGACAAGGACACAACTGGCCTTGGGATTCATCCCGAGGTCCCCAAAAGAACACCCCTGAGGTCCCCAAAGGAACACCCCTGCCCTTGCACCCAGCAGCTGTGCCCTGGTGTGGGGTGCTGGGCACCCCCAGGACAGGACAGGGTGCAGTGCCAGGGTTAGCCGCAACCTCCCCGCGGTGACAGCCGAGGATTTAGTGCTCTCTGAAGGAAATTGAATTTGGTGTCTCTGTTGAACACAGCCCCGGAGAACACTCTCGTATATCCTCGGGATTTATGGTTTTCCAGGGGCACTCGCCGTGCCGGGTGTAATTCTGCCGTGTCGCTCTCGGGGGTGGGCGGCCCCAGGGGAAGCTCGGCCTGGTGGCCAGACAGACCCCCCTGGGCAGCCCCTCAGCCTCCCCAGGTTGCCCTGCGTCTCCTATTCCTCTGGGAACCCTGAGCCATGGAGTGGGATGCCCACGGGGAGGATCCGAGGGTCCCTGGCTGCGCTGGTGGTGCCGGTGAGGAGCCTCGCAGGGTTATCATTGGTTAAGGCAGAACTCAGCAAATTTGGGTCTGTTTTAACAGCACAACCAGTGTCACAGTAGCCTGTGCTCCCTGCTGGGGCTGGGCTGTCCCCATGTTCCAGCCTTGTGCCCAGAGAATGGCTGGGGGCTCCCTGCCAGCGCCAGGTGTCCCCATGCCACCTCCTCTCTGTCCCCTGGGGACATTGCCATGCTTGGCTGCCAGTGCCAGGCAGCTCAGCGAGGTGCCTATGCCATCCCTGGCTGCTCTCCTGCCTGCCACAGCAGCGGGGTCCCCATGGTGTTTTTGGGGGTCATATCGTCAGTGGTGCCCGGGGGATTCCCTGCTGTCTCCCACGGCACATCCGCCGGCAGCAGCGGCTGTGCCGTGCCTGGAGTAAATCTGTGGGAACTCACCAGCATCCTGCACCCGGATCTGGGGACAAGGCACCCTGCTGGAGGACAGGAGGTGGCCTGGGGGCTGTGGGGGGAGGCCAGGGAAGGCGTCCCCCTGCGCCTGCAGCCGCGTCCCCCGCCGAGCCCTCCACATGCCAGTTAATTTCACGCCAAGTGCTCTTGATGGATCACTTGTTATTTTTGGTGAGCCGAGCCATAAATTTGTGCCACCTCACTGCAGCAAGCTGATAAGTGAGGATGGGAGAGCACCTCTGCCTGGCACGGCAGGGGTACAGGCACCCCGGCTGCACCAGGGCAGTGCCACTCGGGGCTGTGCTCCAGCTGCAGCCCCTGGGACTGGGGGTGACACTTCTGGGGGAGCCGTGACACGTGTTTGGGGGTCTGGGAGCGTGCTCAGCTGTGCTCAACCATCTCTTGCCCTCAGGGATGTTGTGCAGCGCTCAGCGTGGGGCCAGTATCCCTGTATCTTCCTGCAATGTCCCTTGATCCAGGGTGGCCCAGTCCCCATCCCTGTCCCCATCCCTGTCCCCTGCCCGCTCTCACTGGAGCGCTTCCCTCTTCCAGGCAATGCGGTCGAGGAGAACCAGAAGGTGAAGACCCAGTGGCCACGGTCAGCAGATGAACCAGGTGTCTACATGGCCCAGACAGGTACCAGCACTGCCCCAGCGTGGGGACGGGCAGGGGACACTGGTGACACTGGGCTGAGGTACCTGGGCAGGGGTGATGGAGATGGAGCGGCTCCCTTTAACTCCCTGCCCACGGACTGACTTAATTTGCTCCATTTATAATTTTTTTTCCCTTTGCACCTTCCTCCGAGGGTTGTAAAGCAAACAAAAATCCATTAATTGTTTCGTTCAAATGTATTTATTTGGCAAATCCATCTGGGTGGTTTGAGTCGTGCTGCTCCCCCCTCCCCGGCCCCCCTGATTTATGGTCAGAGGGCCCGGAGGTGAGTGGGAGATGGATGGGCCCTGGCTCTGCTCAGTGTGCCTGGCATGCAGATCTCCTCCCGGGTGCTCACGGGGGTCCTGCCCCCTTGGGAGCTCCTGGGCGGAGTGTGGGTTGACCCCAGTGGTGACCCAGTCCAGGCTTGGGTTCCCCGTGTGACACGGAGCAGGCACGGCGCGTTGTCACCGCCGTGGGCGGCGCGGAGCCTGCGTCCTGCCTGTCCGCAGGACAAATGGTCCCCCTTGGAGCCCTCCTCCATATATCCCTGTTTAATTTAAACGGATGGGCTCTGCTGTTGGCCTGTCCAAGAGCCTCAGAGACATCATCAACCTTAATAAGAGCTGGTTGTTGTAAATGTCAATGTGTGACGGGGTGGGGAGGGGGAGCCGTGGCGGGCTGCCCATGCTGCCTGCCCTGCCTACGCTGCCTGTGCTGCCCACGTTGCCAGCCCTGCCCTTGCTGCCTGCAGTGCCCACTGCCAATGCTGCCCGTGCTGCCCGTGCTGCCCGCACCACCTGGGGTGGACGCTTTCCCTCATGCTGGGTGTGATCCCATGCCCCAGTCCCTTCTCCGGGTGCAGCTGGTGCCAGGCCCAGAGGGCAGGGTGGGCTCCTTCACCCCTCTGACATCCCCAGTGCCACCCCCATCCCCCTGTGGCCCCGTGCCCGCCGGGCTCTCAGCCTCCCTCATCTCCCGCAGGGGACCCGGCGGCGGAGGAGTGGTCGCAGTGGAGCGTGTGCTCCCTGACGTGCGGGCAGGGCTCCCAGGTGCGGACGCGCTCCTGCGTGTCGTCTCCGTACGGGACGCTGTGCAGCGGGCTGCTCCGGGAGACGCGCGCCTGCAACAACACCGCCACCTGCCCAGGTACGGGGGGCACCGGGGCACCGGGGGGGGGGGCTTCCCACCGCCTCGGGGTGCCCAGCGCGGGCTGGGCCCTGCGGGTGGGTGTGGACAGGGGGGACGTGTGCGGCTGGAGCGTCTCTGGGGTCGTGGAGCTGCGGGGTGGATGAGGAGGGTGCCTTGGTGTGGTCGTGGCGTCCACCCCGCACTGGGCTGCTCGGAGCTCTGTTGGCATCCCACCATGCTCTGGCCTTCCCGGCTGCTCCTGGCGGGGCATCTGGAATGGGTGCCCTGCACCCTGGTGCCTTGTCACCGGTGCCGCTGCCACGGATTTGCCTTTGGAGCAGGTTGGCTGGTGGCCCCTCTCTGTCCTCCCTCCTTGGCTAACTCAGGGCTTTCCCCTGGATGCCCCCGAGGGTTTGTGCTGGGGAAAAAGAAAAGGCTGGAGCCTGCGCCTGGGGGACTTGAGGTCTGGCCTGGTCTGCTGGGGGGTCCCCATTTGCGTGGGGCAGGAGGGGGCTGAGCTGCTCAGTGCATCGAGGCAGGTCACAGGCGGGACGCTGAGAGTCTCACGTTGGTCCGTGGTGGTGTCTGTGCGTCTCATGTGGGATACTGGGAACTGGAGGGACCTTGGGGCACTGCAGTGGCAGCCAGACTGCCCTGACCAAACCCAGGATGTTTCAAGGGATCTGCATCCCCAACACACCCAGTGCCCAGTTCCCCTCTGTAGCAGGGAGCGCAGCCAAGGACATCAGAAATCACGGAAGAGCATCCTTTAGGATGCTCCTGTGCCTCACTGGTCCCTGCTCCTTTCCTGGGTGCGAGGGGCAGGTAGGTGCACCCGTAGAGGTGCGAGGGGCAGGTCGTGCTCGGTGTGTCGAACGTGGTTTGGGGTGAGCCGGGCTGTGTGTGGGCAGGGGGGATTGTGTGCCGTCGGTGCCAGCACCACAGAAGGGAGGCTGGAGCAGGGCAGGCAGTGGCAGCAGAACCGCTGCCGGCTCAGGGACCTGGGATGATGACGGGACAGGCGGTGCCGGGAGCCGTGCCCGACTGTACCGCGGGACACGAGGGGTCTGCCGTGTCCAGGACCCCTCGGTGGCGGGAGGCGGAGGGGAGGCCGGAGCCCGGCAGCGGTGGCGCTGTGCTGTGTTGCAGTTCCCGGCGCGTGGGAGGAGTGGTCCCCGTGGAGCCTGTGCTCGGTGACCTGCGGGCGAGGGGCCAGGACCAGGACGCGGCGGTGCGTGGCCTCGCGGCGCGGAGGGAAGGCCTGCGAGGGCCCCGAGCTGCAGGCCAAGCCCTGCAATATCGCGATCTGCCCGGGTCAGTACCCCACTCCCTCTCCCCACGCTCCTTCTTCCCACCGGGAACGCCAGGACGCGGCACCGGCCGAACGCCAGGGCCGTGCTCCCAGCACGGGGCTGCGGCGCTGCGAGGGATGGGTGGCACCGCCGTGGGGAGCTGGGACAGCCCAGGGGGGCAGGGATGCTGTGGCATGGGGCACACCCTCCTGTCCTTGCTGGAAATCCGGGGGAAGAGACGGCTCTGTCAGCCGTGCCAGGGTCTCAAGCCCCTGGCATGGGCAGGGGTCCAGCCTGGGAGCCTTGGAGGAGCCGTCTCCTTCCCTGCCTCTCTGCTGTGGCTGGCACAGCACTGGCACCGTGGTGGCACAGGGACATTTTTGGGGCACTGGGAAACTGTGAAGGGGGTTGGCTGCAGGGTTTGTTTGTGAGCGAGTGGCAGCGCCACTCATCCCTTCCTCCCGTGTCCCAGGAGTGGCCGTGCTGGTGGCCGTGGGGTTTGTGTGGTGATGGTCAGGGGTGCCATGTCAGGGCATGTGTCCCCGTGGGGACCCCGTGTGTGAGGCAGGGAGGCCAGCAGGTAGTTCGGAGCAGGAAGGAGCGCGGGAGCTGAGGGGGGGCACAAGGGGCATCTCCTCTGCAACAGCTCCGGCAGGGACACGGCACACATGGCACGTGGCTTTAGGCACAGCAGCCCCATGGAGATACTGCTGGTGTTCACGGGCTTGGCAGGGAACAACGCCAGGGATGCTGGGTTTGGTGGAGAGCGGTGCCAGGAATGCTGGGTTTGGTGGAGAGCGGTGCCAGGAATGCTGGGTTTGGCAGGACCGATGCCAGGAGCGCTGTGCTTGGTGGGAGCAGTGCCGGGGTCCCCGGTGTGAGCGTGGCCATGCAGCACCGTGGCCGTGGTGGTGAAGCCGGTGTGGGGGCTCAGCCCCAGTGACGGTCCCCCCGCGTGGGGCAAGATTCAGCACTGGCTGAGCTCGGCTTGGGGCGAGCCGGCGCATCCGTAGGTTGGACCCGTTGCACGGAGAGCCCGGTGTGCATCCCGGCGAGCCGGGGCCACGCGGCCGCTGGCCGGTGGGAGCTGACGCCGCCCTCCTTGTCCCCGCAGTGGAAGGGCAGTGGCTGGAATGGGGCGCCTGGAGCCGCTGCTCCGTCACCTGCGCCAACGGCACCCAGCACCGCACGCGCAAGTGCAGCGTCTCGGCCCACGGCTGGGCCGAGTGCCGGGGGGCCCACGCCGACGCCCGGGAGTGCTCCAACCCCACCTGTCCCAGTAAGGCCCCGCGCGCTGGAAGGGGGGAGCGGGGGGATGGCCGCGCTGGCACGGCGCGGCGCGGTGCGGCACCCAGCGCGCGGCCCGGCCGTCCGGCCCTGCGGTGTCACCGCCGGTGACACGAGGGTGCCGCCAGCCCCCTCCGCTGCGGGGGAGCAGGAGCCAACGGGTGATGCCAGGGAGCAGCAGCCGCCCCCGTCCCGCGCGGGTCGCTCGTGCCAGGCGCGCCTCGGCCGAGGGTTTGCCCCCTGGTCGCGCCCGGGGGGCCCGTCGGTGCCCGGTGGCCGCGGGTCCCGCCGTGCTTTGGGCGGACAAGCACGTGTGAGCTCTGGCGTGTGCACACGGGGTGGCTGGTGGGGCCGGGGACGGCTCTTGGGGTGGGGCAGGGGGACCAGTCAGGCTGAAGGATGGACCGCAGGGTCCTTGTCCAGTCCTCTGGGCCCCTCCTTGTCTTGTGGGAGGTGGTGGTGGCATCGGTGGCAGGCGCGAAGGGAGGTGGGCACGCCACGGGTGCCCGTGGATGCCGTTGGAGAACGGTGGGCATCTGCGCCAGGATGCCAGTCTTGTCTGAAAGAGACTTAAATCGCTGAGCCATGGATTTCGCATCCCCGCGGGGTTTTCGATCCATGGCGCGTGGGGCAGCGTCGGTGGTGCCCCGTCCCCGTCCCTGCGGGTGCCACTCGCCGTGCGCAGCCGGATGTCCCACAGTGTCCCCATCCCCACAGCAGACAGCAAGTGGGGTCCCTGGAACCACTGGAGCCTCTGCTCCAAGACCTGTGACACCGGCTGGCAGCGCCGCTTCCGCATGTGCGAGGGCACTGGCGTGCAGGGCTACCCCTGCGAGGGCACCGGCGAGGAGGTGAAGACCTGCAACGAGAAGAAGTGCCCAGGTACGGGGTACCCCACGCCCCAGTGCCCACCACCCCCGTGTCTGGGCTGCTCCTGAACCCCCCCACTTCAACACCCAGCCTACCACGAGATGTGCAAGGACGAGTACGTCATGCTGATGACCTGGAAGAAAACGGCTGCCGGGGAGATCATCTACAACAAATGCCCCCCCAACGCCACAGGTGAGGGGCGTGTGCCCCCAGACACTCCCACGCTGGTGCGGGGCGGAGGGTGGTGGGTGGCATCGGGGTCGAGCACCCCCCAACCCCAGGGGCAGAGGGTGGAGTTGGGGTTGAGCCATCTGGAGCAGATCAGGGGCCAGCAGGTGGTTTTGGGGTCGAGCATCCCCAAACCCCCCAGCCTGGAGCAGGGCAGGGGGTGGCGGGTGGCACTGGGGTGCCAGGAGGGCGGTTCCCATGCCAGCCCCAACCCCAAATCTCCTGTGCAGGGTCTGCCAGCCGCCGGTGCCTGCTGAGCCCCCACGGGGTGGCCTACTGGGGTGTGCCCAGCTTCGCCCGCTGCATCTCCCACGAGTACCGATACTTGCATCTCTCAGTAGGTGCCCGCTCTGGTGTGCCCCCCCGCCCTCCCCTCCCTGTTCCCAGGGCTCTGCCCCATCCCTGGCATCCCAGCAGCTTCAGCAGCTGGGCACCCTGTGGGAAACTGAGGCAGGGGCTGGGAATAGGAACCTTATCCTGGAGCTGGGGGGGGACACCCTGGTCCAAGCTGTGTTCCCATGTCCTTAGAAAATGGCTCTTTGGTTGGGAAGGATGCCCCCAGACCCCCGTGAACACTCCAGACCCCCATGGGCTTGGATCAGGGCTCCAACCCTAGAGCTGGAGGGGGGACCGCCATCCAAGTTGTGCTTCCGTGTCTTTGGGAAACGGCTTTTGGGATGGGAAGGACACCTCTCAGGTGCCAACAATGGCCCCAGACCCCCGTGGAACCCCCGACACTCCCCCGTGTCCCACTGCTGCCCCAATTGGTGCTGTCCCTACTGCCTGGGCTTTGGGCACGAGGAGGGACCCCCGGGGGGCTCAGAGCGCTGCTGGGGTGAGTGACACCGGTGTCCCCACCCCGTCCAAGCTGCGGGAGCACCTGGCGAAGGGGCAGCGGGTGCTGGCAGGGGAGGGGATGTCGCAGGTGGTGCGCAGCCTGCTGGAGCTCATGGCCCGCAAGACCTACTACAGCGGGGACCTGCTCTTCTCCGTGGAGATCCTGCGCAACGTCACCGACACCTTCAAGAGGGCCACCTACACCCCGTCCTCCGAGGACGTGCAGGTAGCGGGCGGGGGGACACTGGGGGGAACACCCCGGGGAGGTGGCGGCGCTCGGTCCCCGCACCCCAGCCCCGCTGAGCCCCGTCCCCGCAGCGCTTCTTCCAGGTGGTGAGCTACATGGTGGACGCCGAGAACCGGGACAAGTGGGAGGACGCCCAGCAGGTGAGTGGCACGGGGTGAGGGATGGGCGCAGCCGGGATGTCCCTGTCGTGGGGATGTCCCCGCCATCTCTGGAGCTGTTCCGCCTCCTGCAGGTCTCTCCTGGCTCCGTGCACCTGATGAAGGTGGTGGAGGACTTCATCCACCTGGTCGGGGACGCGCTGAAGGCTTTCCAGAGCTCCCTCATTGTCACGGACAACCTGGGTGAGCGGCAGGGTGGGCGTGGGGTCCCCGGGGGCGCGGAGAGCCGGTGGTGACCCCGCTGTGCCCCGCCAGTGACCAGCATCCAGCGGGAGCCCGTGTCCGCCGTGTCCAGCGACATCAACTTCCCCATGAAGGGGCGGCGGGGCATGAAGGATTGGGCCCGCAGCTCCGAGGACAAGCTCTTCATCCCCAGGGAGGTGCTGAGCCTCGCCTCTGCCGGTGAGAGGGCACACGTGTGTGCACGTGTGTGCGGGGGGCTGAGCCTGGGGCTGGGTGGGAGCGGGCACGGGTGTGACCATGCACGTGGGAGGGCACGTCTGGTGCTGTGCACGTGTGTGTAAGCGTGCACACCTGGCAGTGTGCATGTGTGTGTACACAGGTGAGCATGCACATGGGAGTGCCCATCTGGGAGTGTGCATGTGTGTGTACACGTGTGTGAGTGTGCTGCACACGGTGCTGTGCACATACGTGAGCGCACACGGAGCACGCACGTTTGGCACAGCACACACACACACACGTGTACGGGCTGCATACCCAGGCGTGGTGTGCATGTGTGTGCAGGTGAACATGTGTGCGCTGGCATGTCTGGGGCTGTGCGTGGGTGACAGCACACCTGGGAGCCCACGTGTGTGAGCGGGTGGGCGGCGTGTCCGTGTGTGCCACGCGTGCGCTGGGGGGCTGCATGTCCCTTCACACGCGCCGGGGGCACACGCGTGTGCTGTCGTGCGTGCGGTGCTGAGCACACGCGTGTGCCTCTCCCTGCAGAAGCGGACGAGTCATCCCACTTCGTCATCGGGGCGGTGCTGTACCGCACGCTGGGGCTCATCCTGCCCCCGCCCAGGTGAGTGGGGCTGCCCGCTGTGTCCCCTGCTTGTGTCCCCAACTGTCACAGCCCGTGTCCCCCCACCGCAGGGCCCCCCTGGCCGTCACCTCCAAGGTGCTGACGGTGACAGTGCGCCCGCCGACCAGGCCCACGGAGCCCCTCGTGCTGGTGGAGCTCTCCCACATCATCAACGTGAGTGTCCCCCTGCCATGCCATCAACATAAGGGTCGCCCTTTCCACATCAGCCTGAGTGTCCCTGTCCCTCATCGTCAATGTGAGTGTTCCCCTGCACGTCATCCATGTGAGTGTCCCTGTCCCACAGCGTCATCACGAGTGTCCCCCTCCCACATCGTCAGCGATGTGAACGTTACCCTTCCTCATCATCAGCCCTCCTGCGTCACCAGCATGAGTGTCCCTTTCCCCTCCCACGACATCGGTGTGAGTGTCACCCTCCTGTCCCATCACTGTGACACCTCTCGGCCCCTCGCGGGTCCCGCCGGGCACTGAGAGCCGGGCAGGGGCCACCAGCTCCCACCCAGCTCGTGGCCCCAGCGCTGGTCTCCGTGCCCGTGGTGGGGATGTGCCGGTGCTGGGGGGTCTGGGCGGGTCCCCTCGTGGGCTGGGAGCAGGGCTGGGGGTGAAGCACTAACCTGTCCCCGTGTCCGCAGGGAACGTCCCACCCGCAGTGCGTCACCTGGGACTACTCGAGGGCGTGAGTGAGGGACTGGGGGGACAGGGACACCCTGGCTGGGTGATGGGGCCGGGCTGGGGGTCTGGTGGGAGGGATGGGGAGCAGGGGCGGTGCCTTCCCGCGTCCCGGCACCGCTGACACGGGTGAATTGAGCTCGCTCGGGATCGATGTGGCCCCGGAGCCGCGGGAGTGCCCGCGCCAGCCCGCCAGATGCGATTTGTTAGCGCTGGCAGGAGCGAGGGAAAGTAGGGCATGGCGGGGGAGGGGGCAGCGCTGTCAGGAGGGGGTTGGCAGTGCCAGCCCCCCTGCCCAGGTACCCGCGGGTGCTCTGCATTTCGGGGTCACTGCTTCCAGTACCCCCGTGCTGATGGGGAGGCGTTGGTTGTGACGAGCGTGGCAGGTCTCGGTCTGGCCCCAGGGATAGTCCCCAGCTGTCCCACAGACCCAGTTCCTGGTTTTGTCGCCCTGCTGGGAGCTGTGGCTGCTCTCCCTGTGCGTGGGCAGTGTCATGGTGGGGCACCCCCTCCCCAGGAGGGGTCCCTACAGCAGGAAGGATCACCGTGGCAGGAGGGGTCCTCGTGGCCAGAGGGTCACCAAGGTGGGAGGGTCCCCATGGAGGGAGGGGTCCCTGTAACCAGCAGGGTCACCATGGTGGAGGGATCCCCATGATGGGAGGGGACCTCATAGGTGGAGGGCTCCCCATGGAGGGAGGGGAGCATCACCCACCTGGGAGGGAACACGGGTGCCAGGGAGCTCTCGGGACTGTCCCTGCCTGCCCCCCTCTACCCCCTCCATGCCCACCACCCCTCCTCCCAGGCCTGGCCCCCGCTCAGTGGTTTGCCCGCCTCCCCAGACCTGTGTGGGATGATTAAAACCCAAGGCTTTGTGTTGCAGCACTCCCAGGAGGATCAGCCCAGGGCAGGTGGGGGCAGCGGAGCAGGGATGGCTTCATCCTCCTCCCGGGGCTCGGGGGGATCCTCTGGCCGTGCTCCCCCCACCTGCCTCCCCCCCTCCAGGAAGGGACCAGCAAGGGGTTAACTCGCGAGAGGCGCGAGGGGCCGCGTGTGTTTGATTAGTTCAAATTGCTCTCCCCCATTAATCAGGGATGCTGGCTTGGGAAACTGGGACACGGAGAGCTGCCAAACCCTGGAGACCCTCCCGGCGCACACCAAATGCCAGTGCCGCCAGCTCGCCACCTTCGCCGTCCTCGCCCAGCTGCCCAGAGACCTGGTAGGGGACAGGGTGGGGACAGGGACGAGCCTGCCGGGGACAGGGGATGGGGATCGGGGGTGATCCTGGGGCTGGGGGGGGCTGGCTGAGGTGGGGGGTCCTG
>JAWMRA010000058.1:3956072-4019273 GCA_035584735.1 Pseudotriccus pelzelni | reverse complement strand
TGTGTCTGTCCATCCATCCATCCATCCATCCATATATCCATCCATCCGTCCATCCGTCCGCCCTCTCCTCCGGACCCCCTCCCCGCCATCCTGCCTTGCTCTGCCCACCCACCCCGTCCCCTCCCCGCGCCTGCATCCCCCCCTCGTGGCCCGGTCCTGGCCGCGGGGCGCCGGTGGGGGGGGATGTGGTGGGCACAGCTCCAAGCCCCCCCCGTGCGGGAGCCTGCTGCTGAAATGCACCAAGTGCGGCGTGGTGTCCAGCGCGGCCATGACCTCCGCCACCGCCAGCAGTGCCATGTTAGTGCCCGCCACGCGCCCGCCGGGCCCCCGCCCGCCCCGAGCACACAGCCTGGGCACCGCGGGGGTGGGCGCTGGGCGGTGGGTTGGTGTGGGGGCCAGGCTGTGTGCTTGGGGCGGCGCGGGCGCGGGGTGCGCGCGTCCCATCACGTCTGCATGGCATGGCTTCCGCAGGTCACGTCATCGCCGGGCTCGGGGCACGCGGGTGGAGGGGAGGGCGTGAGGGGCACAGGCTCAGGAGTGTCCCCAGGACCCTCGTCCTGGCACATGAGCCCCCGCTGGTGCTGCCTGGGCTGCCCCAGAGGGCTGGGCTGTGGCCGCTGCCGCCCTGGCCAGACGTGGTCCCCGCTCCCGGGGGTTTAGCCGCAGTAGAGGCAGCCCTGCTGAATGAGAAAAAAAAATCCCCTTTCTGCTGTTCTGGTGGCTGTGGGACAGTGATGGTGGCCCCACGTCTCCCCAGCCCCCTCGCTGTGGCTGCACTGCCTGTGTAGGGACAGGGACACATGTGGTGATGCCAATGGCTCAGCCTGGGGGGCTGGAGCCCACACGTCCCCTCAGCCCTCAGTGCCCTGAGCACCCAGCCGGCGCTGGCTTGGGGACACCGAGGAGGAGGGGACAGCTGGGTGGCACAGCCAGCCCCGGCCATGCTTGTGGGGCGCGGGGCGAAGCTCAGGGGGCTGCTGCGGGCCGGGGGAGGCAACGCTTGGTGGGGGCTGTCACGGGTCAGCCCAGCCTGGCGGGCTCACCCCGGCCCCTCTCTCCCTGCCCCAGGGCATCGCTGTGGAGCTCCTGCGTGGTCCTGCCTCTGCTGGCGCTGACCTGGATGTCGGCCGTGCTCGCCATGACCGACCGGCGCTCCATCCTCTTCCAGGTCCTCTTCGCCGTCTTCAACTCCGTCCAGGGCTTCGTCATCATCACCGTGCACGGGTTCCTGCGCCGAGAGGTGGGGCGGCCCCGGAGGGGTGCCGGGGGACAGCCCTGGCCGCGGGGCCGTGACCGGCTCTGTCCCCGCAGGTCCAGGACGTGGTGAAGTGTCAGATGGGGGGGTGCAGGAGCGAGGAGAATGAAAACTCGCCTGACTCCTGCAAAAACGGGCAGGTGCAGATCCTGGTGAGTGCGGCTGCGCCGGCAGGGCCGTCACCCTGTTGGGGCAGGGACCCCTTGAGGCATCACCACTCCCTGTGCTGGCCAAGATGCTTCATTTCCCCTTCTTTCTCCCTCTCTTTCTCTCCTCTCTCTCTCGCTCTTTCCCCTCTTTCTGTATTTTTATAGACAGATTTTGAAAAGGACGTTGACCTGGCGTGTCAGACAGGTGAGGTCTCCCCTGTGCCCTGCGCTGGGGACACGGATGTCACCGTGCCACAGCTGGGAGGGACAGGCAGCACGTGCCAGGGGGTCACTCCTGCCTCCTCACCCTCCCCTGTGACCCCCGGAGCTGATGCTGACCCCTTCCCTGCCCACAGTGCTGTTCAAGGAGGTGAACACCTGCAACCCTGCCACCATCACGGGCACATTGTCCCGCATCTCCCTGGATGGGGACGAAGACCCCAAGCTCAACACCACGTCAGAGGGTGGCCTGGGCTTCTCCAGCCTGCCAGGGAACATCCCTCCCACCAGCATCCTGGTCCAGGTCCCCAAGATGACGCCCAACGTGGTGGCGGGCTTGGGCGAGCTCGGCGACGCGCCGGCGCAGCAGCTCAGCCTGGACGCGCCGGGTCCCGTCTACCTGTGCACGGAGAGCAGCCTGCGGCCCCTGGAATACGGCTGGATCCGGGCCCCCGAGCCCCCCCGGGAGAGCGACTACATGATGCTGCCCCGCCGCACCGGCAGCCTCAAGCCCTTCCCGCGGGACGAGGGGACCCTCGGTCCCGGCGCCGACGAGGGGGTGCCCGGCGGGACGGGGCGCCCGGCGGCCGAAGGTGACACCTACCCCGGCTTCGTGGCGGTGGACCACGTCAACGTGAACTTGAGCCAGCCCTACGGGACGGTGAAGGCTCCCTACGGCCTCCAGTTCAAGCAGCACCCCACGGTGCGGCAGATCCTGGCCTCGGAGCTGTCGGAGCGCAGCCGCACCATGCCCCGCACCGTCCCCGGCTCCGCCATGAAAGTGGGGTCCCTGGAGGTGAGCGGGGGGGGGGGGCTGGCGTGGCCCGCGGGCACGTGTGTGGGGAGGGACACGCGTGGTGCAAGAGCACGTGTGCATGTGCGTGAGTTCCCCCTGTGCCTGCCCTTGGAATCCCGCCCTGGGCTCGGGGGTGTGCGGGGGGTGAGCTCCGTGTCCCCCTCGGCCGGGAGCGTCGTGTCCCCAAGCCGGTCATGGCTTGGGGCTGGCATGACCCCCCCCCACCTTGCTCCCCCTCATCCTGGACCTGCAAAGACCTTTCCCTTTTCTTCTCCGTCTCCTCTCCCCCGCTCCTGCCTGTCCCCTGCCAGAGGAAGAGGTTGCGGTACTCTGACCTGGACTTTGAGGTAAGTCTCACCACGGCAACAGGTGTCACGGGGTCGGGTGCCACCAGAGGGGACTGAACCACCTTGTCCCCGCTCCCTTTGCCCCGCTGGCAGCACCCAGGCTCAGAGGGGATTTATACCACGCAGTAATGAGCGTTGGCTCTCGATTAAAACGCCAGTGATGAGCTTGGAGTGGGCCCTGCTGCTCGTCCAGGATGCCCCGGGAAGGCAGGGCGGGGTGTCAGGAGAGGGACAGGGACGGGGGCTGTGCCAAGGGGTGCAGGGCCGTGCCGATGGCCGCAGGCTCTGCTCTCCCCCCCCCCGCAGAAGGTGATGCACACACGGAAGCGCCACTCTGAGCTCTACCACGAGCTCAACCAGAAGTTCCACACGCTGGACAGGTACCGGGCTCCGTCTGCCGGCTCCTCCAAGGTGAGGTCCTGGGGGTCCCATCCTGCCCTGGTCTGCCCCTCTGCAACCCTTCACCTTCTCCTCCTGCATGGGCTGGGGCATCCCAGGGAGAGGCTGGGGGGACAGGCCTCCCAGGAGTGATGCAGGAGCTGAGCTGTGTGGGTTTTTCCACAGCGAGAAAAGCGGTGGAGCGTCTCTTCGGGCGGCGGGGAGAAGAGTACGGCCACCGTAAGTGCCTGAGCCCTCCCTGGGGGGTTCCCCCACCCCATCCTGGGCAGGGCCAGAGGGTGGAGCGGGTGGCTGTGCCCGTCCCCAGCCGCTTCCCACAGCTCCCACTCGCCCCGCAGGACGTAAGCGGCCCCGAGGAGCAGCGGCCGCAGGCCCCGGCTGCGCCGCCGAAGCCATGGAGCACGTTCAAGGCGATGACGCTGGGCGCCCTGCCCAGCGCCCAGCGGGACCGGCTGGAGCTGTGCCGGGCAGACTGGGAGAGCCCCTGCGCCGGCCTGGACTCGGCCGACGGCGACTTCCAGACGGAGGTGTGAGCCCCGCGCCCATCGCCGCCGCCGCCGCCTCCGGCCCGCGCGGGGCTGCAACGAGCTGAGAACGCTGGGTTTGCTCCGTCGGGGGGGGGGTCCCTGCCTGGCCGGAGCCGTGTCCCCCCACCGGGAGAGCCCGCGCTCCCTCCCGCCCGTCCTCGCGCGGTTCCTCCTCCCGCCACCCCCCCCCGGACGCGGGTGCGGAGGGGACCCGCGCACCCCCCCATGCTCACCCACGATCACGCCTGCACCCCCCCCACGGGGCAGGACTGGCCGTCGTGGCCCTCAGACCTTCGTTCTTTTCTACCGGGATGTTTCTTCACGCCGTGCACCGTGTGCACGCGAGCGGCCGCCCCCTTCCCTCCCCAGCCCCCCCAACCCCGGGACCCCCCTTCCCCGGGGCCCCGTGGCCGTCCCCTCCCAGCCCTCCCCACCGTCCCCACCCCACGGGGCAGGTGCTGTCGTTGTTGGAAATAAAAGTTCACTCTCTGTGGTGCCGTGGGGCCGCGGCCGTCGCCTCGTGCTTCGTGTCGGGGTCTGCCCGGGGAGGGGGTGGCTGTCACCCAGGAGGGTCCCACGGCCTGCCTGCGCCCCCCTGGACCCCTCCCTGCCTGCAGGATCCCACCTGCCAGGGCTGATGCCGCGCCCAGGCACCGCCGTGCAAATCAGCGTCTTATCGCAGGAGCCGGGAGCACTTAATTACACGGTAATTAATCTGCGAGCAAATTAGGAACTTCGGAGGCGATTGCCGTGCAGAGGCGCGTCAGGTGGGCTGCCTGGCACTGCCGGAGCATCCCGGCATCCGGAGCTGGGCGGTGCAGGGTGGATGTCTCCAGGGGTGGGTGCTGGGGCAGCAGGAGCGGCAGGGGTGGCCGGGAATGCCAGGCTCCAGACCAGGAGCTGTGTTGGGATAAGAGTGCTGGAGGAGAAGAGGTCTCGGCTTGGTGGCTCTCAGCACATCAGGGACTAGAGATTTGGGCTGAGTGTGGATCAGGTGCCCAGGCAGCTCGGCTGGACTGTGGCATTGAAACCCTCCTGCCATGAGGTGCCAGGGAGGGATGTGTGGCTGTGGTGACAGCTGGGAAGGAGGTCCTGCTCTTGGCTGTTGCTTCCGTCTGGGAAAGGCCACCTGAGCTTCCCGAGGGATTCAGAGAGGACAGGCTTGGCACAGGCAGAGGAGGCTGCCTAGTTTGGGCTGGTGGCCACTGCCCAGTTCAGATTGTGGGTCCCCGTGGGCCGGGCCAGGCTGGGAGATGCTGCTCCCAGTCACTGGGACACCGGGGCAGGATGTGCCCCTCGGACAGGGGCTGCCTTGGGGCTCGGCTGTGGCTCCCAGCCCTGTGGAGGCCGTGGGATGAGGGTGATGCCGTGGGTCAGGGGCACTGCTCCCTAGTGAGGGTGTTCTCCCACCGGTTGGCCACTCAGGGCAGCCACATCCCCTCGCTCTGGTTTCTGGGAGCCGCCACGCTCTGGGATCCCCCCGCCCCCTGCTCTGGGGGGGATCCAGGGCCTGCTCCAGCTCCCCTCCTCTGCTTCCCAGCCAAACACAGCCGCGTCAGGGTTTCCTGGGGCATCTGTTGGCGATTAGCAGCTTTTATTACTCATGGAGACGCCATATGCGGGGAGGGAACGGAGCCCAGGAGGGAGGCACAGGCTTGTGGTGTGTCCCAGCACAGGGGACATGGGGACAGCCCCCAATCCTGTGGGTCTGGGGCAGTGATGGGGAATACTGGGGGGAATCAGAGCAGGAGGGAGAGCTCTGGAGCCATTTTCCATCTGCAGCTTCCATCTGAGCCAGGCTGTGTCCCCCCAGTGCCAAAAATGTGCAGTTTGGGGGGCGGAAGTGGAGAAGGAGCTCTGGGCTGCACAGCCGCGGGGGTGGGGGCGGGACAGGAGCTCTCTGGCGCTTCACCCTTCACTTTTTGGGAAGGAAATCCCTCCAAAAGAGGCAAAACTGCAGTTTCAGCACCGCAGAAACGAGCGGCCCTGTGAAGCTGGAAAGAATTCCCGCAGGCACTTTCCTTCCTGACTGGAACTGTGTGTGGAGGGGGGGGTTGTTTGTGCCTGGATTGGTGCAGAAATTAACGCCGAACCGCTGAAATCCCGGCCGCAGGAATTCCCTCCTCTGCGTTGTCCAGGCCGGCAGCCGCCTGGGGTCCGGCCGGCGTCACCCCAACCCTCAGCCCCCAGATTTGGGGGGGCTGAGCTCGGCCTGGGAAAGCGAGGGGAGCCCCACGGTAACACAAGCGCTGCAGCTGCCGCGTGACGCTCGGGGTCGGAGGCAAATTGTCTCCAGCCCCAAAACCGTCGGGCTCTGCTCCGGCTCGTGTTTCTTGGCAGGCGGCGCGGCAGTTTCTTGGAAGCGCAGCGTGCCTCTGCTTTTTCCATGCTGGGTTGGTGGGCAGGGGCTGCAGGATCCTGCCTTCCATCCCCCAGCTCGGCATCGCTCCAAGGGATGCCGGCACAGAATGCTGGGGAGGCAGGATCCAGCCTCCTTCCCTCTGGAGATGCCGATCCCGTGCGCTGGAACGGCCATGGGAAGCGGGAGCTGCACGGAGCAGCTTTTCCACGCTGCTGCCGTCCCTGTGCTTTTGGGGATTTTGAGGCGCCTTCGTGCCACTGGACTGGGGACAACCAGCCCAGGGAAGCAGCCTGGGAAATGAGGGAAACTGAGGCATGGGATGGGCAGCGAGAGGGATGGGTGTGAAACCTCCCCCCCCAATTCATCCACAGCTGAATTGAGGGTTCTGGAAGCTGCTGGTCGTGCAAGGGATCTGGCTGGAGAAGAAGGGACAAGGCTGCCCTCCGTCCCTGCTCTGCTGTGGGGCGAGACGTGGCTTTGGGGTGGGCTGTGGGGCCAGTTTTGGGGCCATGCCTGCCGCCCACAAGACACACAAACCCCACCAGTGCCCCTGCACCAGGGTCATCGTTGCTGGGAGGCCCCAAACAAGGAACAGCTCGAGGTGAACAGCCATCCAAAAAACAGGAATTGTAAAAGTTTCGTTGTGTTTCGTTCCCACTTGCTTTAATTACCCTTAATTACCTCAGTAGGCATCTCGGAGGAGCGTCGAGTGCTCTGTCACCACGTCTGGGCTGGCGGGTGAGTGACTGGCGGAGTGGAGCTGCTGGGTTTGCCCACGACAGCTTATTTACTGTCTCTGACTAAACAGCAGTTGTTAATTAGCCCATTTATGGAGATACATGCATCCCTCACGCATTTGTAAAGCTGCAGCCTAAATAGATTCATCACAATTTGGGAGGAAAGCAGCTGAGCCAGGGCCCAGTGCCATGCTGGGCATCACTGGGAGCAGGGACGCAGGGATGGGGGTGCCAGTGGATGCCTGGAATCCCCCAGACCCAAACTTTGCGCGGGGTGGGCTTGTTCCTTGTTTCCTCTCTGCCTGTGGGGGATCAAGGGTGCCCTGGCACGTGTGGGCAGGGGGTGGTGGAGCAGAGCTGGGCAGCCAGACCCCGGGGCAGCATTCCAGGCTGGCACGTCCCAGCGGCGAAGAGCTGGGAGCTGGGATGGGCGCCGGATCCCTCCAGGGCTTGGCGAGGCTCCGGGAAGTCAGCAGCTCTGCCGCTGGGGACAGGGCAGCAGCACAACGGCAGCGGGAGGGGTGGTGGCAGGGATCCCGTCCCGGGGCTCTGACCCCAGGCACCCTGTCCTGAGCCAGGCTGTCCTCAGGCCACCCCAGGGCACCGGGGGTGCGACAGCAGCTCCATGTCACAGCGGGGTCTGCCTGCCCCGATGCCTCGGGCTCTGCCCGGAGTCAGTGCAGGAGCACCCCTGAGAACCGTTCCCCGAGGGACATCTTCCTCCCAAAGGGACAGACATTCTGGCCAGCGGTGCCACCACCGGTGCCAGCACAGAGGTCCCCTCCGGTCCCCGTGGGGAGGAAGAGCTGCTCCACCGGGATGACAGCCAAGGAACGGGCTTCACTCCCATCCCCGGGATCGGGGTTCCCCTCCTCCGGGCGGGGATCCAACCCCCCGAGGCGGGGAAGGCGGGTGGGGAGGGGAAGGGGGGCGCTGCCGTGGGAGGCACCCGGGGCGGAGGAGGAGGAGGAGGAGGAGGAGGAGGAGGGCGGGGATGCGAAGGCGGGCGGCGGCGCAAGCCCCCCCCCGGTTTGCGGGGAGGGGGGGGGGGGAGCGGAGGGCGGGCAGCGCTGGGGGGCGGCTCGGGCCCCCCCCCGGAGGGAGGCGGGGAAGGCGGCGGAGGCGGCGCGGCGGCTCCCGGTGTCCCGCGGCGGAGTTCCCGGTGTCCCGCACCGTCCGGGCAGCCCCATCCCCGCCGAGCCCCGCGCAGGTGAGCCCCGCACGGCCCCGCACCGGGAGCGGGCAGAGCCCGGCGGAGCCCGGCCCCGGGACGGGGCGGGACGGGACGGGACGGGACAGGGCGAGCGGGGGATTCCCTGTTAATAAGAGGAGTTAATCACCGCCCCGGGGCCGTGGGGACCCGCCGGTGCGGAGGGTGCGGGGTAGGGAAGGCGGGGAGCTGGCGGGGGCAGATGGGGAGCGGGGCGGGGAGTACTGGCGGCGTGGGGGTGTTCAGGAGTGGGTGCAGAGGTGGGTGCAGGCAGTGGCAGAACAAGCGAGCCGGGAGACAGCAGAGGGGAGCCGGGAGGTGCAGGGGTTGTGTTTTGGGATAGGGGGGCTGGGTGAGCAGGGGGTGAGAGAGAGCCCAGGGCAGGCAGTGCAGAGGTGGGTCCCCGCTCGCGGAGGTCTCTGCACACAAGGGTCCCCGGGTGCTGTGCGTGGGAAGAAGGCTCAGGGATGCACGTCCCGGTCTGGCAGCAGCCAGTGGAGCCCGAGCGTGCCCGGTCTGCTCCGACTCTGCCTCCCTCCGTGCAGCCCGGCCTTGCCTCGTGGCAGGAAGCAGGAGGGAGGCCAGGTCGGGGTGACCTGCAGGGCCTGGGACACCCCGGCATCCACTCTGGACCGGGAGATAAAACAGGAGGGAACAAAACCTTCCGGGGAGGGTTCATGCAGTAGGTGCTCAGTTCCACTCTGGGGAATCTCTGTCTTCATGTTTCCGGATGTTTGGAGTGAATCCAGGTGCTGTGATTGGACTGAACCCACGAGATGCTGGGGCTTGCCCTGTCTGCTTGGGGTGGGTGTGGAGCAGATGGTGATCTAGCAGTGGATGGGGGGAGGCCCCACTGAACCCCAAATTTGGTGGAGCCATGGCCAAGAGGGTCAGCATCAACTCCACACTGGTGGCTTTGCTGGAAGTATCCCAGTGCTGGCAACCTCATGGGCTGGTGCCCACCATGGGCTGGTGCCCACCATGTGCCCGTCCCACTGCTGCCCAACGTCTCTCCCTTGCAGGCAGCTGTGTTGGCCCTGAGCTGCTGCCACGGGCACCATGAGGGGTCTCTGGGCCCTCGTGCTTGTGGGGCTCGTCAGTGCCTGCGAGGGGAAGGAGCTGCCACCGGCGGAAGGTAAGGGACACCAGGAGCGAGGGCTCGGGGTCTGCACGGGAGCAGCCCCCTCCTTGCGCGTCCCTGGGGAGGGTTTGGTCAGACCTAGGGATGGCAGGGTGGCTGGAGACACCGTGGTCCCCACGTGCCAGGACCAGAGCGGTGGCTGCGGACGTCGGCTCCCTGCCTCGCGCCGGCCAACCCCGGCTGCGCGGCTTTGCTCAGCATCCCGCGTGGGCAGGGGGCCAGGGAGAGCTGAGCGAGCCCGGCCATGGAGAGCCAGCCCAGGGACACCCCAGCATCGCCCCCGCAGCCCTGGCCGTGCTCGTGGAGGGATTGGGCTTGGCCGCGCTCCGGCCGCGCGGCGCTCGGTGCCAGCTGGCAGCGCCGGCGGCGCGTCCGGCAGCACGTGCGGGGTAGGTGAGCCAGGACCACTCAGGGCTGTGGCAGGGACGCACAGAGCTCCCAAGGGAGAGCTGTGAGCTAGGAAGAGGTTTGGCCGTGGTCCACGCCCTGGTGGGGGCCGGGGGCTGACCACGTGCAGAAGGGGACAGGGCGACGATGACTGAGCCCACGGGGGTCTCTGCCACGGTGTCCCTGCCCACGGGGTCGCTGTGCCTGGGTCCCGGTGTGGGACGAGCTCGAGGCGGATGCCGGGGAGGAGCCGCTGGCAGCGACGCCGTGGTTGCATCAGGCTTTGTGGGGGTGGAGCAGTGGCTCGTCTGGGGGGCCCAGGTTTGCCCAGGGAAGGGACCCCATAGCCGGCACCAGCTCCTGCTGCCCAGCACAGCATGGCCTCCCGTCTCCTGGCCTTTTCTTAGGGATACGAGGCTTAGACAGATGAGATTTTCCCTTAGGATCTGCACCAGGGCTGGCAGAGGCTTCAAAGAGATTGGCCCGGGGTGATTTATGCTCTGCTTTCCATCCCCTGGCCTGCTGAGGATGATCTCAGCGCCAGCAGGAGGGAGCTCTGCCCCCCGGCTGGGACATGCGCAGCCCCCCCTGCTGCTGCCGTGTCGGGGGTCCCAAGGGTGAAACCACCCCCCCACACCACTGCTGACCCCATGTGAGTGATCAGCCTGGGGGAGAAGCAGTGTGGTGGTGCCTGAGGCCCCTCTCTGAGGGCAGAGATGGAGGTGGGCAGTGGGGCTGGGGGGGGTGGGTCAGAAATCCCCCCAGGAACAGCCAAGGAGGAGGCGAATGAATTGTTGGTGGCCATCCCTGCGCCAGGGCTGGTGTGCATGGAGATAAAACAAATTCCTCTCTCACTACCCCCTTGTTTACTCCTTTATCTCGCACCTCCCAACATCTGGTGCATCCAGAGGAGGTGGATTGATGCTGCTAAAGCAGTAATTCATCAGTGCAAACAGCAGCAGCATCCCCGTGATCATGGCTCACACGGCATTTCCAGCCTCTTGCTTGTCCCCTGGCTGCACCCTCACGCCTGTCCCCTGGGCCACCAGGTCTGAGCTGTCACCAGGATGGGACAGGAAGGCCAGAGGGCAGCCCTGGGTGCCATCTCCCCACTGTGGGTGTCCGTGGCACCCGTCCGAGCCTCCTGATGCTGATTCCAGCTGTGGAAATGTTTCGAGACAAAACGTGCAGGAACTGGGGAAAGCATTTCACCTGGTGAACTGGCTGTGGAAGATGAAGGGGCTGGCTCTGAGATCACTGCCTGTCCCCTCCAAACTGCTCCTGGAGGGCTCCAGCTTCTCTCTTCCAGGCTCCCGAGAGCCAGTGCTGCTGTGGGAGCGGATCCCTGCTGGAGCTGTGGTGCCAGCAGCCTTGAGGGGCCGGGGCAAGCTCCTGGCAGCACCCCAAGACCCTCTTGGGCTTGGGGAGCTCTGTGTGTGTTGCCACCCTGTTTGTCCCACTGTGCTCCTGGGGACACTGCAGTGACAGTGATATGCTGATTTGCCTTGCAGGGCAGCTGTGCCCGCAGCTCTGGGACGAGGATCTGGTTGGGGACAAGTATGAGAACATAACGGGTAAGGAAAGCCCCTCTCACCCTGCAAAGGGGGTCCCCGGGCAGCCCTGACACCCCAGGGGTGGGCTCCGTGCCCTGCCTGGGGAGCGTCACCCTGTGGCAGGGCCGGGTCTCACCTCCTCCGCTCTGCCCCGCAGGTTTTAACCTGATCAAAAGGTTCGACCTGCTGAAGATCTCGTCCATCAAGAAGGTCCGCAGCCCCCGGGGGCCGGCGGTGCTGCGGCTGGGGGCTGTGCCCCTGGTCCAGCCCACCCAGTGAGTGTGAGGGGGGCTCAGGGGGTGGCTCTGGTTGACCAAAGCTCCCCCAGGCACCATCCCCGTGCGCTGTAAGGATGGAGCTCAGGGGAAGCTGGGCTGGCTTTGCCCGTAGCTCCGTGCTGAGGACCCCAGGCAGCTCCACGGCACCCCGGGGGACGCAGGGGACCCCAGGGCTGCCCAGACACCTTCCTCCTAGAAAGTAAATCACGGGCTGTCGCGGCTCGGGCTGGGTGGTGGCCAAACCTTACGCAACCAGGGCTCTGTGGCTGCTCTGTGGTTGCGCTTGGCAGGCGCCCGCGGGGTCCAGACGAGCTCAGAACTCCGCACAGCTCCGAGCAGGCACTGCAGGTTCTGGGGGGGGGTGGGTCTGCCGGGGGGGGCACACAGAGCCTGGTCCTGGTCCTCTCTGCCTCTGCTGCGTCCTGCCCGGCTGTGCCCGCGGCAGTGCCGCCCCGCGGTGCCAGGGCTGGCAGGGATGCTGCAGCGTGGCGGGGCGGGAGCAGATCCACGTCCTCGGGAGCTGTTCCTGCAGGAAGCCGCTGCGGTTTGCACGCCTGCCTCCTCCAGCCTGTCCCCACATTGCCCCGGGGCTGGCACGGAGCTACACCGGGCATGGGGCTCTCCTGGGGGCGAGGAAACCCCGCCTTGGCTCCTGACCTGGGCAGCCAAATCCTTAGGTGGCTTCAGGGTGGCTCCAGACGGGTGTTGCTCTTGGCTGG
The DNA here is from genome assembly GCA_035584735.1 of Pseudotriccus pelzelni. Taxonomy (NCBI): domain Eukaryota; kingdom Metazoa; phylum Chordata; class Aves; order Passeriformes; family Tyrannidae; genus Pseudotriccus; species Pseudotriccus pelzelni. The sequence continues at coordinate 4,007,194 of JAWMRA010000058.1, read as the reverse complement.
GTGCCTGTGGCACACCAGAGCCACCCGTGGGGAGTGCTGAGTGGGGGGATGAGCTCCCCAGCCGGGTTGTTAGCTCCAGGTGGGTACCTGTGGGTGCCCATCCACCTCAGTGCCCAGTGAGGATGTCCCCGTGTCCCACGGAGAACAGAGGGAACCACTGGCCCTGTCCTGCTCCCCATCCCTTGGTCCAGCTCCAGAGGGGTGGTTTGGAAAATCGCTGGCGCGGAGCTGAGGCCGGGAGCGGAGCAGAACCCGGAGCAAATATTTCCAGTGGTTTGAGTGGGCTGTGGGCGAGCTGGGCACAGTCCCACTGGGGAACTGTTATCCAGCCCACAGAGCCTTGCGGCTTGTGGGTGTATTTCCTGGCTTCCCAGGGGAAAACTGGATACTGTGGGGATAAGTGCGTGGCCCTGGGTGCTGCAGCCACCTCAGGAGGGCCGTGTTTGGGGTGCAGGGTGTGGGGCAGGGATGGGGACGGTGCAGCTGGGGCTGAATTCACCACGATGACATCTGGGGTGCCACTGGTGGGGACAGATCCTGGCAGGATTCATGGGGGGCTCTTGGGATGGTGCTGCCTCCACCCTTGGTGCCAACTCCAGCACCAGAGCCTGGTGCAGGGTCTGACCGCCCCTGACACCCATCCCCACAGGCAGGTGTTTCCTCGTGGGCTGCCCCCCACCTTCACCCTCATCTTCACCTTGCTGCTGAAGAAAAACAGCACCGGGGAGCACTGGTACCTCTTCCAGATCACCGACCGGCAGGGATACCCCCAGGTACAGCCCCGGCAAGGCGGCGGGATGCACCGGCAGCACGGGGACAGCCAGAAGCCGTCCCTGAGCACTGTCCCCTCTGTGCCCAGCTCTCCCTGTCCGTGCACGGCCCCGAGAAGAGCCTGGAGTTCCAGGCCAGGGCAGCAGGGGCCGCGTTCGTCAGCGCCGTGTTCGCGGGGAAGGCCGTGGCGTCCCTGTTCGACGGGCGGTGGCACAAGGTGGCCGTGGCCGTGCAGGGCCACGCCGTCTCCGTGCACCTCGACTGCTCCTCCATCTCCTCCAAGCCGCTGGCACCGCGGCGGGCGCTGGCCCTGGAGGGAAACGCCTTCCTGGGGCTGGACGCCGTGCGTGGCACCCCGGTCCGGGTGAGTGCCCGTGGGGCGAGGGCACCTCTGCCCGTGGGGCTGGAGCCACCCGTGACCTGCCAGCCCTGACCTGCCACCCCCACCCACTGCAGTTTGACATCCAGCAAGCCCAGATCTACTGCGATGCCGAGCTGGCCCGGCAGGAGGGGTGCTGTGAGATCTCGGCCAGCGGGGTGAGTGTCCCCGAACCCTCCACCCCAATCCCAGCTGGACCCCGGAATGGCCCTGTGCACGGGCAATGTTTTCCCCAGAGGGTCCCCTGTGGGTCATCCCCCCGTGGTGGCCTCGCAGTGCCTGTCCCCATGGCCAGCGCGGGGTACATCCCTCTCCCGAGTCACACCGCGTGCTCGGGCGGGGCTGGCGCTCCCGGCTCTCCCCTTGGCAGCCCCCCCACAATCCCTCTCTCCCCTCGAAGTGCCAGACGGAAGCTCCCAAGACCCGTCGGCAGGCGGAGCTGATGCAGAGCAGCAACCTCATCGAGATGGTGCCACAGCCCGAGGGCCGCGTGTACACGCGCTGCTTCTGCCTGGAGGAGCCGCTGGGCACCGTGAGCTCCGGCGTCCCCATCCTGGTCCCCATCCCCGTCCCGGTCCCCATCCCCGTCCCCATCCCCGTCCCGGTCCCCGTCCCGCTCCCCATCCCCATCCCGGTCCCCATCCCAGCACACGGAGTGGTCCCAGCCCCGCGGGACGGGCAATGGCTCAGCTGCCGTGCCGGGTGGGTGCTGCTGAGCCCGCAGCCACATGGATCCAGCGCCTGGAAAATCCCTGCCTCACTCTTTCCACCGCGCCAGACGAGGGAGGGAGCTGGCGGTGACCTGGGAATGAGGGAGGGGAGGGTCCCTGTGGTCCCACCATTGTCTGCACGGTCCGGGACTGGCATCATCCATGGGTGCCTCAGGCAGGATAACCCAGGATTCCTGGAGAGGGAGCACCCAGGAGTGCACAGGTGGGATAACCCAGGGGTGCTCTCCACTGTCCACAGGAGCCGGTGAGAACCTCGGGGAGGACCAGCCTGAAGGAAGATCCCAAGGAGAAGGTGAGGGGAGGTGCAGAGGGTGTCCCAGCCTGGCTGTCCTGGTCCTGCCATTCCCAGCTCCACTCCCCTTCCTCCCTCCGGTGCCATCCCAGGAGCCCACCCACCCCCTGGGCTGGGTCTGCCCCGTGGCATTTGGGAACTTTCTGCTGCTGCCAGAGCTGCAGGGATGGAAGAGCAGGGCAGAAGCGGCTGCTCTGCTCCCCCGAGCAGGAACTGAGGCCCCACTTACTCTCTGCTGCTGCTGGAGTGATCCCAGCTATGGCCAAGGGCCTCTTTGTTCCCTCCGAGCGTCTCCGGAGCGCTGCCAGAGCTGGGAAGCGTCTCCAGCGCTCCTGTTCCTCATCTTGCGTGTCTATGGGATCCCTGTCCCACCACGGGGATTCAGGGCTGCTGTGTCCCAGTGGTGGGATCCTGCTGAGGATCCCTGGGGTGTAGATAGGTCCAGCAGCGTGGGCTGGGGCCCGTGGGAGCACGGGGTCCATCCTGCAGCCCCATCCTGCCCGTCTCCCATCCCATGGGAGCAGACTTGGAGTGGCTGGTTTGGCTGGAGGAGCTGCGGCCAAGCCACAAAGCCGCAGGGAGAGCCAGGTGCCAGGCAGGCACCTCTCCACCTCCCCAGGGAGCAAACACAGTGGGTTTTCCCTTTTCCGCCCAGGGCATTCCCTGTGCCCAGGTGTACCCCTGAGCTGCTGGGGAGATGCTGCTGGGCCAGCCCCATGGGTTTGGGGTGCCCAGGGGAGCGGGGCAGTGCCCACAGGGGGGGTGGGTGCCATGGTGGGGTGGGTTCTGTAGGGTTTGGGGTGCCAGGGCAGTGTGTGGAGCTGGTCCAAGCCCCCATCCCTGTCTCTTCCAGTGCCCGCCCTGCTCGGCACAGATGGCATCGGCAAACGTGAGTGTGGCACCGGGCTGTGCTGGCAGAGCATGGGAACCCCGGCCCAGCCTGGCTGGGCTGGGAGCTGGGGACAGCAAAAGCCACCAGGGGTGCTGGCTCAGGTGTCCCCCACCCCTCTGCCATCACCACCGGCCCCCCACGACCCACAGCTCCTCCTGGCCCCGGGGCCCTGCAACATCTGGCTGTAGGGAAGGTCTCTGATCCCTTCCAGATGTGGCCCCATTCCTGCAGCAACCGCTGGCTGGAGGTGTGGGGGGGATGGCGGGGGGGATGATGGGTGTTTGGGACCCCTCATGCCTCACGGGGCTCCTGAGGTGGCACCTGGGGACAGGGTGTTGGGAGGATGGGGACCACAGTGGTTTGGAGCCACCGTGACCCTGGGGGGCTCCGGGACACCTTTCTCCTCTCTCCCCAGGTTACACGCGGTCCTTCAGGTCCAAAGGTAGGTTTGTCACCCCCCCCAGGGTCTATCCCCAGCAGGGATGTGGCCGCGCTGTGCCTGGAGCATCCCTGCCTGGAGCCGTGGGCCCGCTGTGGGCACACACGTGGACACCTGTGCCCGTTTTGTCCCCCACACCTCCCCTCTCTTGCAGGGCACCAAGGGCGAGCATGGCCTGCCTGGCACCGCCGGCGCCAAGGGGGCCAAGGGCGACCGTGTGAGTGTCCCCGACCACGGCGGGGTGGGCACCCTTCTGTGGGGCTGATCCCTGCGGGGTCCTTGGCATACGGGGGTCCTGCTGCCCTGGGGGTGTTCCTGCCCCCCATGGCCCCCCACCCTTGGCCCTGGTGGGTCGGGCAGAGCCCCTGAGCCGCCTCCACCCCTCCGCAGGGCGCTGACTGTGTGCGCACCCACCCCGGCGGCCCCGTGCAGGTGAGACCCCCCCTGACCCTCCCTGAGACCCCTCCCCACCTCTGCCGCCCCGCTCACCTCCTCCTCCTCCTCCCCAGTGCGCTGAGGGGCCACGGGGCGAGAAGGGGCAGCGTGGAGAGGTGGTGAGTGACACCCAGCCGTGGGGACACTGCGGTGGCCCCCGCCACAGGATGCCTTGGGTCCCGCCCTGAGGGTCCAGCTCTGTGGGTGGGTGGGGAGCGGAGGGGACCCTGCACGAGCCCACCTGTGGGCACCCACTTCTTCCTGCTGTTCCCACGCAGGGTGTCCCGGGGGCCGCCGGTGCTGACGGGCAGAAGGTGAGTCCAGCCCCGCCGTGGGCGCTGGCACTGCAGCAGGGATGCCTGAGCTGTGTCCCCTGGGGTGGCAGCAGCGGTGCCAGGACCTGCTGGGGGCCAACCCGGATAGCGGGGGTGATGGCATGGGCGATGCCATGGGTGGCAGGTGACATTCGTCTGTTCCACAGGGCCAGAAGGGCGAGAAGGGCGATGGGGGACTTCAGGGCAAGCCGGGGCGCCCAGGGCGTGATGTGAGTAGTGCCAGGGGGTCCCTGGGCACCCCCCCCGGGCAGTGGGGTCCAGCTGCAGGACCAGCCCACCCGTGGGGTGCACACACAGAGCCTTCACACGCTGCTCCCCCTCCCTACCGGGCCGGCCCGGAGAGATCTGCGTGGTGGGCCCCAAGGGCCAGAAGGTGGGTGGAGGTTTGGGGGGAGAAGGTGGGAGATGAGGCACCCGGTGCCAGCACTGCCACTGACAACCCCCCATTGCCTTCCAGGGTGACCCTGGCCTTGTGGGACCCGAGGGGCTGGCTGGCGAGCCAGGACCCCCAGGGAAGCCAGGCTCTCCAGGGATTGGCTTTCCAGGGAAGCCGGTAAGGACCCCTGTGCCCAGGGGCTGTGCCCGGGTGACATCCCCAGTGGGCATGGCCATGGCGAGGGGTGAGGTGTTCCAGTGCTAACACCACCCTCTGTCCCTTCCAGGGTGACCCTGGTGGCCCCCCAGGTCCGAAGGGAGAGAAGGTGAGCGGAGGGAAAGGGGTCTCAGCTGCCCCTCACTGCCCACGGGGGCTGGTGGGGACTGGGATTAGGAGCTGGATCTGCCACGGCTGAGCCAGTGCTGGCTGGTGGAGCTGCCACCTGCTCAAGCCCCAGCTGGGTGGCCCAAGGACATGGCCTGGGGGGCAGGAAACCCCCCTGGTGGGGGGAAGAGTATCCCAGGGCTGCCAAGAGCTGCGGTGTTTTCCTTTGCTGGGCTCAGACTTTCCCATCTCTGGCTCCAGGGCAGCTCGGGAGCTCCTGGACCCGGAGGATCGCCTGGGACACCCGTGAGTACCGGGAGCCTGGAGCCAAGGCCCGGGGTCAGGGACGGGTTTCTTGGCTCAGGGTCATGGCTGTTTGGCCAGAGCAGGGGTGGGATCCAAGCCCAGGAGCTGAGAGGGGTTTGGGATCATCCAGTGATCCAGCTCAGGGCTGGGATCATCCAGTGCCACAGCTCCTGGACAGTCAGGGGGGTGCTGGGTGGCACAGCCAGGGCACAGCTTCACCTTGGGGCTCCTTGAAGCAGCCCCCTCCCCACCTTCCTCCCGCAGGGTCCCCCCGGCGTCCTGGGGCCAAAAGGAGACAAGGTGGGTGCGGTGACAGCGTGGCCAGGGCGGGCTGTGCCATGGGCTGGTGCTGGCACAGCCCCTCCCCACGGTGTCCCTTCCTCACCTTGGGGCTGCTTGGGGGCCACTCCAGGGCCACCCCAGCCTGGGCTGTGTCTCACTGTCCCCACCGGGCAGGGCGAGCCGTGTGAGGTGTGTCCCACTGTCACCGAGGGGGTGCTCGGTGCCGTCGGGGTGCCCGGCAAACCGGGACCCAGGGGAGAGCCCGGAGCGCCCGGCAGGGACGGGGTCTCGGTGAGTCTGAGCCTGGGGGCTTGTGGGGTGGAGGGCAGAGCAGGGGCTCGTCTCAGCATCCCTGATGCTCCCTCTGATTCCCCTTTCCCAGGACAGACCCGGCCCTTCAGGACCCAAAGGGGACAGGGTAGGTGACATGGAGCAAACTGGCTTGTCCCCCTCTGGGGACACCAGGCAGCGTCCAGCCCGTGCTGGCAGCACCCAGCCCAGCTCCTGTGTTTCCTTCCCAGGGAGATCGTGGCATCCAGGGGATGAAAGGGGAGAAGGTGAGTGTCCAACCCTCTGTCCCACCCTCCCTCCGAGCCCCTGCAGCCCCCTGAGCTGTCCCCTGTCCCACCCCCCCAGGGGGACTCGTGCCTGTCCTGCGATGTCCGTGTCCTCGCCGCGCTGCGCCGGGGTCCTGCCGAGGGGTTTGAGGGTGAGCCGGGGCTGCCGGTGAGTCCTGGGGCTGAGCACCCCTGTCCCGTGCCGGGGGGACACCCCGGTCACCCCAGGGCTGCTGGGGGTGCCGGGGGTGTGACCACGGGGGGTGTTCAGCAGGGTGACCTGGGGCTCCCCGGGCTGGCTGGGATCAAAGGTGAGAAGGTGAGTAACTCCCACCCCCACCCCCCTTCCCGCATTGCTGGAGCGAGTGGGAATGGCTGGATCACCTCATGGGGTCGGGGCAGCCTTGTCTGACCCTGTCCTTGTCCCTGTCCTTGTCCCTGTCCTTGTCCCTGTCCTTGTCCCTGTCCCTGCTCCATTCCAGGGGGATGGTGGCCAGCTGGGACCCACGGGCAGACCGGTGAGTGGGCACACAGGTGGGCAGGGGGGATGTGGGGGCTCAGGGTGGGTGCTGGGAACCCAGGGGGGCAGAGGCTGGTTTTTGGGGGCTGTGGTCTCACCACTGCCGTGGCTTCTCGGTGCAGGGGCTCCCGGGAGAGAAGGGTGATCCGGGTGTGCAGGGGCTCAAAGGAGAGAAGGTGAGCCCTGCCATGGGGACCCCCGGGACCCCCCATCCCTGCCCTGTCCATGCCACCTCCCCAGCTGAGACCTGTGCAGCTCATTGCATGGGGCGGCCCTGAGACGGGCACAGCCGTGCTCCGGTCCCCAAAGCCGCATTCCAAGCGGGATGTCCCTCGGCAGGGTGAGCCGTGCGGGCAGTGCCCTCCCACCCCACAGGCCCTCCAAGGGGCAGCAACAGCCGTGGCTGTGCCAGGACCACCGGGAGAAAGGGGCCAGAGTGGCCCCCCGGGCAGAGCGGTGAGTGCCCCCCATGCCCACAGTGCCCAGTCTGGGGGGGATGCTCCAGCCTGACCCGTTCCTCCGTTTCCCCAGGGCAGACCGGGCGATGCTGGACAGAAGGGGCAGAAGGTGAGAGGGCCTGGGAGGGCGTCCCAGCGGGGCTGGTGATGGCAGAGGCGCCTGTGACCCCTGTGTGCTGTGTCCCTCCCCTCCCCATGTCCCCTCTCTTTGCCAGGGGGACGCTGGCAGCCCCGGGGATCCGGGCACGCCGGGCATGGCCGGTGTCCCAGGGCTGTCGGGTGAGCCTGGAATCAGAGGTCCAGCCGGCCCCAAAGGCGAGAAGGTGAGACCCCCATATTCTGGGGACCTGTCCCCTGTCACCGTGGTGTCACCCACCCCTCCATCGCTCTCCCATCCCCTCCTCCACAGGGAGACTCCTGCGAGCCCGGTGCTGCTCCGCTCGGGGACCGCTCGGACGTGGTTGGCATCCCAGGAAAACCCGGGGCCAAAGGGGACCAGGGCCCCCCTGGCATCGGCCAGCCGGGCAGACCCGTGAGTGCCCCCTCCCCACGGCCACGGTGCCCAGTGGCATCGTGCCCTGGGGGTGACCCTGGTGTGTTTTAGGGGAAGCCGGGGCTGCCAGGGGTGCAGGGCCCTCCCGGGCTGAAGGGGCTGCAGGTGAGCGGGGTGAAGGGGCTGGGTTTGGGGGGTCCTGAGGGCACCTCACTGCCCCTCCATCTCCTCCCCAGGGTGAGCCAGGACCGCGGGGGATCGGCCAGCCGGGACCGCAGGTGGGTTTTGGGGTGCCCGTGCCGTGCTGTGCCGTGCCGTGTTGGGTTGCTCTGCCAGATCTCACACGCTCTGCTTTTCCCAGGGAGACCCCGGGAGCACCGGACCCCCCGGGACACCCGTGAGTAGCAATTTAGGGTGCCCAGTCCTGGGAGGTGGGGCAGCCACCAGGCCCCCAATTCCTGCAAGTGGGGGGATCATCCCCCTGCGGTGTCAGCCCTCCCTGTGGGCAGTGCCAGGGGGGTCTTGGCCGGCCCACCCCGGGGACAGTGCTGTCCCCTCGGCTCACTGGGGGGCTGTCTGGGGACAACTAACACCCTCTCCTGCCCCCAGGGCCCCCCTGGACCCCAGGGACCTCCGGGGATGGCAGCAGAGAAAGGTGCCAAGGTAAGGGAGCATCCCCCAGCCCTCCGTGCCCCTCCTGCCCCCTATTCCTGCTGTCCTTCCTCTGCAGGGATCTCCGGGGCCCAAAGGTGCCGTGGGACCTCCTGGACCACCAGGGACCAGTGTCACGGGGCCACCGGTACGTCCTGCCCTCTGGGATGGGCACTGCCACCCCCCAGCCCCTCAACCCTGGCTGAAAGCCGCTGTGCCAGGGGTTGAGTCAGGGAGCTTCCTCACCCTCCACTTCCTCGCAGGGCCCCGAAGGGCAGCGGGGGCTCTCCGGGTCCGCTGGGCAGCCGGTACGTGCGGGGGGTGCCGGGGGGGCCGTGCCCAGAGCGTGGGCTGAGCTGGTGCCCCCGATGCTCACTGAGGCTGGGGGGCACTGGGTGCCACCCCACTCATGCTCCATCTTTCCTCCTGACAGGGGGAAAAGGGTGCCCAGGGAGAGAAGGTGAGTTGGGGGCCGGGTGGAGCCGTACCCCCTGTGCCACCTCCTGCCCTCCCTGCCCTCACCTCCTCTCTCCACAGGGAGATCCCGGGGAGTGCTCCTGCCCCTCCAGCCCCCGCCAGGACCCCAACTACACCGGGATGCCAGTAAGTGCCACGAGTGCCCAGGGGCAGCCCTGGCTCTGCTTCACCCCCACGGGCACACCCTGATGCCCCTCAACCCCCCCTCCATCAAATTCTCTTCCCCCTCTTCCCCTTCTCTCGTCCCCAGGGAGCCCCAGGGCTGTGGACTGGGATGTCCTGGCAGCCACAGCCAGGCCCGCAGGTGGGTGCTGTGCTGCACCCCCCCACCCCCCATACCTCACCCCCTGCCCCTCTCTGACTCTGTTTTGGGGTCTCGCAGGGCCCCCCCGGAGCCCCCGGTCCCCCCGGCCCCCCCGGTGCCCCCGGTCGCCAGGTGAGTGACGGCAGACAGGGAGATGGGAGCGGGTCTGGTCCTGCCAGGCTTTTAGCACGGGCTTTAAACACCCTCTCCTTGGATTTAGGGAATGCCAGGACACAACGGTTTGCCAGGACTGCCAGGGCCTGCCGGAGACCTGGTGGGTGGTGCCCGTGCCCATGGCAGTGTCCCCCCTGCCCCACGTCCTGCTCCCCCATTGTGGGACAGTCCCTCCCTCCCTCCATCCCTCCCTCCCTCTCTCCCAGGGGCCACTGGCCGTCATGGCTGAGAGGAACATCGAGGTGCTGAAGGTGAGAGTGTGGGGACGTGTCACCTCCCTGCCCCGTGCACCCCAAACTCCTTGGGGCGGTGCCCCTGACTGCCCCTTTTCCTCCCAGACTCTCTGTGGGGACTGTGCCCAGCTCCAGGCCGCCTTGGAAGCCCCCAGGGGTGTCGAGGGAGAGAAGGGGGACGGGGGCATGCCGGGTGCCCCCGGCAGCGAGAGCTGCGCCCGCGTGAGTATTTCCACGCCTCTGGCTGGGAATCTCGGTGCCCAAAACCCCCTGGTCTTGGCAGGGGGTAGAGGTGAAGAGATGCTCCCAACTCCCTGGGGCTCGGATGGTGTGGCAGTTGTGGGGAGCAACACGCTTTGGACACGCTCTGAGGGCGCTTTGGGCTCACAGAGGACACGCTCTGGACACGCTCGGGGCACGCTGGTCCTGCTGGGAATACGGGCAGGATCCCGCGTACAATCCCTGCCTGCCCCAGTGGGATTCCTGGGAGAATGACAGGCTTGTCCTGTTCCAGTGCAGGCTGGAGAAGGGGGTGCTGAGCCCCTGAGGGATGTGGGGTGAGGGGCTCCGAGCCCCGCTGTGCCCCACGGCTCCTCCGGGGTGATCCCTGGGTGATTCCTGGGTTTTCTTCCAGTGCTTTGCCCAGTTCCCGAGAGAGGAGGAGGCTCGGGTGAGTGAAGAGTGTCCACCTCCCACCTCTCCCTGCCCCTGGGGATGAGCTGATATCCCAGCCTGACTCCCTGGTTCCCAAGGTGCTGCAGAGACTGTACCCCCACTGCGGGAGCAGACGGGGCTTTGGGGGGTAGAGGCTGCTTTGGGGGTGCTTGGCAGGGCTGAGTGGTGGGCAATGGGCAGAGCCAGCCCGGGGTTCTGACACGTCCCCACTCCCCGCAGGGTGACAGCCCTGACACCGACTGTCCCGGCCATCCCGGGTTGCCGGGTGCCCCGGGCATCCCTGGTGAGAGAGGCGAGCAGGTGGGTGAGCTCCAGTCCATCCATGGACCCCCCGCCATCCCAGCCCTTCCCAGGGGCCATGCCTGGTCCATCAGTGCCCCTCAGAGCTGGCCCTTGTCCACCCCTCCCCTTGGCCACACGTGGCACCTCAATCTCTCCCCAGGGCTCGCCAGGACTGCGAGGACCCCCCGGACCGCCCGGGCCCATCGTAAGTACCCGTGCCCGTGGTGAGGGGCTGCCAGGCTGTGTGGGCATCGTGATGTGGTTCTGTGGGGCTTGGAGGCCCTAAAAGCAAGTTGCCAAGGGGGCTGGCCCCGTGCCCTGAGGCCGTGGTGATGGGCAGAGGGACGTGGCCATGGCGAGGTGGAGGCGTGGCATGGCCTGGACGTCCCAGCCTGGAGATGGAGGTGAAGCTGCTGCCAGCTTCGAGTTGGAGCAGGAGCTCTGTGGCACCCCGAGGGCTCAGCCCAGGCTCCCCCCTGCCTTTTCCAGGCTGTGACCTCCCTGTTTCTCCCCTCAGGGCCCCCCAGGCTTTCCTGGAACGCCGGGCGCACCCGGACTGCCCGTAAGGACCCAGCACGGCTCTGCTCTGTGCCCTGTGTCGCTGCCGCTTGGTTTGGCTGTGTCCCTTGTCCCTGTCCCCCCTGGGAGCAGCCGCAGCACAGCTGCCCCATTTCTCTTCCATGCCATCTCCATCCTGCCATTCCCACCCCCTCCATCCCAAAGCAGGGGGTCTCAGTGGGCCGGGACCTGGGAATGACCTTCCTGAGCTCGGGGATGTGGTGCTGGCACTCGCCAGCCCTGGTGCCACGTGTTGGGTCCCTTCATCATCGTGGGACCTGGTTCAGCTCAGGGGCTTGTGGTGTGCCAGGGACCTGCCAGCCCAGATTGGTGCCCCGTCGCAGCTCCAACTGGGATGGGCTGGGTGGCACCTTGGTGGCAGCTCCCCCCAGGGAAGCCCCTTGTGGGGACCAGGAGGATCCTCTCTGCAGCCAGTCCTTGGTCCCACCTCTGTGATCATGCAGCCTTCACCACCATCTCCATTTTGATCTTCATCTCCATCTTCATCCTCATCTCCATCTCCATCCTCCCGCTCCCGCCCGCGCTCGCTCCAAGCAGGAGCTGGTGGTGGGGCTGTGCCGGCGGCTCTCGGAGGATCTGGCCCTCCTGCTCCTGTCCCCTTGTCCGCTAATGTCACCATAACGCCACGGTCTCTGGGGGGCTCTGTGGGTCGTCGCTCTGCCGTGTGCCAGCGTGTCCTGTCCAGCCTGTGTCACCTTGGCACCGCGTCACCCCACTAACCCACCCCAGAGGTCCCGTGGCACGGAGCCCAGGGGCTCCCGGCTGTCCCTGTGCCACCCATTCCCTGGGAGGATGGGCGTGTGCTGGGTGCCACGAGCTGGGCACCCCACGCAGCCCCCCCAGGGCTGGGCTGTGGGTCCTGCCCACGGGTCACAGCGTGTGGGGGGGGCACAGGCAGCAGTGGCAGCGCCTGGGTCTGAGCACTTGGGCTCGCACTGAACCCGATGCCCACGGCTGTGGAGGGAGCCCAGCCAGTGCCAGACAGGTCCTCCCTGGTGCCCAGGGGTCCAGGCAGGCTGGTGGAGATCACAGACCCCATGGGCTGTGCCTGGGTCCTGCTGCCAGGCGGGCACAGTCCCAGGCAGGGGTTGTAGGAGACCCCCCTGCAGCTCCTCTTTTCTCCCCCTGAAGGGTCTCCAAGGGGAACGTGGCCCTGCTGGGCTTGCTGGAGCCAAAGGGGAGCCGGTGAGTGGTGTGGGAGGAGGGGACGGGGGGACACTGGTGCCCTGTGGGCTTTGGGCACCAGGCTGGGGTGTTGCAGGCGGCTCAACATCCTCCTCCTCCTCCTGCACAGGGACCTCCAGGACAGCCCGGCTACCCCGGTGCGATGGGTCCCCCCGGCCTGCCCGTGAGTACTGTGGGGAGCCAGGCAGGCTCTGCCAGCCCCCAGCCCCCTCGGGGGTCCCCGTGCCCCTCCTGGTGCTCACTGGGGCCCCCCCATGTTGCAGTTGGGGGACCCCCCAGTGGGCACCGAGCAGCACATCCCTGCAGGGCTCATCCCTGACCCATCCATCCAGTCCCATCCCACACATTCCCAGTGCCCTGTCCCTCCCTGCCCTGTTCACCTGTGCCCCGTGCATGCCCTGCATGTGCCCCCATCCTTGCTCTCCCATGTCCCATGTCCCTCCGTCTCCTTCCTCCCCCAGGGCATCAAAGGCGAGCGAGGCTACCTGGGCCCCCCCGGGGAGAAAGGGGAGCTGGTGAGTCCCTCGGGGCTGGGGGCTCTCCCAGGTGCCCCCTCTCACCGCGGGCACCGGGGCTGAGGCCCTTCCAGCCACATCCATCTGACCCCATTCCTGCCTTCCCAGGGACCCCCCGGCGTGGACGGGCCCCCCGGTCCTGCAGGGCCCGCGGTAGGTGCCCACCCTGACGGCCCCCAGGGGGCTGTGGGGAGGGAGGGGGGGAGGCTGTGGGTGCCGTGGGGCGCTCCCCACCGCCTCATCCCCTCATTCCACAGGGACCAAGGGGAGAGAGGGGGCTCCCTGGCAGCGTCGGCGAGAAGGGGGATCAGGTGAGCACCCCCAGGGGTACAGGGACCCCCAAGACCCCCAGCGGGCAGGACGTGGCTCTCGGGGTCCGGCTCAGCTCTCGTCTCTCCACAGGGTTTCCAGGGCCAGCCTGGCTTCCCGGGACCACCGGTGAGTACATCCCGCTGGGAGCGATGTGTCCCCAGGAGGTGATGCCTGTCCCTGGCTGTGTGTCCCCATGTCCCCACGGGGTCAGGGATGGGGGTTCTAGGAGGGGGACACGGGCACATCCCGTGGGATAAGATGCAGGGAGCAGCCCCCACAGCTGAGATGAGTTTGGAGGCAGCGGGATGCATGGGCTGGGCTCTGCTGCTGGGACCCCCCTCACTCAACACCCCCTTCTCTTTAGGGTCCCCCCGGGTTCCCAGGGAAGGTTGGTCCAGCTGGGCCACCAGGGCCCATGGCTGAGAAGGTGAGTGCCAGGGGTCAGTGCTGCCAGGGCGTGGCTGTGCGATGGCACTGCTCGTCCCTTGGGCTGTGGCCAGGTTTGGTGCCCTGGCTGTGCCCGTGACCTCCTGTGGCTCTTACAGGGCAGCGAGGGCATGCGAGGCCCCACGGGGATGCCAGGACCCCCTGGACCCCCAGGACCTCCGGGCATCCAGGTAAGACCCTCCCCATGTGTCACCCTTGGGGGCAGAGGGGGCAGGACCACCCACTTCATGGTGCTCCTGGGAGCGCCGCTGGCTATTCCCATTCCCATTCCCATTCCCCAGGGACCGGTTCCCACTCCCCAGGGACCTGTTGCCATGGCCTGGGGTGCCCAGAGCAGGTCCCTTGGGGACCCCCTGAGCCCCTCAGTGCAAACCACCCTCTGACATCCTCACCTTGTCCCCACAGGGCCCTGCTGGCTTGGAAGGACTGGATGGCAAGGACGGCAAGCCGGGGCTGCGGGTGAGGCTCTGGGGCTCTCTGGGGTGCTGGCGGGGGACAGCCACCCTGCAAGCCCCCCCTCAGGGCACTCCCAACTCATGTCTCTTTCTCTCCAGGGTGATCCAGGCCCCCCTGGGCCACCAGGGATGATGGGTCCTCCGGTGAGTGACAGCTTTCCTTGTGCTCAGTGCCTGGCATGTCCCTGCAGACAGGTCTGGGGGTCCCCTGAGCCGGGACTGTTCCACTGTGTGTTCCTGGGGACACTCAGACCCAGGGGGAGGATGGAGTCCCTGCTCAGGGTCACCTGCCTTGCTCTGCTGGTGGGATCTGGGACTCCCACCCAGCTCTTTTCTCTCTCCAGGGCTTCAAGGGGAAGACGGGACACCCAGGTCTGCCAGGACCAAAGGTGAGTGATGGGGACACTTGGTGACATCCCCAGGGACCTGGGTCCTGGGCCAGGGTGCCCATGCATTGCTTTGCTCACAATGTCCCTTCCTCCTTTTAGGGTGACTGTGGCAAACCTGGTCCCCCGGGGAGCCCAGGCCGGCCGGGAGCTGAGGTGGGTGAGGGGTGGGTGGGTGTGAGACCCCTGAGCTGCTTGGGCACTGTGCAGCCTCTCCTCACGCTGCCTTCCTCCTCACCCCATCTTCCTCAGGGTGACCCCGGGCCCATGGGACCCCAAGGCCGGCAGGGACCCCCAGGGCTCATCGTAAGTTGGACCTGCCCCCCCCATGGGGGGATCACAGTGGGGACTCCCTCCGGTGCAGGGAGCGGGCTCGTCACCCACGGCCCCCCAGCTGACACCCCTGTCTCTGCCCCCAGGGACCCCCTGGCAGCCCGGGACAGCCGGGTCCCGCTGGCCTCGCTGGAGTGGTGAGTCCTGGAGCCCCCACCACAGCCCCAGCTGTGGGATTTGGGGTCGGGGTGGGGCTGGGTGGGTCCCACAGAGAGTGGGTTTGGGGGTCCCCCTGCACGTCCTGCGCTGATTCTGGTGCTCCTGGCTCCCTCCTCCGTGCAGGGGCTGAAGGGTGAGCGTGGCTCCGTGGGGGAGCGAGGTCTGCCAGGGATGCCAGGGCAGCCGGGACCCCCAGGACACCCCGGACCACCGGTGAGTGCAGCACAGCCCCCTCCACCCCAGTGCAGTGGGGACCTCGAGGACTGGTGACTGGTGGTCACTCTGTGGTCACCACTGTGGTGGTCACTGTCTGACACTTTGATCTCACAGGGGGAGCAGGGACCAGATGGACCCGTTGGGAAAGAGGTAGGAATGTGGGCTCTGCGGCTCTCCTGCCCAGCTGGACCCCCAGGGTGCCCGTGGTGGGGACATCCCTGCCACCCTGCTCCTTTGTGTGTCCGCAGGGGCCTCCGGGAAAGCCGGGCATTGCGGGACCGGCGGGACAGAAGGTGAGGGGACTCTGGCTGTGCCACTGCAGCCATCCCAACACCCCACAGCCTTCCCAGCACCCCCCCACCCCTCGGGATACGGGGGCTGAGCCCTGCCTCTCACCTCCCCGCAGGGTGAAGCTGGATCCCCCGGTGAAAGAGGGTACCCCGGGGAGAAGGGCAGAGCTGGAATGCCCGGGGGGCCAGGGAAGAGCGGCTCCATGGGCCTCGTGGGGCCACGGGGACCCGCGGGAGAGAGGGGACTCCCCGGCTCTCCGGGACCCGCGGGCAGCCCCGGGCTGCCGGGACCCCCGGGGATGATGGTAAGGAGGGGTGGCCGTGGAGAAGGGGGGGCTGCAGGACCCCGTATCCCGCGGGGCGTGGTGGCCGTCCCCCCTCGTGTGTGTCCCCTCGTGTCCCCCAGGGAGACGTGGTGAATTACGACGAGATCAAGAGGTTCATCCGGCAGGAGCTGAACAAGATGTTTGACGGTAACAACGGGGCGGTGGGGACGAGGTGACCCCCTCCCCGGTCCCCGTGGCACTGAGCTCGTCCCTGTCCCCGCAGAGCGGATGGCGTACTACACCTCCCGCCTGCACTTCCCGGTGGAGATGGTGGCATCCCCGGGCAGACCCGGTCCCCCCGGGAAGGACGGGCTGCCCGGCCGGCCGGGACCCCCCGGCTCCCCGGGGATGCCGGGGCAGATCGGCAGAGAGGGGCGGCAGGGCGTGCCGGGCATGCGGGGTAGGTGCTGCTCCTGAGGGGCATTCCCAGCGTCACTGGCGTGTTTCCAGCGTCCCTGGGGTGTTCCCGGTGTCCCTGGGTGCTGGGATGTTACAGTTGTGCCAGATCTCACCCCTCTCCATCCACGTCTCTTCCAAGGTGAGCCGGGTGCCAAAGGAGAGAAAGGCGAGAAGGGCGTTGGGGTGATGGGGGACAGCGGCCCCCCCGGACCCCCAGGTGAGCCCCCTCCCTCCTTGGCCACCAGCCCCATGCCAGGGCTTGCTGCCATCCCTGGGCTTCGTGCCACCTCCCTCTCCCTCCTCCATCTCTTCCAGGTCCCCAAGGACCGCCAGGCTACGGGAAGATGGGCCCCCCGGGCCCCGTGGGGCAGCAGGGCATCCCAGGCATTCCCGGCCCCCCCGGTGCCACGGGGCAGCCGGGCAAGGCTGGGCACTGCAGCCCGGCGGAGTGCCTGGGAGCCGTGCCCGTGGAGCAGCCCCTCTTCCAGCCCAAGAACGTCAAGGGCCCCTTCGGCTGAGGGTCCCTGCGCCCCCCGCGCCCCCCCGGCTTTGCTGTTAATATTGTTTCCCCGCTGTGCCGGGGCCGTGCCTGTCCCGGGGGGGGGCGGGATGTGGGATCGGGGGTTGTACAGCTCCGTCGGGATCGCGGGGGCGGGTGGATCCTGCCCGCGCAAATACACCTGTGCTGGTGCCCCCGCGCCTCCTGCTCCGTGATCGGCACAGATCTGTCCTCATCCCTGTTCCCCTGGGATGCTGTTCTGGCTGGTCCTGAGGCCACCTCAGCTGGGGGCGTGGGCGAGCTCCTTGTGACTGATGGATGAGGGGATCTGGGAGGAATCCCAGCCCTGATCCCAGGGGATCCTGGCCCTGCCTCAGGGGAAATCCCAGCTCAGCTTCTGAGCAATCCCAGGTGTGGTCCTGGGGAATCCAGCCCAGTTCCTGGGGAGATCCCAGCAGATCCCAGCCCTGATCCCAGCAGATGCCAGCTGTGATCTGGGGTGATCCCAGCCCAGCTCCCAGGGAGATCCCAGCTCTCATCTTGGGATTCTCGCCTTGCTCTCAGGCTTATCATGGCCCTGCTTTTGGTCTGATCCTGACCGTGGTTGGAACCTCTGGGAATCCCAGATGATCTCCCAGGGTGATCCCAGCCCTGCTCCTAGCAGGGTGTCAGTCCTGCTCCCAGGGGAATCCCAGCTCTGATCCTGGGAGGTTGCCAGTCTCACTTCCGGGCCGATCCTGGCTCCACTCTCAGGCTGATCCCGGTGTTGCTCCCGGGGAACTCCAGCCTTGCTCCCGGGCAGCTCCCAACGCGATTCTTGCGGGACACGGTGGGCCCCGCCCGCCTGGGCGCCGTTGCCGCTTTAAGGCCCCTCCCATTCCGCCCCCCCGCCTTTCCAGGGGGGCGGAGCCTCCGCCCGGACGCGTTTCTCAGCCAATGGACGCGGAGGGTCTGCTGGTGACGTCACCGGGGCGGGGGCGGGGCGGAGGGCGCGCTATGGCGTACCCGGGACAGGTGGGAGCGGGAACGGGAAACGGGACCGGGAGCGGGAGCGGGATCGGGATCGGGATCGGGATTGGGATTGGGATTGGGACAGGGGACCGGGGATTGAGGGCCGCGGCGGGAACCCGGGACCGCGAACTGGGATTGGGATCGGGACGGGGACAGGAGGCGGCGGCGGGGACTTAGGACCGGGACCGGGGACCGGGATGGGCATCGGGACCGGGACCGGGACCGGGATGGGCATCGGGACCGGGACCGAGACCAAGACCGGCGGCAGCGACCGGAGACGGGAACCGGAGTCGGGAGTCGGACCGGAGGCTGTTCCGCGAGAGGGGGCAGGGGCGGGGGGCGCGGGTGAGTTGTCAAGGGGTCTGTCCCGGTGCCCGGTGCCCGCCTCACCGCGGCTCTGTGCCCTCCCCAGGGCTTTCCCGGTGCAGGACAGGCCCCCCCGGGCGGCCCCTATCCCGGGGCTCCCTACGGCGGGGGGCCGCCCCCAGGGCCCTACGGACAGCCCCCACCCGGGGGTCCCTACGGACAGCCCCCAGCCGGGGGTCCCTACGGCGGCCCTTATGGTGCCCCCCAGCCCGGGCCATACGGAGGGCCGGCCCCAGGAGGTGAGTGCGAGGGTCTCTGTGTGGCGGTCCCGGGACAGAGGGAGGGTCGAGGAGGGGGTCCTCGGGTCGGGGGTGGGGGGCTGAGGGGGCCCCCAGCCCAGTCCCCGCCGTGTGCCAGCCCCACTCTGTGCCAGGAAGGGCGGTCTCGGCTGCCCCTCGCCCAGCTCAGCAGAATTCAACGGGTGAGTGGAAGGCAAAGGCCCATTTTATTATGATATTAAAATCCTGGAGAAGGAGGAGGAGAAGGAGAGAAAGGAGGAGGAGAAAGAGAAGAAGAAGGAAGAGGAGGAGGAGGAAGTGCCAGGAGGCCACAGCCCTGAGCACCACCAATAAAACTTTACACCCCACATCCGTCCCCTGGCACTGCCAGGTTTATGGGGCAGCACCGTAGTTCCTTGTCCATCCAGAATCTCCACCTGTTTACAGCCCCTTCTCAGCCCCCACACACTGCGTGCCAATCCCAGCCCTCCCTGACCTGTTTTCCCAGGATCCCACAGCTGTAAAACCCGCTTGGAGCCGAAGTGCTGACTGGCCCTGGGTGCTGGCCGCGTCCCTGTGAGCCACTCCCAGGGGACAGAGCAGCCCGTGGGCTCCCTGGGCGGGGGGTGACACCACCGATGGCCTCTCCCCACGCAGGCAGTGCCCCCCCCGGTGTGGACCCCGAGGCTTTCTCCTGGTTCCAGACGGTGGATGTGGATCACAGCGGGTTCATCTCCGTGAAGGAGCTGAAGCAGGCGCTGGTCAACAACAACTGGTCGTCGTTCAACGATGAGACCTGCCTGCTGATGATCAGTGAGTCTGGGGTCTCCCTCCCCTCTTCCTGCTTTTAATCTGGTTCGTTTGGGGTCAGCCTGTGCCGGGGTGAAGCCCATCCCTGCAGCGTTCCCCTGTTCCCTGGGCATCGCTCCCCTGAGCAGCTGGAGCCAGGGCTGGGCAAACCGAGCAGCTCCCGGCACCCTTTTGGTGGAGGAAACAAATCAGGGGCTCAAAATCCTGCTTGGAAAAGGGAACCCCAGCTCTTCCCGAGGCCGAGTGAGCTCCAGGTCCCAGAGAGACAGGGAAGAAAGAGAAGGAGAGCCCCAGTGACGTGCAGATTGACCCCAGAGCTTGCCCCAAACATGCCCCGTTTCTTACCAGCCTCAGGGATGGAATGGTCCCAGTTGATCTCAGTCGCGGTGAGGGGGTGGATTTGGGGGCTGGGGGAGGCCATGGCAGAGATCCTGGGCTGCCTGGGAGTTCCTGCAGCGTTGCCACTCCTCACTGCCCTGCTCCCGCTCCGTCCTGCCCAGACATGTTCGACAAGACGTGGTCGGGGCGCATCGACGTGTACGGCTTCTCCGCCCTGCTCCGCTTCATCCAGCAGTGGAAGAGCCTCTTCCAGCAGTATGACAGGGACCAGTCAGGCTCCATCAGCTTCACTGAGCTCCAGCAAGGTGGGTGAGGGGCAGGGACACCAGCCTGGCCCATCCCGAGCATCCTGGCTCTGCTCCAGGTTTATTTCCAGCCGGGGCTCGGTGACTCCTCCCGGTGTGGTCCCTGCAGCCGGGCTGAGGGAGCTCTCTGAGCTCCTGGGGTGCCTCCTGTGTATCCTGGGAATGCTGGGCTGGCTAATCCGGCCGTGGGGGCAGAGCTGGCACTGGTTTTCCTGCGGGACAGGAGGTGACGAGCTGCAGCAGGGCTGTGGCACAGATTTCCTTCCTTAAGGAAGCCCAGAATTGCCCCCCTAAATACGGGCGTGTGGCTCAAGCCTGTTTTCCTGGGAGGAGCTCTTGGGCGGGCGTGAGGGGGGTGGAAAAATGTCTGGAATTTGTGCCACGGTTTGATTCCTCCCTCTGGGGGGCCCTGCCCATGCACACCCTCGGTGGGAAGTGTGGGAAGGGACCACCGTGGTGGTGGGAGGGGGGCTCATAGGCCTGTAGGCCCCATATACCCCACGGGCCCCATATGCCCCATAGGATTAAAGGCTGCACAGGCCCTATAGACCCCTTAGGCCCCATAAGCCCTATAGACCCCACAAGTCCCATGGGCTCCGTAGGCCCCATAGACCCCACAGTGTGTGGGACACGGGGAATGTGGGGCACGGGGGGCGTGCCAGCGAGGGAAGGAGGACACGGCCGCAGTTTTCTCCCGCCGGGAAGGCTTAATCCCGATGTTTCTCGCTCCCAGCTTTCTTCCAGATGGGCTACAGCCTGAGCCCCCAGTTCAGCCAGCTGCTGCTGGCCCGCTACGCCCAGCGCTCCCCCAATCCCAGCATCCAGCTGGACCGGTTCATCCACATCTGCATGCAGCTGCAGAGCCTCACCGACGCCTTCCGGGAGAAGGACACGGCGCTGGTGGGGAACGTGCGGCTCAGCTACGAGGATTTCCTCGCCATGGTGGTGACCCGCATGCTCTGACACCCCCTCCCGGCGCCGGCAGCTCTTCAGGAGCCGCAGCCACCTCCGTCCTCCCACCCCGGGATGTGGCGGAGCCGCCCCGAGAGTTCCCCCAGGGCCAAATTTCCAGCCCGTTCCACCCGAGGAGCCCCTGGGCTCTCCTGGCTTCGATTCCTTGTCCCCACTCCGTGGCAGTGGGTGTCTCCACGCCAGGCTGGACGTGGTGGGACAGCCAAAGCAGTAGCCTGTGCCATGGTGCCCAGGGATTGCTTAGATCCCTTGCCAGACCCAAATTCCAACCTCGTCCCTCTGCTCGGTGGGGGTGTCTGCAGCAGAACACCCCAATTTGGGGGGGTGAAGAGCTGAGCCTTGGTTTGGAAGCAGCGGGAAGGGGACAGGTGAGGACAAAGCTTGTCCTTCCTTCCCTCACCAACTGCCCTTGGAGCACATCCAGCCCCTCGGCCGTGCTGGGAATGCTTTCCTTGGGGGGGGTCTGAGCTGGAACGGGATGTGCTGCTGCAGCTACACGGGATCATCCCTCCCCACCCCCCCAGCTGCCAATTTGTCTCTGCTGAAGCCAAATTCACACAGGGTTTAGAGCTTATCTTTCCAGCTTTGGAATAAAAGGCGACGTGCAGCGGCTGCCGCGTGGTCTGTGTGTCCAAGGGGGGCTCGAGGGGACACGGAGTGACTCCTGTCTCCCCCATGGGGACAATGTCCTGTCATTGTATCCCCGCTCCCAGGGCTGGATAAGATTTCCTGAAGTCATTCCTTGGAAACTTCATACCAGTTTACGGAAAATAAGGGGCTGGGGGCTCCTGAGGCACAGAAAGATTCGACCAACGCCAAAGTTTTCTTCCCTGTGGTTGTCAGGAATTTGCCTCGAGGAATTTCAGGAGATTTTTGACATTTGAAGGAGTTTTCGTGAAATAAATGGTTAAAAGGCTGAGGGTGTGATCTGCTGCTTTCAAGTAGGAAAGAGCCCGGCCTCGGTGTTTTCCTTGACCTCGGTGTTTTCCAGCCCAGGGCAGGACGGGCTGTTCTGGAGCATCCCTGAGCATTCCAGCAATATTTCTCCCCTGAGCATTCCAATGTTTCCCGCTGTCTCCTGTTGAGTCAGAGCTGCCCTGCCCTTTGGGTGGGCAGTTTGGGGCACAGGGAGTGGGAGCTGTCCCCCTTCACTGCTCATATACATATATATATATATATATATGTATAGGGGATATATGTGGCATATTTATATATAAAAATGTCTATATTTTTATATATAGAAATATATATATAAAATGCCCAGGGTGGTCTGATACAGGTGTACACAAACACCACACTGTGCACACACACACTGATACCCCTCTGGGTGAGTGTACATGGATACACAGGCATGTATCTGTATTTATATATATATGTATATATATATATGTATATGTAAATAAAATACAGGGGTGTGTGTTTATATATATATACATATAAATATATATATATAGGCATTGGTGTCTTTCCATGTACATATATACATGTACAATACACACATACATGTACATATATATATATCTCATACATACATGTACATGTATACATATATGTGATACATATATATACATTTGGAGATACCTACACACACATATATAAATATCTATGTGTACAAACATATACATACATGTATATTTACATATCTATACACACAGGAGGGGTGTTCATGTATGTACATGCACACACACAGAGATGCCCATATATATATATATATATAAATATATATATAAAAATATATTTCTATGTGTGTGTATATATGAAGAATGTATTTCTATAAGAGGATAAAACATAAGAATATATTTCTATAAAGAATATATTTCTATATGCGTGTATGTATATATAAATTTATAAAAATACATATATTGCTTTATGTGTGTGCATATATAATTCTATAAAAATATGTTTCTATAAGTATATATATATATATAAAGCTATAAAATATATATATACACACACACACACTGTAACGGTGGTGTCGGTGCAGTTACCGGAGCCTCCCACCAGGCGTCTCCGCACTCCACGCCGTGTGTGCCCACCCCGCGTGGTGCGGGGGGCACATGGAAAGGGAGAGGGACAGCACGGAACGAAGGCTTTTAGGGAAAGCAGCAGCATCCCCAGCCCGGCCCAGGGTGGCAGCTGCAGTGGCACATTTGGGTGTGGTGGCACCGGTGCTTACAGGGGTCTGTGTATGTGCTTATACACAGACAGAAACATATCAATATATACGGGGCCGTGTGTATGTGCACACACAGAGCAACAGGCACCCCTGTGGACACAGACATGTATAAATTTATACGTGTTTATCCGTACACGTGCACACAAACGGGCACCCCACGTGCACATACACACACGCTCATTTAGTGATGCCTCTGGGTGTGGTGGCACATCTCACTGCGGTGGCACACCTGGCTCTGGCGGCACGCCTGGCTCTGGTGGCACACCTGGCTCCGGCCACTCATCTGGATGTGGTGCCACACTTGGCCGTGGCGGCAGATCCGCTTTCGGCGGCACCCCCTGGGTGCGGTGGCATTCCTGGCCCCGGGGGCAGCTGCGACATCACACCTGCCCGTGGTGCCACATCTGTCTGTGATGTCACACCTGCCCATGGTGCCACACCTGCCCATGATGTCACACCTGTCCGTGGTGCCACACCTGCCCATGATGTCACACCTGCCCGTGGTGCCACACCTGTCCATGATGTCACACCTGTCCATGATGTCACACCTACCCATAGTGTCACACCTGCCCGTGGTGTCACACCTGCCTGCGGTGCCACACGTGGCCCTGGTGGCCCAGCTGGCCGTGGCGACCCCCCTGGCCCTGGTGGCAGCTCGGTGGCCCGAGTGGCTGTGCGTGCCCGCGGAGTGTCCAGTGCTGGCCGCGGCCGCCGGGGCCTCGAGGCCGGAAAGGAGCACAATGAGCGGGGCCTTATCTCACCCCACAGCCCTTCCCGGGGCCACCCTGGGCCCCCCCGGACGGGGCCCTTGGGGCTGAGCGGGGCCACGCGTCCCCTTCCCCGAGCACCGAGTCCGTGCCCTGGCTTCTGAGGCGTTAAGTTTATTTACAAATAATAAAAAGCAAAATAAATACATTAAAAAAAAAAAAAATCTTAAAAGTACAGCCCTTGTGTTGGGGGGACGGGGCGGGGTGGGGGGTGGTCCCGGGCTGTGCTGTGCCCCCAGTTGTGGCCCTACCAGGACAGGGCTGAGCCTTGCCCTGTCCCCGCTGTCCCCAGGGGGGTGGCAGGGGCCATAGCACCATAGGGACGGGCTGGGGGGGATGGTGGGGACCCCAACCTGGCAACAGCCAGCCCTGGGGGCTCAGAGGACCCCCCACCCCAAAGATGGGTTATTCTACACCT
Organism: Pseudotriccus pelzelni; assembly: GCA_035584735.1. NCBI lineage: Eukaryota > Metazoa > Chordata > Aves > Passeriformes > Tyrannidae > Pseudotriccus > Pseudotriccus pelzelni. The sequence continues at coordinate 3,983,325 of JAWMRA010000058.1, read as the reverse complement.
CCCTCCCTCCCTCCCTGCCAGGGCTGCCCGGCTGAGCCCGGGCAGGGCGAGGGATGGAGGGGCAGGAATGTGGGGGTCCCGCTGCAGCGCTCCCCATCCCCTGGGAGAACGGGGGGGGGAACCCACCAGCGCCAGCGGGAGGGAGGGGGTGCAGCTGCCTTTGAAGAGCCCCCCGCCGCCACCGCAGCCCAGCCGAGCCCCGGGGCAGGGGGGGGATTAGCGGGTAAATCCCACGGGATACGGGATCAGTCCCTGGAGGGGCATCCCCCCACGCACGCCCCACCGCACCCAGCCGCTGTGTCAGCACGGCGGGGACCCGCAGCCCCCGCCAAGGGGACCCAGGGGACAGCGCCAGCCCCCCTGCCCGGCCTGGGGGGGGATGGAGGGGCTGCGGTGCTGGGGACAAGGACACGGGAGGGGTTGGGGGGCCCCCGGGGGCGGGAGGGCCGTGGGCAGCGGGTGGGGGGCTCACTTGTGGGGCATGTCCTCCATGCTGACGCGGCCCCAGACCCCCACCACGAAGGTCTCCACCTCGCACTCGTTGACGCCGCGGGCGATGCGGAAATGGCCGTCCTCGCCCCACGCCGTGCCCCACGAGTTGGCCGCCGTCTGCAGAGGGGGCACCACGGGGTGTGTCTCAGCCCACTGAAGCCCCCCCCCCTCGCCCTCCCCATTCCCAGGCTGGATCCCACCTGTGCGCGGGGAAGCAGCGGCACCCCGTGACTGAGCCACCACCACCACCACCCCGAGGCTCACACGGAACACTCACCCAGTATTTTTGGGTCTGGCCGTCAGGCAGCTGCTCTTCTCCCCACCTGCAGCAGGAGGGGGCGGTGAGGGGGGTCCCCAGCTGCCCCCAGACTGTGGGATCCCCCCTCCCAGCCCCCTCTGTTGACCCTGCTCGTTTCCTGACCCCGGCAGGTCCCCAGGGCCAGGCCGAGGTATTTCCATCCTCTCCCGGAATGCAGGCAGGTATATTTAGCCACGGCAGGAGGAAGGAAGCGCTGGCGCAGGGCAGCCAGTCCCGCTCCCCGCCTTGGTGTCCGCACCTCCAACCCTCCTCCCTCCTTTGAGGGAGTGCTGAGCACCCCAAACCCATGTCCTGTGGCACCCTCCTTCCCTCCTCTGCCTCCTCACCCTGCACCAGGGAAGGGGACACCCAAAAAGGACACTTCTCCCACCCAGACTGAACCTCTCTGCACCCCTTGAGTCGCCCCCCGAGCCCGCCATGACACCCCCACCTACCCAGTGATTTTGACTGAGTGGGTCCCGTGTCTCTGGTGCTTTGGCCCCTTCCCCTCGGCCACCGGCGTGTGCCGATAGATCCCACTCTTGTACATGAAGAAATCCTCGTGCACCTCCAGGATGGCTGTGGGAAGGGGGAGAGGGTCTGGGGACACTGTCCCTGGCCCAAGGGATCAGCTCCTGAGGCTCCACATCCCCCAGGGCGAAGGACAGAGGGAAGGCAGCAGCCAGATCCTCCCTGGGCAGTGTAACGGCTCAGAGGAGGTTTAAAATTAAAAAAAAATTATAAAGTTAAACAAAACCAACTGCCCAGACGGTGATTAAATCTCAGGAGTTAATGAGCAACTAGTGCCCGCTGGGGTGGACAGCGTGACGGGCAGCAGGGGCTGGGAGATCACGGCACTGCCCGGGCACGTGGCTGAGCAGGGAGATGGCTGGGAGTTTTGGGGTGCGCGGGTTGGGTGCCCCCCCCCCGTACCTTGCACGGGGCCGTTCTCCAGCAGCTCCTTCATGATCTCCTTCTCCTGCAAGCACAGAGCAGGGTGGTAGTGGGACCAGGACCCCCCCCGGGCATCGCCCTCCCCACCCGCGGGTGGTGCAAACACCCACCACGGGTGGGTGTCGCGGAGAGGGCGGGCGGGGGAGCCGCTCCCCCGGGGGTGCTCAGCGCCGGGGTTTTCCCAGCTTCATTCCCAAACTCGGCCTTCCCAGGTAAAGCACGGCGAGCCCAGCCCCGTCCCGCTGCCCACAGCAAAGGGCTCCTGCCCTGCCCGGGGCACTCACGCTGGAGGAGAGGCGGTAGGGGGGGGTGGACTGGTAGATCTCGTTGGAGCGGGTGCGGGGGTTGGGGCACCGCGCCGTCGCCTGCCGCTTGCCCCGGCCCGTGGAGCGGCTGTGCATCATGCAGGGCTGCGGGCCCGGCTGGCTCTGCTGGCTCGTGAAGGGGTAGCACTCGTCTGTCACCACCCTGGGACAGGGACGTGGGCATGAGGATGGGTCCACCCTCACCCTGGTCCCCACTCCCATGCACATCCCAAAACCCAATCCCGTCCCCACCCTAAACTCCACTCCCATCCCAAACCCAAACCTCACTCCTATCCCCACTCCAAACCACACTCCCACCCCGATCCCTACTCCTATCCCCATCCCAAACCCCACTCTCCATCCCACCTGGGCTGGCAGCTCCCAGTCCCCACTTGCCCCAGGGACAGGATGAGCACAGGCATCTCTTGGGCTCTCCCCAGGTAACCGGAGCCCCAAACCCCCTTATCCCACCCCAGCACGAGTGGATCTCCACAACAGCCTCTGCCCTCCATCCCATTCCATTCCATCCCATCCCATTCCATTCCATCCCATCCCATCCCACCCCATCCCTACTCACCCTCTCCTGCGGAGGTACCACCAGGCCCCGTCCAGCCTCCCCCCGCTGCAGCCCCGCTGGTTTCGGGTGTCACAGGACAGCAGGTTTTGTGGGGACAGGGCGGGGGTCATGTGTCCCATGGAGTGGATGGAGATTCGATCCGAGGCCACGGCTGGGAGCGAGTGCGGGGACAGGGTGAGGCAGCTGCTCCCCGGGCCCTGCTCTGCTCCCCAGCAGCAGGTTTAGTCCCCGTCCCCCCTCCGTCCTCCCACCCCGCCCCGTCCCCCTCACCCGCCGTGGAGAAGGCCCAGGACCCCGCGCAGTTCCCCTGGTCCAGGGGCCCGTGGATCATCCCGGGCCACTTCGCGGCGGCATCGAAGTGTCGCGGCAGCACCTCGTTGGAGTCCATGTTCATCTGCGGAGCAGAGCCCAGGGGAGCTCATTCCAGGGGGACCCCCGCTCCTCCCCCTGGAATCCCAGCACCTCCCAGGACATCCTCTGAGCAGGGGTCCCCGACCAGCATCCCCCACCCCAGCCCCGCTGAGGACACTAAGGACACCAGCCCCACACTTAGGACAGGGACATCATGCCGGCTGAGGGCAACCAGGATTTGGCTGCCTCCTTGTCCCAGAGGAGCCAGATCGCTCGATTTTCCCTAAACTAGGGCTCCACAGCCCCAGCAGCTCCTCGTACACCGAGTGTCCCGTCTCAGACCCCGGCGAGGGCCGTGGTGCCCACCACAAGTGCACAGCCCTGGGTGACTCAGCCCCCCATTGTGGCCTCTGGCCGCTGACTCCCGCCCAGCCTTTCCGCTGCGGACGGGGGGGACGGTGCCCCCGCCCCGGCTCAGCCTTCCTGGGGAGGACACGGCCACAGCCCCCGGCTTATCCAGCGCAGGAAGCGCCTCTAAAATTAAACTCGGGCTCAGGACTGCGGTGCTGGGTGTGCACCGCGGGCGACGCTCGCTCCGCCAGCACCCATGGGTGATGCCCACCCCGAGCGGGGGCAGTTTTGGGGGCAGGCAGAGGCACCCCACTGGCAAAGCGCTGGCGCAGCCGGCTCTGCCGACTCAGCAGCTCCAGGGCCGGCTTTCCGATGGGAAACCGGCACGGAGGAGAGGGGTTAAAAACAACACTGGCAGCCCGGGGATTGTCCCGGGGAATTTGCTGAGCTGCTGTCTCCAAACACGAGGGCTGCCCCACCACCCGCCACGGCCCCTTCCCAGGGGTGGGGACGCTGCGGGAACATCACCAGCCAAGGGGATGGGGAATCACCGGGCCCAGCCTTGGGATGGGCAGGGATGTGCCTCATTTGCCCATCCAAGGACTCACGTGCATCTCGTTCATGTTCATGACGGTGGGAGAGGGCCGGAAGGTGCCCAGGCGGTGCCGAATCCCGTCCTCCAGGGTCATGCCCCAGAACTGGCTGTAGTTGGCGGCTCTCCAGCTGTGTGGGAGGAAGGGGCACAGGTCAAGGGTATCCCAAAAAGCACTGAGGGGTGGAACGTGCCCTCCCCATCCTCTGGGGGCCAGGTCCTTACCCGTAATTGCCCCTGTTGACGGCGTCAATCAGCTCCCCATCCATCAGGCAGGCGTGGTCCTCACACTGCCACTGCCCTCCAGGGCCGCAGGTGCTGCAGAGGGCACAGTCAGCGGGGGAGGGACAGTGTCCCCAGAGTGACCAGGGGGACCCCGGGTGGGTGCTGCCCCTGCCAACCTGGGGACCCGCTGCCATCGTGGGCAGCCAGCGAGGGGCCAGGGCTACTTCTGCGCCAAGGGCTGGGGTCAGCACGGCTTGGCACCTCAGAGCAGGGTGAGACTGGGCCAGGAGGCGTGGGCAGCCCTCTGGGTGGCCCTGGGGGCTGTTCCCTGCTGCCTCAGCCCCCCCACTGGAGCCCAGAGGGCAGACAGGGCATGGGACAGAAAATCAGCTGAAAAGCTGCCAGGGCTCCAGACATCAGAGAGGGGCTTGGACGCCAGCCCAGGCAGGGGGGTTGGGGCTGGATGCCCCCCCGAGTGGGACACTGTGGCCAGGTTTGCCCTGTGGCACCCACGCGGAGACCCGGGACGGGGGGGCTGGGGGGTTTGCCGGGTCCCCTGGGGAACCCTGGGCTGTGCTCCCCCCGTGCAGCGAGCAATGCTTGGCATCCTCCCTCCTGCCCAGATCCTGGCTCACTCTTCCCTTTTATGGAGCTGTGCGAGGCCAGAGTCCTGTCCCGCCAGACATCCCAGTCCCAGTCCCGCCTGCAGCACCTGTACCCCGGCTCTGCCTCCATCCCTATCCCAGAGCGCTCCTGGTGCTGGGTGGCGACCCTCGGGAACTCCCACGGGAGCGCCTCAGGGTGCCACCAGCTGGGTGCCCATTCAGCCCCCTCTGCTTCACCCCCACATGGGGTTTGCCCCCTGCCAGAGCCCCCAGACCCCCTGGGACCTGGGCAGGGACAGGGGCTGCAGAAATTCCTGCTCTCCAGACTCCAGCTGCAGGGGCACAGGGTTTGGAAGAAGAGCCTCATTCCCCCTGAGCACTGGGTGGTCAGAGATGCCCCCCCAGCAGCCAGGACCATCCCTCCAACTGCGTGGATCGGGGACCACCTTGGCCTTCTCCCAGGGCTCAGGGAGCCCCTCCAGCCCCGTGTTGCCACCACACCACGATCCCCAAGGAACACCAGGCAGCACCCGGAGCTTCGGGGAGGGTCGGGCCGGCTTTTCACCTGCAGCCCAGCACACGCCTGCACACACATGCTCACACACGTGCTCCTGCCCTGCACACGCCCCAGACGCAGCCTTTGATTGCCCTTATCTGCCGCATCGCCCCGCCGGGTTCGCTCCTTGTCTCCGGCAGCTCTGCGCCTGCAGGTTCCCCTATCCCCCACCTCCGGATGCCAGTAATTCCAGCGTTCCCAGATAAACCCCACGCTGCTCAAGCAGCGAGCTCCTGGGGCTCCTGAGAAGGCGGCAGAGCCGGACTCTGGCCGCTGGCACGGAACTGCCAGCACATCCCGTCAGGCTCGGGCAAGCCGGGCTCGGACCAGCGTGGCCAAAACCCCGCGGGCAGCGCGTCAGGAGCCCGTGGCCGGCCCGGCCGTGCGTTATCCCGCCAGAGCGGAGTGAGGGCTCCCACGCAGGCATGCGCTGGAACTTGGGAGCGGCTCAAGGCCCTGGGCTCTTGGCTCCGAAAATGCCAGAACAAAGGCATTTGGCACCGGCTCCCACCACCCAGCTCGGGCCCCGCACTGCGCCGAGCCCCGCTGATTGCAGGACCCCGCGGGACCCCGGTGCCTTCCCCCGAGCAGGAAGCATGTCCGTGCCTTGCCAGCTGTTCCCACAGGAGCCTGGCACCTTCCTCCAGGCAGGTGGCACGCTGGTGCCACACCGCGGGTGCCCGCACGGCACAGGGATCACAGAGCCCCTCACTCACCACAGGTTGCAGTTCTCCCGGTACGTAGCTCCAGTGGGATAGTTGTGTCCGGCACGGGCACAGCCTGGGTGGGAGAGGGGAGAGCCCCAGTGAGCGCCTGGCCGTTCCAGAGTCCCCGCCGGCACCCCCGTGTTCCAGGGGGTACACACCAAGGGGAAAATAAATGTGGTTCTTGAAGCCAGGCACCCCCAAAGCTGCGGTGGGGGGTCAGCTCGTGCCCCACGGCGCAGGGTGGGAGCGGGGCTGGCTCGGTGCCGGCAGGGTTAACTGTGCACAGCCTGGTGGGGCAGGGATAAAGGGGCTGGTTGTACCCGGGAGCTGGCTCTGCCCTGCAGGGACTTCTGAGAGAGCCTTGTGCTGTGTGTTGGGGGGGCTGCCTGTGCCCCCTTCTTGCCCCCGGCCACCCCGCCTGCCCCAGCTGCAGGGAGGGTTAAGTCAAGGCCAGCATCCGCCTGCCCCAGACGTGACCGGGCAAGCTGGGATAGAGTCCCCCTCACCTCCCTGCTCTGCCCCACAGGCACGTGCTGCTGTGGGAACAGGCTGCTGGGTCACAGGCTGCTCCCAGCCCTGTTTTTCTCGGAGCCCATCCCCATCCCGGACACTCTGTGTGGGTTCCTGCAGCTCCGAGGGGTCTGGAGCGGCTCTGCAGCAGGAGCAGGACCACGAGGTGCTGCATCCATCACTCCACGGAACACCAGCAGCATCACACAGCACACGGGGCACCCCGGGGCTGCCCCCAGACCCGCCTGGGCCGGGCGCACCTCACCTTGGGTTTTGGGGAAGGGGGCCGGGATGCCCAGGCAGTATTCCCAGAAGTCGGGGCAGCAGTCGGAGACGGTGCGGTTGCAGAAGAGGTCGCAGTAGCAGAGGGTGTCGTGGTAGGGCACCGTGCAGCCGTCGTCGCGGCCGCGGCAGCAGACGTCCCCCCGCTGGCAGTAGGACCCCCCGGCGTCGTAGACCCCGTTCTGGTACAAGCCGGGGCCCAACTCCCGGCGGGTGCGGACCCGGGAGCCCAGAGCTGCCCGGGCCACCAGGCAGAGGCACAGCAGGGCCCGCAGCGGGCGCATGTCCCCGGGCATGTCCCCACGCCGGCACCGCTGCAGAGGGAGGGCACTGAGGGCACGGGGGTCCTGCACTCTGCACCCACCCGTCTCGCTGGGTCACCACCCTCCCCGAGCCACCGCCCTGCCCTCCCCTCCCCCAGGACGCTCAAAACATTCAGGTTTTGTAACTCCCCTTGAGACCGCATAGCTCAGGGTTCCCACAACCCCCGAAACGCCGTCTGCTCTCAGCTGCCCACTCCTGGGCGCCTGAGGGGTCCCGTGCCCACCCACGCCTCAACCACCTGCTCCAAGAGCAAAAACCCCGCGGGATGGGGCTCCTCAGGACACCCGGGGGGGCTGCTCGGCTCCCCATTCCCAAGCCCAATCCCAGTTCCCACCGCGGGCAGTGCGATGAGCTCCCAGGTCTCAGCCCGCGGGGCCGAGCGGGGCGATGAGGACCCTGAAAGAGGCGAGGGGGTCAAACCGGCTCTGGGAAGGACCCTCTCCCGCCTGGTCCCGTCCCATTCCATCCCCGGGCCGTACCTGCGGCGCCCGACTCGGGGGGTCCCCGCGAGAGGGGTGGGGGATCCGACGCGAGGGTCTCGCTCGCAACTTATGGGGCAGGACCCCCCCCCCCTCCGTCCTCTCCCCACCCCTCCCACCCGCGTCCCCAACGTCCCCGCCCGGTCCCGTACCTGCCGCGCCCGCCGCTCCGCTCCGCTCCGCCGCCGCGGCCCCGCCGCTCCTTATAACCGCGCCCCGGCCGGGGGGGCGCCGGGGGAGGCGCCGGGGCAGCCGCGACCGACCGGGGCGGAGCGCAGCGGGGCGGGGGTCGGGCCCGGGGCTCCCGGCGGGACGGGCGACACAGCCCCGGACTTGTCGCCCCCCGCCCGGGGTCCTCGACGACACCCCCTCCGTGCCCGCGGGGCCGGGCTCTCCCCGCATCCTGATCCTCCTCTCACTGTGCCCCCCCACTCCCCGCCGGTGCCCTTGCAAAATGGGGGGTCCCGGCTGCCCTTCCGAGCACTCCCTGCTCCATCGTGAGGGATTTCCCCATTCCGTGGCAAGGTGTGTGGAGAGAAGGGGAAGGGAGAGGAGGGGGCTGCGTGTCTCCCCCTTCCAGCGGGAAGCTGGACATAAACGAGTCGGGGACATCCCATCACAGCCCAGGGCATGGAGTCGGTGTCACTTGGAGCCAGCCCCGTGTCCCCACGGAGCCAGCACCCTCCCTGTCCTCGGGGAATGGGGGTCTTGGCCACCCCCCAGGCTTTGGTTCCCTCGGCAGCACCAGCACCTGCTGCGTGGCTCCAGCCGCCCACGCCGGGGCTCCTGCTGTCCCTGCCCCGCCGGGAGCATCTCCCAGCGCTGCCAAGGGATTCCTCGAAGATGCCTCATGACAGCCAGGACGGGAGCGCCGCGGGGGGAGCGGGGGTTCCCTGCGTGGCCGTGGGTGGAGGGCTCCTGGCTGAGCCCTGGGGCGGGTGCCGCGCTCAGGGTGCGCTTCACCCCGCGTGTCCACGCACGGGGAGCACCAAGTCCCACTGGGAATGAGGGCTGTCTGCTCCTCGGGACCCCGGGGGGCTCTGGGTGCCCGAACGAGGGTCCTGCAGGAGCCCCGTCCGCAGGGACCGCCCCCCCTCCCACCTCGGGCTGCGCGGCAAGAGCTCTTGGAAGGGCCTTTTCCTGTAAATGTGTCCTTGGGCAGCGCTGGGGCTGGAGCGCCGCAGGAAGGAACTGCGTCCAGCCCAGAGTCCGACTGTCTCCAGGCACACTTGCTCCATGACTGGACAGAGAGGAATCCGCAGTGACTCACAAATTCCCCAAGACCCTCGGGAACAGAGCAAAGCCACTGGCACAAAGGACATCCCAGACTGCTGCTCCCTGTCCTTGTTCCCCCGGCAGCCCGCAGGACGGCGTGGGGTGCTGCGGGAACAGCTGGCCCCTTCCCATCCCCGTGACAACGCTGTCCCCCCGCCAGCTGATAAGAGCTGGTGTGCGGGGGCGGGAGCGGCGACGGTCCAAGCGTTCCGAGCGCCCCCCTCACCCCCTGCCCGGGGCCGTGCCCTGCCTGCCAGCTCCGGCGGGATGCAGCCAGCTGGCACTGCGGGGTCACGGCTCCCCGTGTCCCTCGGACGCCGGCGTCCCCCCTCACGGGTGTCCCCTCTCCGGGGAGTGGCAGCCTCTGGCACACATGGGGGCAGAGGAAGCGGAGGGGGGCAAAGTCCTGCCAGGGCACCTTGGGCCCATGTGATTGTGGGAGGCAGAGCCCGGCGCCACGGGCTGGCACACACGCCTACCCTGCCTTTGCCACCACCCCCAGCCAAGCCGGGGGGAGGGAGCAGGTCCCAGGACCCCAACCCCACCTCACAGAGCCGTGGAAAAGCCCCACAGCCAGGTGGGGTCACCCGGAGACCCCCGTCCCAGCAGGCTGGGGCAGCTCTGGGGGCAGTGGGGCCGGTGTGGTCGGGGCAGGGAGGTGCTGTCCTCTGCAGAGCTGGGCCCAGTGCCGTGCTCCAAGACGATCCAGGAGTGAATTTCTTGGCAAGAGGCAGCCAGGAAAGGCAGGGACTGACCTGCAGCCAGGCCCAGCTTCCTCCCCAGCCAGAGGCACGGGAAGGGGCCACCCCAGCCCCCTGACATTGCAGGCTGGGGGACTTGTTGTCTGTAGGGTGTCAGCACACAGGGATGGGGCCAAGGCTTTGCTATCCCTGGATTATTGGGGTCTCCTGGGATAGGGGGCTCACACCCTCACCTCCCTGGAATGGCTCTGGGGACATCACAGTCATCCCCTTTGAGGAGGGGGTACATCGTGATACTTCCAAAGAGGCAGATGGGGCGCAGTGACCCCACAAGGCTCCCAAAGCGGGGCACGGGCCCCTCCGCGGTGGCACCAGGCCTGCACCCCCCCGGCACACGGGGTGACGGAGCTGCAGCTGGGGCCCCCATCCCGCTGGCAGGGGGGCTGCTGCAGCTCCAGGGGAGCCCCAGGGGGTCAGGAAGGCGGCCGGATGCCTCTGATGCCTCTGTTCCCTGGCCGGGCGCCCGTGTCCCCTGGCAGGACACTCCCGGCCCCGGCCGTGGCTCGGCGATGGGGCTGGAGTGCCACCTCTCGGGAGAGCCGGGAGAGAGTCGGCGGCAGGCGGGCAGCCTCTACTCCAAATTTTAATGAAACAAATAAGTTAATAACTTAATCAAGTGAGGTAACTACCGCCGGCTCGGGAGGTCTGCGGGGACCAGCCAGCCCCGGGGAGGGTCCTACGAGTTCGTTCCTGCGTGCGGCTGCGGGCAAAGCTGTCACATGCACCCTCACCCCACGGCCCGGCACTCGCCCCCTTGGCACCCACCCGCCTTCTGCCCGCCCCTGGCACTCACCCACCCCTCGTGTCCCACCCCCAGGGTGAGGGGAGGGGGCCAGGGTGGTGCAGGAGCAAGGTGGGGGGGCTGCAAGTAGCTCTGGTGCAGCCCGTGCTGGCCACATGCACTAAGGAGGCCAGAAAACGAGCAGGATCGGGGGTCTCCACTGCCAGGAGCAGAGGAGGGGAGTGGGCTTGGGAAAAGAGGATGCAAATCCCACGGTCCGAAGCCCAGAGAGGGGCTGCCCTGGCTGCCAGGGGATCTGTGGGATCGGGCAGATCCCTCACCGTGGGTGTCATCCCCCCCAGGGCCCCCGGCTGGGCAGGAGCAGCCGCCCTCTCCAGCCTGGCAAACTTTGGCACAACCACAATCGCTTCCAGCCTGGCTCAGCCCAGTGCCGCCGGACTGGAAACCAGCCCGGGACTGGGACTGGAGCGGCACAGGAGCTGCCGTGGCTCTGCTGCAGGTGACATGCAAGGAGATCCCCCTGTCCCCACCAGGCAGTCACCCCCCCAGGCCCGGCCCATGCTCCCCGGACCACGGAGGGGACAGGGACACAGGGACAAACAGAGGGACAAACCGAGCACCGCAGGACCCGGCAGGGAGGGCACCCTCTAAGCAAGAGCAGGAGCTGGGACACGGAGGGAGGGACGCTCCTTGGGGATGGCGCCCGTGCCTGCATCCCTGCCTCCTCCACGGCCCCTGCCCAGCTTCACAGCTCCTGAGCCACCCTTGGGTGGCGGGTTTTCACCTGGCCCCCAGCCCCCAGGATCCCCACAGGCAGCAGGATCCAGCCCTGTGAGCTGGCAGGGGGGTTGCTTATTGCCTATGTCCCCTCAGGTTGCTCTTCCTGGGGGTGTTGCATATTAAGACATTATTGCATAAATATATATATATATATATATCTTCTATATATATATTGCCCTGGGAGCATGCACGGGCAGGCAGAAGGCTCTGCTGTGCTTCTAGAGAGGTGCAGCCCGGTGAGGGGGGACAGACCCCCACTCCCCAAACTGGGGGGGCCCTGCTGCTGCCCTGCCCCCGAGCGATGCAGGTCGAACCACACTGGGTTGTGCCCCCACAGCGGCAGAAGGGAGGTGGGGCCTTGCATAGCTGGTGCTGACCCCAGCTCGGTTCTGGGGGGACCAGGCAGGACCCCGCTGGGGAGCTGGGCACGTCCTGAGAGCTGGGACTGGGGCACGAGCCAAACCCCAGGAGACTGGGCCAGCTTGGCTGGAGAGCACTCGGGGGGGGCCTCGTGCCCCAGGAAGGGCAGGAGTGTCCCAGGAGCGTGGCCTGGCCGTGCCACGGGCTCCCACTGCGCCCCCAGGGCGGGCACCCTGCTGCAGCCGTGCCCCCGTGGAGGAAAACTTGGCTCAATAACGCGGCGGGGGACGTGGCTGGGCGAGGCTGGCGGGGCCACCGTGCCCGGGCGAGGCCGGCGGGGCCACCGCGCCCCCGGCCCCCCCATCCCGCTCGGGCAGGAGCCATCCCGCTGCCTCCCGCTCAGTCCATGTTGGCGCTGGCCGACCTGGAGATGTTGAGGGTCTGGGCAGAGGCCGAGATGTCCTCGTGGTCCACGGGGCTGTGGTAGTCGGAGGTGATGTCGGGCTCGCAGGGCGGCACCCGCACGGCAGCCAGGCTGAAGGAGTTCGTGGAGCCCTTGCGGAGGCACTGGGAGTAGAGGCCGAGCAGCAGGTCCAGCTTGTGCTCGATGGATTGCACCTGCAGGGTGGGCAGGGCGGGGCTGAGCTGGTCCCCCCGCAGCAGGGGATGTGGGAATCCCAGTTCCCTCTTCCCGCAGGTGCCAAAGGGACGGGGACACATTCCCTGGGGGTGTCCCCTCCTGACCTGCCGCTCCACTTTGACCACACGCCCCATCATGCTGAGCTCATCCACCAGCTCCATCTCCAGTGCCGGCTTCTCTCCCTTCTCCCTCACCTTCTTGTCCACAGCCAGGGCACCCCTGCCCATGATCTGGTCCACGCTGGCAGGGAAGGAAGGGACGGAGCCCGTCACTCCCTGAGGCCACAAGGGATGGGCAGAGGGCTCTGGGAATGTGTCCCACCCACAGTGACGGGCCAGCACCTCATCTCAGGGTGGGAGACCCAGGGAACCCCACCACCTCCGGGGCACCTCACCGCGTCTGCAGGCTCTTGATCCTGCCCAGCATGTCCAGGTGCCCGGCCGAGTACTGCTCGATGACGTCCTTGACGTCGTAGGGACGCAACGTCTCCTTGAACTTCCTCTTGGCCACCAGGAACTTCAGGATCCTGCAGGGACACCCGGGGCTGGCTGCGGGGCACTGGGGAGGGACGGGGGGGTGCCCGGGGATGTGGGAGGGGACGGTCTCACCTGACAGCCCGGATGAGGGTCTTCACCGCTGGCATGATGTCCTCGAAGGTCAGGTCGCAGTGGGAGCCCTTCTCCTCGCCGCTGTCCTCCGGAGGGCAGTCGGCTGCAGGTGCCAAGAGCGGGTGGATGGCAGAGACCAAGAGCTGCCCCCCTCTGCCCCCCAAAAACACCCGCAGCCCCCCTCAGCGTGTCCCAGACTGCTCCAGGAGTCCCAGGGCTCACCCTCAGCCGGGGTCCGCGGCTTGAGCCTCAGGGACGCGCGGAACCGGGTGCGGTCGTTGAAGCTCCAGCTCTTCTGCACCTTGGTGGGGCTGGAGGCCTCGGCCACGTCCTCGGTGCTGGGGGAGCGGTGCAGGGGGGGCCCCAGCTGCTGGCGGCCGCGGCTGCCCTGCCGCTGGGAACTGCTCAGCCAGATCCGCTCCTTGAGCCCCATCTTGTTGCTGTGGGGGGACAGCGGGGGGTGTGTGTGTGTCACCAGGGAATGGGGACAGTGGGCACACGTGGTGCCCGCCGTGGAGGGGCCGTGCTGAGCTCGTGGAGAGCCCCCCGGCATGAGCCAGGCCAGGAGCAGGCGGTGCCACAGCAGGGGCAGCTCTGGGGTTTAACTCCTCTCAACACCATTTTTTTTTTTTGGTCCCAGAGAAAGGAGGTGACGGACAGACAGGCAGAGTGGGGACAGACAGTGGGGGACACGTGGCAGAGCCTGGTGGGAGCAGCCCAGCTCCCTCTCCACCCCCTCTGGCACAGGGCATCCCGGGCCAAGCCCCTGCACCCTCCTCCTCCTCCTCCAGGCTGCACCACCTAACCCAGGCTCTGCTCCTGCCCTAACATGGGCTCTGCTCCCAAAACCAGCCACTCCACTGGATTGGGGGCAAACACCAGGCATCATTTATGTAGGACCTACACAAAAACACCGCCTTTTGCACGACCTGGGACCCCAAGCACAGCTCAAGCCTCAGGAGGCCAAGTGGATGCACAGGGGAGGACAAGGAGCAAATCCCACCCATGCTGCAGGACAGGATCCGTGGTGTCTGGGAAGACTCCTGGATTTCCTCTGCCAGGAGTCACAGAGCAAGGCAGGGGTACAGGCAGGGTGGAGGCAGGGATACAGCCCTTCTCCATGCAGGCTGCTGGTCCGGAGAATGGGAATGGCTGTGTCCTGAGGGACCAGGCTGCAGGACAGCAGTGGGATGGGGTCAATCCAGGTGCATCAGTTGGTTGGATTTGGCATCCCCATCCAGGATGTACGATGGGAAAACTGAGGCAGGGCTGCTGTGGGAGCCAGCGGGGGACAGTGGGGAGAGACAGCTCGGCCCAGGCCATGCACAAACCCCCCTGTCTTGCAGAACGACCCCCTCCCTTTGGCCTCTCCCCGCTCTGCCTCACTCCTCATCCCTCTCCGCGCTGCAGTCCGCAGGCATCCAGGCATGGAGCACCATGCATCCCGCCCTTCCCGGTCCCACTCTCCGTCGGGATGGGCAGGCAGCCAGCACGGGCAGGCAGCAAGGACACGGTACCTCCGTCTCCACGTGCCCCACGTCTGCAAGAGCCTCCTCTTACCACTAAAGATGGGGCTGGAGGGTCAGGGCAGAGACACAGGAGAAAAGAGAGTCAGCCGTGGCCGGGGTCGGGCGGAGCGCAGCATCCCGGGCCACATTCCCGACCCACCGGGCGCAGCGTCCCCGCCGTGCCAGCGCTGAGCCTCTCCCGCCGCTCCAGACCCCCGGGACCCCGGGGGCAGGATGGTTTGTGTAGGTCCTGCATAAACGCGGCGCCTGTGCCGGTTCCGCGGCTCCGCCGGGAGGGTCCGGTGTCGGCAGGCGGTGCCGAGCGGTGGGACGGGGCGGTGACGACCCCCGCGAACCCCGCGGGGGCTCCGCGGTCCCCGCTCCCCGCCCAGCGCCGGGGGCGAGCGTTACCTGAGCCGTAAACACTTGTGGGGCTGCGCGTCCTCCTCCTTCCAGCTTCGGGGGGGGCCGCGGGAGGTTTTGGGAGGGTGGGAGGGTGGGGTTGGAGGGATGGAGAGGAAGGGGGTGAGCAGGAGAGGGGAGGAGAGAGAGAAGATGAGATGTTATGAGAGGTGATGCTCGCGGAGGAGATGGGCGGGCTCGGGTCCCCCCGGGTCGGGGGTGCAGCCCTTCCCCTGTTCACCGGGACACCGAGCCCAGGGCGGTGCTGACGCAGGGAGGAGCCCCCCGAGCTCTGGATGGCTGGCACACCAGGGTCTCCAGGATGCTCTTCAGCCACGGGGACCGCGGGACACGGGGCAGAGCAGCCGCCACCAGCAGCACGGCAGCCCCGACCCCCTCTTGCCTCTTCTCGTGGGCGCTGGGGCAGCTCAGCATCGCTGCTGCCACTGCCACTGCCACGGGCAGCCCTTCTCGCACCGCGGGCTCTGGGTTTTGCTCCTTGCCTGGCTCTGCAGCGAGGCCACACGGCCCCATCCCGACAACACGGCAGCGTTGCCTCTGCCAGGGTATTTCCTGCCATGGTTGGTGCCCCTGTGCCAGGTCCCAGTGCTGTGGCCACAAAAAAAAAGGGCTTCACAAAGACACAACAGCCCAGGATCTGTCCTGGAGGACCAAACGTTCCCACTCTGGAGCAGGGAGCAGTGCTGGAAGCAGTGCCAGTAGCAGGATGGACTCCCAGCACGGTGCTGAGCAGGGAGCAGGGCCAGTTTGGAGGGGTGGGCGCCGCTGGGGTCTGGTCTGGCAGTGATGGCACCGTGGTGGCATCACAGGAGGACACAGAAGAGCAGAGGAGACAGAGCAGAGAGGAGGGAGAACATGGGGGCTGCCCCCTCCTACCTTTCCCCTGGACACGTGGCCAGGCTTTTCTGGGCAGGGGTGAAGGAGAGATAAGTTGGTGGGGCTCTGTCAGGCAATTTTTTCACCTCTGAGTTCCTAAATCCTCCATTGCGGACTCGGTGCAAGTGCTCAAACATAAGGACCAGCTCTCTGAGGTCGGGGTGAAACAAAAACAAGGAGAAATGAAATTTTCCAAAGCAAACGGGTTAAGCAGACCAAGGCTGAGCAGCGCCAGGTCCTCCTGAGCACAAACCAAAGCAAAACCGGGGCAAAACAAGAAGAAAAAAACCAGCATTTTTGTTCAAAAGGCAGTTCCTTAGCAGCAGGGTGAGGCATTGGGGAGGGGATGGGGATGCAGAGGGCGAGCTGGGACAGGGTCCCACAAAGAAGAGAGGTTGGATCTGTGCTGAGAGCGATGGGCCAAGCAGGGACAGGCAGGACACCCCTTGGATGGGGACAGGGGAACCTGCCACCATCAGATCCAGGGGGCTGGGCACAGCTGGAGTAGCCAGGAGGGGAAAGCTCAGATCCAACAGGGACTGAGTCTGGCTTTATCTCAGCTCCCCACTGCAGGGGAAATGGCTCTTGGCCAAGCAGGTGAAGCCCCCTGTGATCCCAGGCTTTGTGGTGATGCTCAGGAAGCTGCATCTCCTCGGTCAGGGACCAGAGGGACTCGCTGTTGGGGCTGTTCAGAACCTCGTCTTTGGTAAAAATATAAAGTAAAACAGAAGAAGAATGAATTTGTCCCTGCAAAGGAACACACGGGTGGAGCAGGGCAGGATGCACAGGCAGGGATGAGGCCCAGGGGTGGCAAACCCTGGTGAGCTCAGGGCAATGGGGACACACAGCCTAGAAAAGCTCTGGAGATTCTTTGATCCGCCCAACTACATCCCAGGGGCCACGGGAGGGAGAAATCTGCAGGGATGGGACATGGGGCTCCCACTGGATCCCACCACGTCCATCTGGGTGCACACTCGGAGCCGCCTCCCATCCGGCTGCAGCTCCACGGCCCCAGGCACGGGCTCCCTGTGGCAGGTGACACCGTCCTGTTCCCCACGGTGGTGCTGGAGGAAGGCTATGGATGGGGTGAGAGGGTGGGATGAGTGCTGGGGGTGCTGTGAGGATGAGGAGGGTGGAGGAGGGAGTCGGACACTCCAGCAGATGCCGCGCTCCGGCGATCCAGGGCCGAGAAGAGTGTCCGTGCTGCTCGACCCCACCGAGCCCTCGGCAGCTCCACACGGTCCATCCTGCCCTCCCAGGCTGCTCATCCCCACAGAGACCCCCCCGGCAGCCCCCCAGCCCTTGCCCCCCCCGCCCTGCCTACCTGAAGGTGGGCAGCAGGCTGTCGTAGTAACACCACGTGGCCGTCAGGTACGCCCGGCTGACGTCGGTGGAGTACAGGCGCCAGGCAGCCTGCAGGGAGAGAGACCGCGGGAATCGGGGTCACTCGGGAGGTGAGACCCCCCCCCTCGCCCACCCCTCCATCCCCCCTGGCCACCGCAGAGCCCAGCCCAAAGCAGCCTGGTGTTGGACACGGGACCAGGTGTGGGGGATGCTCCCTGCAGCGGGCAGGGGCAGGCAGAGGAGAAGAGGGGGCAGAGCAGAGCATTCCCGGGAAGGGACGGGGCAGGACGTGTCAGCCCTGCGCTACCTGGATCAGGTTTGCCGCCGGAGTCCGTCTCTTCTCGAAGTGCTTCTGCCGGTGCTGCTCCTGCACTTTGAGGGCGAAGCCGGAGCCCAGGATCCCCTGGGGACAGGAAGGGACGGGGCTGTGGGCGCTGGCAGAGGCTGGGACCCGCGCAGAGCTGGGTTTGCCCCCTTCCTCCACGATTCCCGCGGGGCAGGAGGCGCAGGGACCCCCTCCCAGCCCTACTCACGGCGGGCAGGGCGAAGAAGGAGATGCCGAGCAGGGCGAAGCCGGCCGCCAGCATCCGGCCCAGCCACGTCTGCGGCGCCTTGTCCCCGTAGCCGATGGTGGTGAGCGTGACCTGCCCGGGGGCAGAGCAGGGCGAGGCCTGGAGGGAGCTCTCCCCCCGCGGCCCCATCCCACCCTCCTGGTCCCCTCCCGGGGCCGGGGGGGCCGCGGCGGCCGAGCTTACCGTGCCCCACCACAGCGAGTCGGCGTAGGTGGCGAACTGCACGTTGGCGTCTTTCTCGGCCAGGTAGACGAGGAAGGAGGCGAAGATGAGCACGAGGAAGCCGATGTACCAGGCGGTGATGAGCTCCTGCGGGGGGCACGAGGGGTGAGAGGGGCTCGGGGAGGGTACAGGGCCGCAGGACCGCACCGGGACGACGCCTCCCCACCTTGCTGTGGGCGTAGACGACGGAGCCCAGCAGCTTCCAGGTGCCGCCGCGGCGGTCCATGCGCACCATGCGCAGGATCTGCAGGAAGCGCATGCTCCGCAGCGCCGACGTGGCGAAGATGTTGCCCTGGGTGCCGGCGGCGATGATGGCCACCGAGGCCACGAAGACGATGAAATCTGGCGGTGGGGCGGGGGGGGGAAAGGCGGGTCGGGGGCGTGGGGCTTTCCCCACGCGCTGCCATCCCCCCGAAGCCCCCCGTTACCTATCACGCAGAAGGGTTTCCTGGCGAAGCGGAAGCGTCCCCGCCAGCCCCGGTAGCGGCAGCAGCAGCCGGCGGCCCAGACGCGGATGATGTACTCCATGCCGAACACCACGATCATGACGAACTCCTGAGGGGGACAGGGGGGTTGAGCTGGGCAGGGGGGCTCAGATCTGATGCTGGGGGGGACACAACCTGCAGTGGTGCTGAGGGTGGTGCGTGGTGCCCCCCCAAGGCCACGGGAGCCATCCCGGGGGAATTGGGGCAGTGAGACGGGAGCCGCAGCCGTCGGGGCTGTCTGAGCATCCCGGCTCTCCTGCCTTGCTCTGAGCTGGGTCCTTTTCCTCCACCGTCAGCATTGTCCTCCTACCTCTCGCACAAACAAGCCCCCGTTCTGCTTACTCGCAGGAAAGTCACAAGGACCTTCCCAATTTAGTCTCCATCACTCGGGAGAAGTCCCGAGTCAGCTCTTTCTGACAGTTTGGGGGAAAGTTGCCTTTTTTAGCCCCTCCTGCCCTGCCTTTTCCAGCGGTTCATGCCTCTCCACAGCACAGAGCGGCTGTGAGTGGGGATGGACCCCCCTGAGCAGTGGGGACACCCACAGCAAGGCCACCCCCAGCTCCATCCCGGGTGCAGGAAGGGATGCCATCGTCGGATCATCGGTGATGTCCGGGCTGGGAAAGGGTCGGAGGAGTTTTGTCCGTGATCTTGTCCGAGTCTTTCAGGGTGCAGTGTGGGGAGGGGGAATTCGAGCACCAGCCCTGCTCCTGCATCACTTACCAGGATGAAGAGGCACTCGTTGGCCAATTTCTGGTGCTCCTGGATGGTGGAGAAGACCGACAGCACCAGGCAGCTGAAGACGAGGAGGAATCTGGAAGGGGAGAGTGTCAGTGAGGGCATCAGGGTGGTCGGGGGACCCCAGGACTGGGCAGCCAGGGGAGCCCAGCCCACAGTGCTGCCCCCCACTCACAGCCTGAACCCCCCAGCCAAGACGTCCACGGCCGTGGCTGAGCCACCAGGGACACTGTTTGCCCCTAGATGGTGGCATGGAGCTACTGGGGAGCCCGGGAGTAGCCGTGGGGCTCGGTGCCAGGCTCCACCGCGGCCCTGCCAGTTCTTAATTAAAGGCAGGGAGGGAGACCAGGGGTCCCACACCCTGGAGAGCTCTGCTGCTGCAGAAAGGGGACCAGAGCTTCTCCAGACTGCCCCCAGCACCACTGCCACAGTGGGGACCTGCCAGGGACATGGGTACCACCCGAGAGCAGCTGACCTGGGGGAAAAGTCTCCAGGGAGCTGCTCCAGAGTTGTTCATCCCCCAGCGCTGGGCTCAGGCAAAGAGGGGCTTTGGCCCAGTTAAAATAAGGAGGGGGAAAAAAAAGAAAAAAGAAAAAGAAGTAGACTCTGAAGCTGAAGCAAATGAAACTCCAAAAATACATTTTTTTTCCCCTGATCCAGCTATTCTAAAAAAGGAAAGTGGAGGGCTTGTGCCACCGGCCCACGTGACGGCAAAGGGCCACCGCTCCATCAGAGCCGGCTCCGGGAACCCATGTCCCACTGGGCAGCACTGGGATGGCTTGGCTGAGGCTGGCACTGGCCCTGGCACCCTGTCCCCGAGCTGGTGGGCACCTGTCTCACCCCCCAGCACGGTCACCCCACAGTGGGGCTGGGCAGTAGCACCCAAAACTCAATGCCCAGCCTAAAGGGGACAGGTGGGGTCCCTTTCTCCCAAAATGCTGCTGGAGACGGGACCGACAGCAGAGAAACCCCGGGGAATGGGAGAATTGCTGGATGCAGGGCACGGAGGAGGGAGAGCTGGAACCACACACCAACAGGCACGGAGGGGCCGGGGGTGTCACAGCCTTGTCACCGCCCTGCCCTCTCCGCAGAGGACGATGCTCCTCTCCCGGGCACTCCCCACCCGCAAGGCAGAAGGTTGGAGCCAGTTCCTTCTCCCTCTGAATTATTAATTGGGGTTCTTTCCTCCGGCACAGCAGTTCTGGAATTAACCCCTGCGGGCACAGCGGTGCCCCCACGCTGCGGGCAGGAAGCACCGGGCACCGGGCTGAGGAGGAAAACACGGCCCAGGGTAGAGCTCTCAGCTTCGTGCATCATCAGCAATAAAGATTATCCAAGCAGGATTTAGCAGGCAATTACACGGGCAGCGAAGCACAAAGCAGAAGAGAAGGCAGAAATCTCCCAGCCTGCGAAGATTTGTGCCTCTCTCCTCATCCAGGGAGCAGGGACGGGGGGGTCTCCGGGGCCTGGGCACACACTGATCCCACCGGGACCTGCTGTGCGTGGCCCTGGCTCTGGTACCGAGCCGGAGCCCCACACGTCACCCACTGTGTTGGGGATACCTCCCACCCGGCCCCCTCGGC
Organism: Pseudotriccus pelzelni; assembly: GCA_035584735.1. Classification (NCBI taxonomy): domain Eukaryota; kingdom Metazoa; phylum Chordata; class Aves; order Passeriformes; family Tyrannidae; genus Pseudotriccus; species Pseudotriccus pelzelni. The sequence continues at coordinate 3,962,803 of JAWMRA010000058.1, read as the reverse complement.
ATCCCACGGGATTTGGTGAAGGATACGGGCATGAGAGGCCCCACGGGGCTGGCTGGGAAAGAAACTTCCTGGGAACACATCACCTGCTAGGAATTAACTCGGAAAGCCTGGACAAACGCCCCGTCCCGGCTGCCGGCAGCGCCTAAGCGGCTTAGGGAAGGGTCAGATGCCTGAAGGCAGCCCGGGGAGCCAGGAACCAGCGTTCCCCCCTTCCTCCGGGGCAGGAATGCTGCTCTCAGCAGCTCCACCCCACTACAAGGGGGGTATCCCACAGCAACAGTGGGATAACACCCAGCAGGAGCCTCGCTGCCTCCCCGTTCCCCTGCTCCAGCATCCCGGGGAATGGAGGGAGCAGATGCTGGTGTGGCTGAGCCGGTGTTTCACCTCTCCCCAATAAACTTCCCATGCCCATCTCCCTCCCCGTGGGGTCCCACACCCGTCTCTTCCAGCACACGACCCTGCACGGGAGGGGATGTGCCACCAGCAGCCTGGGCACCGGGACAGGTCCCTCCCTCTGCTCCCACCCGGCAGCAGCAGAGCCCGTCTGCAGCAACCACTCCTCCCCAAAATAATAATTAAAACGCGGCAGGGGCCCGGCTCGGAGCAGGTGAATCTCCTCCCATTAATCTTCATTAGGGTGGACTCTGCCATATGCTGCTGCCCGATCGGGCGGAGGAACAGGTGAGCTGGGAAAGCTGCTGAGCTCAGGAGAAGCAGGGCCAGGTCGGCCCCGGGATGGTGAAAAACAGTGCTGGGCAAGGGGGCACCATTTGGCACCGGTTGGCACCAAGTGCCCACCCAAAGACCGCTGGGCAAAGGGGCTGCACCGGGCACAAGCTGTGCCGTGGCACCCGCCGCTGATGGGCTGTGATCCCGTGCAGGAGCCTGAGCAGCGGGATGGGGCTGGAACAGCCTGAGCAGCGGGATGGGGCTGGAACAGCCCGCCCAGCTGTGCCCCCAACACCCAGCAAAGGGGGGCTCCGTGCCCCAGCAAGGCTGGCCCGGCCCCCCCCTTTGCCTTGCCCCACAGGGAAGCCCCGAGCCGGGGGCACGGGCAGTGCCGGGCACTGCCAGCCCGGCAATAACTCAGCGGAAGGAAAACACCACGCGCCGCAGGATAAACAGCCCGGCCGCGGGATGAGCGAGCAAACAGGCTCCGGGAACGGCACGACTCCCTTGCCCGGCCAAGCCTGGCCCCGTCACGCTGCCCGGGCCGTACCCACAGCTGTGGCACCGCTGGAAACCTCCATTTACACCAAAACTGCCCGAGCCCGGCGCCGGTGGGGATGCGGATAGTGTTTCACCCTCCGGGCTCCCCATCCCGCGAGGTCCAGCTCCCCGAGCACCCTCTGCAGCTGTATAAACAGCGTGTCCTATAAATCCCCATCCCTCGCCCCAGCAGCCCTCCAGGAGAGGTGGAGCAGGAGGCCTGTCTGCTCCCGGGGATATAAATAACCGGGGTGTAGCGGCCCTGTTTGCGCCCGTAACCATGGCAGGGTCCGTCCCACGCCGGGGAGAAGAGAAGCAGAAAAGCTCCGAGTGTTTCCCCACGGTCAGGGAAACCAGGGCTGGAGCCAGGAACCCTCCAGCCCCGCTGTGGCTCTGACACCACAAACCCCAGCACACGCTCAGAGCCCAGCCCAGTTAGCAGCAGCAGCAGAGGAAGGGTACTGCTCTCAGAGCCCGCCCGGCCCCCACACCCAGGGGTGAGGCAGGACGGGCTGTTCCCAGTGCCCTGACAGAACCTGGAAGCAGAGCTGGGATGCAGAGCCTGTCTTCAGGCTGCATCCCATGGCAGGGACCCCTCAGGCTGCAGGGTGACATCCAGATGACATCCCACAGCACACACAGGGCCCCAGCACCTTTGTGCTTCGGGAGCCAAATCCCGCTGATGGCGTTGCCCATCCCCCTGGCACGGCAGGTGTCTGAACCCCAGTGCCACCCACCACCCCCCGGCCCCGCAGTCCCCACGGGGAGCACGGTCACAAGGCTCCTGTGGACGGTGCCAAGACACTCACACGGAGCGGCCGAGATAGTTTTGCTCTTGAATCATCTGGCAAAGAGCAGGGCTGGAGGGGGGGGGGAGAAATCAGAGTGTTTTCCAGAGCACCTCCTGTGCCCGCTGGGTCTTGCACCCCAGGAGAGGGATGGGGGCTGGCACCCTCCTCCAGCACCTGGGGAGGGATGGGGACATTTGGGGTGCAGCGACATGAGTGGCCCCAAGAACTCCAGGCAGGCTGGGACCCCCAGAGCAGGGAGGGCAGCAGCACCCACAGGCAGAGGGGGGTCAAAGACCCAAAAGCTCTCCAAGGGGACACAGCACCAGCCCTGCATCCCCTGGCAATGGGGCTCCCCCTCCATCCTCATCAGCATCCTCACCAAACTGGCACCTCCTGCGCTGGGCTGGGGGGTCCGACAGGAGCAGCTTTGAAAAGGGAAAAGGGAAAAAGCCGAGAAGGAAAATCAATGCACAGTTTCATGTTGCGCCGAAGCCGCTTAATTTTATGCCCCGGTGACACCGCGCCGGGCCGGGGAAAGTGCTGTGCCGGCTCTGCTTCCCACTGGCATTGCCCCCAAACCAGCTCCCGTTTCAAACCCAGCAGAGTCCAGCCCTCAAAAGGGCACAGGGGGCACAGCCTCCAGCCCCTCTGGCCATGGCTGTGGTACCCCCCCAGCTCTGGGGGGGGACGAATTAAAAGCCTGGAGTTTGACGTGAGGTTTTTCCGAGCAGCAAACAGCAGAGAGTCAGCACTGAGCAGGGATGAAGCAGATTCCCTGCAAAACAGCCAGGGCTCCAGCCCTCTGTAGGGTCCTGAGTGGGATGGCAAGGGCTGGAATTTGGGGCTGCTGAGGGCAGTGACCACAGTGGCGTTCCCAGCATGGCAAGGAAGCTCTTCCCTGCTCTGCAAGCGCTGGTGGAGGGATGTGACGAGGCAGGGACACAACAGTGGGGGTGACAGACCCTCTGCCATAACAGGATTCGAGCATAGGGATGCTCTGGGACAGACGAGCTGCCAGCACCCTGGTCCCTGGCCAGAGCACAGGGGACACATCCCACCCCTTCTGTCCTGCTGCCCCGAGCCTGCCGCGATTTCCCATGGCCCCAGAGTGCCCGGCCAGCCCTGAGGTGAGCACAGCCCTGCCTGGCATCACTCACCCAGTGCCAGGATTGCCCCCCGGGGCTCTGACAGGACCTGCCACCCATCTGTCCCCACGACGTCCACGAGGATCCAACAGCACCAAACACACAGCAAGGACAAGGATGGAGCCCTGTGCTCCTGTCCCCTCCCTGCCCCAGGCACAGGGTGACACTTCCAGGAGGCAAATAAAACCCAGGCAAGGTGCCACCAACAGCACAGGCAGGGGGACCAGGCCTGGCAGGGGGGACACTGCTCCAGGCAGGGGATTGCGGTTGTTACTGGTGCTGCTGGCTCAGTCTTCCCTAATTTGCTCCAGGTTAAACTGTTCTGTATGAAAGTGTTCCTCTAGGAATGGGAAAAGTGCTGAGCTGAGCTCCTGGTACACCCAGGAGCAGTTTCATAACCATCAATACGAGCTCCCAGACCCTGCTTGGCACCGAGAGCCGCCGTAGGGGGGCTGGTGGGTGAGGAGGGATTGCTGCGGGGACAAACCATGGTGGGCAGCAGGAATGGCTGGAACTGGACACCTGGACAGCTGGGTGGTGCAGCTCCAGGCTGCAGGAGACCCCCTGGCAGGGCAGCCCCCACCCACGGGACACGCAGCCGTGCCAAGGCCAGGAGCCCACGGCAGCTCTGCCGGGAGCAGGGAACAGCCTTCCCGCTTGCTGAAGAGGAGGAGATTGGGAAAGGAAGTTGATATTTTGCCTTCTGGCTCTAAAGCCTCTCGGTTAATGCTCTGGGCTCACTCCTGGATTTCCTCCATAAGCTCCAGGGCTAGAAAGTCTCATTCCAAGCGGGCAAAGCGCAGCATTGGGAGCCCGGCTGGGCCATGGTCAGCGTGGGGCTGGAGGGGCTGGGAGTGGCCAGTCAATGCCACACACCTCAGAACCTTGGCTTTCCACCTGCACGGGCACCCACATCCACACCACCCCTTCCCTGGAGCACAGGGCACCAGCACAGGGGCTCCGAGGGGCTGGGACAGCCCAACAGCGTCCCCAACATCCCCCCAGCCCACCAGGCAGAGCTGGCAGCAGGCTCGGGGGCTGTAGAGATGGTGCAGCCGCCAAACCACCCAGCCTGGAGCAGGCGCTGGTTCAGGGAGTTATTTGGGATCAATTTGCCGACGGAAAGAGGCTGAAGTTGGTCAATAAACCGGGATGGGCTCAGCCCGGCTCCTGCTCCCGGCCCTGAGCTGCTCCGGGGAGGGAAACGCGTCACTTCTCAGCGGGTATTTCCATTTTAGCAGTTCCCAGCCCTGCCTCGGAGCCAAGGCTGCCCGGGGGAGGCAGCGCTGCCACCGCTCAGGGCACAGGTCTGCCACCAGCACTGCCCTGACCTCGGGCCGGGGGCTCCATCCCCCTGCCATGCCTTAGTTACCACCCCAAGTGGGGGTGACAACTTCTTCCTCTTTTGTAGGGAGAAAAAAAAAAAAAAAGGTATGGAGGCACACAAATCATCCCTGAGAACTTCAACACCACTGCAACAGCTTAGCAGCTCCCATCTGCTGTGGGAGAGGAAAAAAAAAAAAACAAACCCCACAACACAACTTGGAAGAAGCCAGAAATGAGCAACGTTACAGGAAAGGCTTCACAGAACAGATGTCCACACCTTGCACCCACTGCGGCGTCTTCCCACAAGCTTCAGGGGGTCCCTGGCAGGACTCTGCCCTGCAGCTGCCTCAGCCCTAAAATTAAGTGAGCAAGTGAAACACAAACCCTCCCCAGCGAAGGCTGGAGATGTTCTTCTGCTCCTGCTCTCTGTTCTGCATATCCCGTGGGACAAAGCCCGTCACCCAAGAGCTGGGGCCAGGCCCGGCAGGGCCTGGAGGGGCTTGGTGGGCTCTGCAAGAGGAGCTGCTCGGTTGTTTCTGGGGCAAAACACGCTCAGATCGTGAGGACGAACTGGTGAAGGACACGGACGAGCAGGAGCATCTCCGTTCCACAGCCCGTGAGCGCCTACGCCATAAAGTCTGATTCCCTCCCCTGGCAGGGGCTTTGGCTGCCATCTCTTAATTCCTTGCAGGAGAAGCTCTTCCAAGGGTGGTATTTTCCACGCAGGAATTCTGGCGGGAGCCCACTGCGGAGGTGTCGCAGGCGTTACAAATGGGCCCCGGGCTCCTCTCGCGGCTCCCTGGGGAGCTCAGGTGCCCTTTTATCCGGTGACAAATTCATCCTGCCAGCTCGATGTGCTAACTTAGGCAAGACCCATTTTCCTGCCTCTTAACGAGCTCCAGCTCGAGCGCCCCGGTAACGACGCAGCCGCCGCGGGGGGAGAGGCAAGGAGGCAACATTTGGGCTCGTGTTCTCAGAGAGGGGCACCAAGAACACACCTGGCACACAAGGAGGCAAGGAGGGAAAACCCCCTCCTTCCCCACGGCGGGGGCAGCGATGTCCTGGCGGTGTCCCAGCAGTGCCACCGGAGCAGAGCGGGGGGGGGTCCCAGGTTGGGAAATCCAAACCAACCCCCCGGCACGGAGCCTCCCTGTCTCCCCGCAGCCTCCCCGTGGGTTATGGACATCCCAGCTCTGCAGCCCCGTTAGGACTCCCTGAGGAAACAACCCCGAGGGGGTGAAGCTGCTCCCCAGCCCCGAGCTGAGCCTGCTTGTCTTGGAGAGGCTTCTGCTTGGCAAGAGCCATTGGATGTTCAAATCCAGCAAGGAGAGCTGGAGCATCACCACAGAAAACACACTGAGCAGGGCAGGGAGCAGGTGTGCTCCTGCGAGCATCCCGGGCTCTCTCCAACCCTGGAGAGGGATGTTCCAGTGCTGGGAACCAACAGTGACCCAAGAACGGGCACAGCTCCCGGATTACAGTAGAGACAAAAACATCCCCACTGTCCCCCGTTCCACCCGGACATGGCTCTGGGGGTGCTGGGCTGGCACTTCTGCTTTGTCCCAACGCATGGCAGGACAGGGTCCCTGCTCCCAACCCAGACCTGCTGCTCACCCCTCGGGCGGCTCCTGCCTTTGAGAGTCTTGCCAGGCTCAGAGACCCCGGCCTGGGACAGCGGCAGAGCGGGACGGTGACCCGGTTCCCTGAGGTCCCACCGGGAAGGGGCTCCGGGGCACCGAGGGGACCGAATCCCACCCCCAGAGACAAGCTCAGCTCCTCGCACCGGACCCGCCGCAGGACTCGCCCCGCCCGGAATCCCCCCGGGTGGCGGATGCCCCCATCGCGCTGCTCCCATCGCACCGGGACCGGGAGCGGCACCGGGAGCGGCGGCAGGAGCGGGAACCGGCGCGTCCTCCCCCGCCGGACGCTCCCGATGGAGAAACTTCTCCGGCGGAGCCCGGAGGGGCTCGCAGGGAGCGGCATCTGCCCCGCGGTGCTCCCGGCGCTCCTTCCCCGGGCAGCGCCCGCTCCCCGCCGCCCCACCGGCACCGGCCGCCCCGGAGACCCCCCCGGACCACCCACCCCCGGTACTCACATGAAGACGTGGTAGATGAAAGCCCACCCTCGGGGCCGCTCCAGCACGTTGTAGAGGCAGTTCTGGAGGCGGCGGCGGCAGCAGCGCGGGGCCCCGGCGGGGCGGGGGGCGGCCCCGGGGCGCGGCCCCTCCAGCAGCCCCCGGCGGCGGGGAGGGGGCGGCGGA
>JAWMRA010000058.1:3929057-3955098 GCA_035584735.1 Pseudotriccus pelzelni | reverse complement strand
ACAGCCACGCCCCCTCCGAGCAGAGGGGGCCGCAGGGGCCCAACGCCCACCTCGGTCACCCCCCCCCCCCCTTCAAAAACACACCCCGTGGAAAACAGTGAAACAACCGCTGAAAACCGAACAGAAATTCATCGTCAGGACTTTATTACACGGAATGAGGGGATCACTTCCAAGACAGAGTTGCGGGATCGTGGAATAGCTGGAGCGGGAAGCCCAGCGCTCCTCCCTGGAGGAGCTCGCCAGGCTCCCGTCCAAGTTATTGGTGCTGGAGCTCACCAGGCTCCTATCCAAGTTATTTTCATGCTGTGATTCACCTTGATCACTTTTCAGCATCTTTATCATCTGTTCGCAGTGGGTTTTTTTCTCAGTGATCTCCTCCACTTGTGGGTGTTGGTGCTTCGGCACAGATGGAGCGTTTTACAACACCGAGAACCAGCTGGAGGCAAAAATCTCTGAAATTAATGGACTTCCCCAGGGCCAAGGTTTAGTTCTTTACCGGTTTTGGAAGGGGCTGCCCAGGCAGGTGGTGGAGTCCCCACCCCTGGAGGTGTCCAAGGAACGACTGGACGTGGCACTCAGTGCTCTGGGCTGGGGGACGAGGTGGCCACAGGCTGGACTCGCTGGTCTTGGAGGTCCTTCCCAATCGAAATGTGCAAAGCCATCAAAAGCCAGGAGCATCCAGACACCTGTGGTTTAACAGAGCCTTCCAGGAACAACTGTAAAGGTAACAGGACGTACCAACATCAGGTTAAAAACATCTTCAGGTTAAAACATACCAGGTTTGCAACTACAGCACGATGTGTTGAAGCTTTTTGGCCGTACCTAGTTCCAAATTCAGTGGTAAAAGCAACAGCCTCAGCAGAAAACACTATATTTCAGTGTTCCAACACACAGCTGCTGCTCTCCTGGGATCCAAGGGAGGCTCCAGTGTTCTCCAACACTCCCCAAGATCTGGCAGGTTCTTATTTCCCAGGGAAGTGTCTTAACTGTGCTCCTTGCTCAGCTCTGAAAGCAGCTCCCTGGAGTCTCATCCCTCCTTGCAAAAGGAGCAAAAGGAGCGTGGAAACAAACATTCCCAGTAAAACATATGGCAGCAGTGGAGGGCTCAGCTGAGCAGCAGCAGCAAAGGTTTGGGTCCTGCGCTCACAGAACGGAGCTTCCCAGGGAGAAAACGAGGAAAAACATCTCCACTGGGATGGGAGTCCCTGGATAACCGGCAGGAATTCCTCCCCCTCACAGCTCACGTGCCCAGTGTCTCACCCAACATGTTACAGGTTTATCAGCGAAGGAAGAATTTCCTCAAGTCCCGTTTTCCTCCCCAAAAGCTCCGTGTGTGCTCGTTCCCAGGGAAGCCTGTTCTCCTCTGCAGCTCCCAGCAGACACATCCCAGCTGGTCCCTGCTCCTCCGGGGCCACTCCGAGGGTCCATCCAAGCTGCAGGAACCACCCTCAGCCCGAGTGTTCTCTGGGAGGGCAGCAGGGTGGGTTAAGGAAGGGAAAACTTGGACTGTTTTTCTTGGCTCTGCTCGCGACAGATGCTCTCATACAAATTTAAAAGCTCGTCCTGTACAAAAAGAATCATCTGCTCCAAGAGCTGGGCAGGGAATCGAGCTGTGCTCTTAAACCCAGCTTATCCAAGATGGAATTTTGGAGGGATGTATTGAGGTAAAGGCTTAAACTACTGGACTTTCAGTGAGGCCGAGTTAGACACAAAATACCACAGAGGGTGTGGAATCCCCATCCCTGAAAGTGTCCAAGGCCAGGTTGGACAGGGCTTGGAGCAACCTGGTCCAGTGGAAGGTGTCCCTGCCCATGGTAGGGGGGTGGAACTGGATGGGATTTAAGGTCCCTTCCTCACCCAAACCACTCCATAAATCTATGATTCCATATAAAAGGGGCAGGGAAGAGGGGAATGCTGAGTCCTCTGCAGCAGGAGGGTGTTCCTGGAGCCAAAAATCTCTTCACAAGAACGGTTTTGTTGGGAAAAGCTTCCCCAGGGGAGACGTCCCAGCTGCTGCACGTCCCCCTGCACAGAGCCAGGCACAGCATCTGCTCTGTGGGCCTTCACCAAAAACCTTACAAATAATAAAGGTGGGGATTAGTCCTTTGGGAAAACTGGGAAAGATCCCTGGCACTTGTGAGGTCACAGCCAGCTAATTCCACCTCCAGCAGCCACGTGCCAGCAGGAAAGGGAAGGTTATTTAGGTTATTTGGGTGACTCAGACTCAAAGGAATCTCTATCCCTCACAGATTCCTGCATCACCCCCGGAATGTCTGGCTAATTAGAGCATCTCTGAGAGACACATCCTATGCCGAGGGTTATTTTGGGATCTCAAATTAGCTCTTGCAGACTCCAGGCTACAATCTGACTGGAGCAGTGCTGTGAGAGGGAGGGAATGTCTGATCCAGGGCATGTTTGCAAAATACTTGTAGCATAGACGGTTCTTTCAATGTATTAATATTTACAGTCTGCCATAACATTAAAGTCTTCCCCATAAACATGCAAACAAAGGCAAGGCACGAGCTGGATCCCTCCAGAGGCAGCGTCTCAAGATCCACTTCTACGGGTAAAAAACTGCATCATAATAGATGATCTCTATCAAATCTTTTCCACTTGATATAAAAGCTGTGCCTATTAAGAGAGAAACGGGAGAGATTGGTACATGGCCAGCGAAATGGATGTTCCAATTACATTGTAAATGAAGATGAATTTGATAACCAGGCCACAAATCCAGACACGTTATCGTTCCCCCTGGCAGGATCCAATTTTCAAGTGAAAGAATTCAGGGTAATCTCCCCTTTGCAGCATTTCCACACATTACCCCTTCCTTGTCCCTAATACTCCTCAGATAAGAGGAGCTCGTTTGGGAGCTTTACAATTCCGTGTAAAATTAGACTTGTGTCCTTTTATGTCTCCCGTGCCCAGGTTGTCTTTTGAAGCCTTCAGGCTTGTTCAGCACTGCGAGGGTTCGTTTCTTTGTTCTTTTATTTATGGAGCTCAGACTTGCAGTGATCTCAGGATTTGAGAGGAAGCATTTAGCTGTTCCCCAAAAAGCCTTGGGATGCTGCCCTGGGGGGGAAATGTGTCCTTGCTGCCTAAGCAGGTCACTCCACTGATGCGTGATCACCTCCCACCCGTTTGCAACCACTTGCATCCATTTATAAAAGCAACTTATTAGAGAAGCGTGGCCTATTCCCCATCCCTGGAATGTTCCAGGCCAGGTTGGACAGGCCTTGGAGCAACCTGGGCTAGTGGAAGGTGTCCCTGCCCATGGCAGGGGGTGGAACAGGATGACCTTCAAGGTCCCTTCCCACCAAAACCATTCTGGGCTTCTAAGAGATGTGTCCCAGGATTCCTGATGGAGATCTCTGGCAATGTCAGCTGACAGATATGCTTAAAAACAGGCCAGCCAGCAGCCAGACCCCATTTGATCCCACTGCTGGAGGCCAGAAAGTGCAGAACTGGCAAGGCCTGGCTGGGCAGCAGCGGGTTTAAAATCTGCAGGCTGTACTTTCAGTGCCTCAGGGACTCACAGAGGAATTCCCACCGAGCCATCCCTTCACCTGCTCTGCTCCTGCAACATCGAGTAACAAATCCCAGGGGCCTGGGAACCAGAGGATCCTTAAGGTCCCTGCCAACCCAAACCAGCGTGTGATTCCACGAAACCCACCACCACCTCGCCTCTGAGAGCGCTCACAGACCCCAGCACCTCAGCCAGCTCCAGGGGAGGGATCTCATCACATTTCCCCCCCTCCCTTTCCTAAATCCATTAAAAACCTCTCTCCCTCCGGATCCCGGCGGGGAGAAATCGTGGCAGGTACGATTCCGGAGCCTCTTCCTCGCCGCGACCTCTCGCAAGAGCATCGGGCAGGGAGCCAGCTTCCCTTTCCCTCGGTGCTGGATGTCAGGAACGGCTCGGATTTCGCAGCTCAGACGGTGCCACCCCTCCCTCGGTGGGCACACGCGCGGAACTCACCCCGTGGGCGCTGCCCCTGCTCCTCCTCACCCCCCGCCGCGGTCCCGGCGCTCTCCTCCTGCAAACCAAAGACAGCCGTGAGGCCCCCTCAATGGAAGCGCAAATCCCACCCAACCCAACCTCCCCACCCCTCCAAAAAAAACCCCCAAAAAAAGAAAGAAAGAAAAAAAAATAAATAAAAGGTTCCCACGTGCAATTAAGACATGAAGGAAAACATGCAACTTCAGCTGAGCTATGGACGTTTGACAGGGAACAGCAATACTGGGCCGGGAGGGAGAGAGGGAGGGAGGGCTAAAAAAAGTTTACGTTTTTAAACAACTGAGCAGAATTTGGGGTGTTTTGGGGTTGTGGTTTTTTTTTTGGCAGTAGCAGGACTAACTACGTTCAATTTTCGTTTAACAGCCTTTGGATATTTAAAGCTTTGCCCACATTTCCACCAGAGTGCAATTTTTTTTTTCTTTTTTTCCGAGGGCACGTTATTAAAGTTATTGCTAATTTATGCAGGGAAACATGTGGGTTGTTTTAAAACGTTTTTATTTTAAACATTTTCTCTTTTTTTTTTTTGCAAGTCTTTTTTTTTTTTCTTTTTTACATTAAAATTAACCATCTGAAGGCTTGGCTCGATAAAGAAGTTTTTACGTCACGGGTTTATGGAAAAGATGTTAAAATCAGACATTTAGGTTACCTTTTGGGCGATGCATGTTAGCTTTACACATCCTGATTCTCCTGCGATAATTTTCCTTTAAAGGGGGGGGTCTTATGGGCTGATCTTTTCATCAAGCAACACATTATGCCCTGAAAGCTGACTCCAAACCAGTGGTTGAAAATTCGGTTATTTGCACTTTAATAACAATCTACAAATACAAGTTTGTGGTTTTTTGTTGTTGGTTTTGTTTTGTTTTTGTTTTTTAAAGTATTCCCCTCGTTCATGCGCTGCCACAATTTGCTCCCTAATATTCTTATTTTTCACCCCCGAGCAGTTTAATTCTCTCCCCTTCAGAGTTCCAAATTCCTCTGGGAGACGGGAAACACAAACCACTTTTTTCCTGTCTCTTTAAAAAGTATTTACTTTTAAATATATATATATATACATAAAAAAAAATATATATTATACATCTCTGAACATCCACACCCTCTCAGAAGGATTTAAGGAGCAGCTGCAGAACCGTTTTCCAACAAAAATACATTTTTAAGTGGTTTTTCCGAGTAAAAGCTACCGTGAAGTAGGAAGGGCATCATCTTAGCCAAGGAGGGGGGGGGTGGTTTACAGAAAGCAACTTCCTTCTCCTCCTGGTGGCAGTTAAGCCTTGGAATTTTCGGCATTCCTTTTGTCACACTACTTAAAGCGGGGATTTCAGGCTCCAGCTGGAGTCCTGCAACCCGGAATATTCTCCGAGGCCACCTGAAATCTGAATCAGTAACTCAGCAAAGAACCATAAAACACCTTCCAGGTCAAGATTTCTGCCCCAGTCCAGGCTCAAACCGCTTTCAACAACTTCCAGGGGGTGAAAAACAAATTTTTCTTTTTCATATACATATATATATATTTTTTTTTTTTTTTAAATTTAAGCTCATTCAACGAGCTCAGCAAATTTTTCTTTTTTGGTGAGAATTACAAAAAAAACCACCAATTTTTTTTTGTTTAGAATGTCTCCATCATTTTAAAAAGACAATTAGCTTTAGCGTTAATTTAGATTTACTTCAAACCAAACGAACAAAAAAATAAATAAAAAAAGCAAGTATCGCTATTTTTATCGCTCCACCAAAACAAATGACAATTCATCACATTTACTTTGATTAAAAAAGGACTAAACTTTATTGACAAATTGCGACAGACATTTTGACACGTTTTTAGCTACCTAGTTAGGCAGACTTACACATGTAGCATTTTCTCTTCAAGAACAGAGTGGGAGGACAGTGTACAAATCCAATTAGGACTTTATCTTATGTACAAAGTGAAATTTTTTGATCATTTTTTTGTTCTGTTTTGTTTTTTTTTCCCAGCTGCAGTGTCCCTTTTTATGCAAAGCTCGTGCTGAGATACACTTGAACAAGTCGATGGGACCGCTAAGATTGACTCTTTTTTTTTTTGGTTTTTGGTTTCAATTTTAAACTCGCACTGGATTATCTGATCTGCCCCAAGCACTATTAAAAAAAAAAATGAGAATTTTACAGAGTTCAGACCTACTCATGGAATATTCTGCTTTCTACTATCAAACATTGGGCAATTAGAGCCAGGCTTTGTTTTTTTCCCTTAAAAGTTGTTCATTTAGAACCAAACTAAGAACCCCTTTTTACACTGGAAAAATCTGCTTCCCAAGCATATCTCAACACTGCATGGGGGGCTAGATTTCAAAATCCACATAAGAAAAGTCAATTTTACAAACCTAATTTTTCTTTTAGGTCAATTCTCTTTTTTTAAAAAAAAAGCTATTTAATTTGTTGGAGGATCCTTCGTATTAAAATTTAAACTTCAAGATTCACCAGCAATCTCCTTTTAAAGAAGGTTTGGCATCTGAAGTTACTTTTTTTTTTTTTTAAAAAAATGGTGGCAGCTACTACCGTTACATTATGATTTTAATTCTTAAAAATAGCCCTGAATTTTGAAATGTAGCCTACTTTGGGATTCTGCAACTACAACCTTTATGGGTTCCTTTAAAACAAACTTTAAGAAGTTTTAAACAAAAACCTTAATTTCATAACTACTAAGCAAAAGCATGTCACTTTGGAAACTAACATTTTTAAACTGTGGTTTTGTAGGTTTTTTTGTTGGTTTTTTTTTTGCTTTGTTTTCTTTTTTTTTCCTTAAAAAAAAAAAAAAAGGTACAGTTTTGTTTACCTAAAAGACAAAGAAAGAAAAGCCATCTACACACTGAAAAATAAAAATAAAAATAATAAAAATTAAAAGTCGCTTCCTCTAAAATCTAATTTAACTCATCTTTTAAAAGTACTACGTACAGAAGCCAAAATGCAGGGTGAGGATGGAGTGGGAGAAAAAAAGGGCCACGAAGAAAAACAGGTAGACAATTACTTGTCTGCTGCGGGTAAAGCAACGGGAATCCCGGGAGATACAAGAATCAGTAACAACTGTTTTTGCTCAAAAGTGGGATTTTTTCCCTCATGTTTGTTTTTCAGTAGCGTCCGTAGGGGTGCTCTCGGTAGCCCCCCTTCACTGGCCTGGCCGGCGGGGCCTTCAGCGAGGGCCGGGTCCCATTCCAGTCATCTTGCCCTGCGGAGAAGACAAGGACACGTCAGGGAGGCGGCGCCGGGGCTGGAAAGCGCCCCGAGGTCCGACAAAACATCGGATTTGCAGGATGGTTTTAGGCCGGGAAACCCCTCTGAGGCTGAGCCTGATTCACCCAGCACTGCCACGTCCACCGCTACACCTTCCAGTGGGAATGAGCAGGGGACACGGGGACGTGTCCGGGTGGGTCTGGGATGTCTCCAGAGACTCCACGCCCGCCCTGGGCAGCTGTGCCAGGCTCTGCCACCTCCACAGGAAGGAGCTCTGCCTCAGGCTGAGGTGGAACCTGCTGTGGTTTAGTTTATGGCCATTGCTCCTTGTCCTGTCACTGGGCACCATGAACAGAGTCTGGGACCATTCTCTGACACCCCCTGGAGATTTCTGTATGGATTGATGAGATTCCCTCTCAGCCTTCCCCTCTCCAGACCAACAAGGCCCGGCTGCCCCAGTGTCTGCTCATCGCAGAGATGCTCCAGACCCCAAATCATCTCCGCTGGACCTTCCCCAGCAGCTCCTGGTCTTTCTCACCCTGAGGAGCCCAGACCTGGACACAGCTCTGGATGTGCCTCCCCAGGGCGGAGCATAGGGGCAGGACCCCCTCCCTGACCTGCTGCGACCTCCTGGTGCTCCCGGTGGGAACAGCCACATATTCCCTGACCGTCATCCCCACGGGAAGGACTCTCCTATGAAAACCACCCTGGATCACCCACTGCCACTCCCACGTGTCTCCAGAGGCCAACAAATAACCCACAGGACGAGAAAAAAAAACCCCACAGGTTTCTTTCCAAACTCCCTGGTCCGGCAGGTCCCTCCAGCATTCCCGACATTCCTACCTGCCACCACCGACAATTCCCCTGCACAGCTTTAACCACGCACCAGCCTCACCCTCACCCCTTTGGATGGGATGGAAAGCTGGGAATGCCGTGCTGTCAAAGCCCAAGGTGGTGTTTTATCCCGTGGACACGCAATTCCCAGTGGATTATCAACACCCCCCCAACGGATTTCCGGCATTCCAAGAAATAACTTAGTGCTTGGAAATAACGTGCTGATGGGATTATCCCGAGGAAAAAATTTTGGGAAGCACAGCCAAGGCTCGACTAGCCCTACAGATTAAATCGGTTTGAATCTGATAGCAAGGGGAGATTAATTTAAAAATAGATCTTTCCCAGTGGTTTGCTCAATACAAGTGGTTAAAACATGACTTCAAAATAAATAAATACGCTCTGTTCCCTTCCTGTGTCATTCCTCAGATAAAAGCCTGGGCCTGGAAGCTGCGGAATTCTGACTATTGGAGGTATGTGAGGTACTTTTGGTGGTATGAAAAACAAACCCAAGCAGCCCCAGCACCTTTCCTGCGGAGCACAGGAATGCCTGGCTGGAATTCCGACTGCCCGAACACATTCCCGTGTGCTCTGTCACATCCCAAGGACCCCCCTGGCACCCTTGTGCTCACAGGAATTTCCCAGAGAAGCTGTGGCTGCCTCATCCCTGGAAGTGTCCAAGGCCAGGTTGGAGCAACCTGGACTAGTGGAAGGTTGGGTGGAACTGGATGGGCTTTAAGGTCCCCTCCAACCCAAACCACTCTGGGATTCTATGAACTAGAGCTACCGGGAAAACAAGGAGAAAGGAATGTCCTGAACTGCCTCACCTGTCCCTGCCCTTTGCAGGTTGTGCCTTTCCAAGGAACGTGTCCCTGCACATTATCCCTGTGGGACAGGAGAACGTGCAGGGACAAACACGGCTTATCTTGGGAAAGGACAAAATAGCGAGGCCCGGAGCAACCCCAGGCAGGAGGAATGACCTGCCCCAAGGTCCCCAGGCAACCACAGCTCCCGGGGAACCGGTGGGATCCCACCTCATTCCCACCCGGCACCGGGGGCCCCAAGGGCTGACTCATGGCACCACTTTGTGCCTTGTCCAAAAACCCAAAATGTAGAACCACAGAATACCCTGAGCGGGAGGGGACCCACAAGGATCATCCACAGGACACCCCAACAATCCCACCCTGTCCCTCAGAGCGTTGTGCAAACCCTCCTGGAGCTCTGGCAGCCTTGGGGCTGTGCCCACTGCCCTGGGGAGCCTGGTCAGTGCCAACCACCCTCTGGGGGAAGAACCTTTTTCCCGAGATCCATCCCAACCCCCCTGGCACAGCTCCAGCCATTCCCTGGCTCCTGTCTCTGGTTATGACATCCCACACCAGGGTGTCACCACAACGCCCCAGGGACGGTACCTGGGCCCAGGTAAAGCCGAGGCTGGAACAGAGCCCAGATCACCTGAGGACAAACAGACCCAGCAGGAATAGCCCAGTCCAAAAACAGCACCTAATTTAAAGAGGGCATGGATAAACCTAAGAAAAGACACGGGATGTTGCCAAGGGCAACAGCGGCCAGGGATGTTGGATGGCCCAGGAGGGAAGTTTTGTAGGACTGGAGGGAAAGGGAACCAGAAGCTCATGGGCTGTTTGCTGCAGCCAGATGAGGGTTTTAATCACCTCTGCTCAGCCTGCAATCGAGACAGGCAAGACTTCTTCCTAAACACATGGAGAATATGTCACTCCACAAGACACGGGTCTCAAAAGGTGCTGTGAAGAGTCACGTTCGAAAAGAAGTCACCGTTGTTTCTTCTGTGGAAACCCAAAGTCTGCCAGAGCTCCAGGTCCTGGAGCTGGCCCTGGGACACAGCTCAGCCACCACAAAAACCAACACTGTCACCCCCATTGTCCTGCAACCCCACCAGCCCTGACACCCCCAGACCTGCTCAGGTAACGCTGCAGGTGGAGAAGGAACTGAAATCCCACCAGGCCAAAAGAATTCCCTTTGATCCAGGCCACACCCAACACTGCTTGCAGTGTATGGTGCTTTACCAGGTACCTGGAGCATTTCTTTTATCCCCTCAGCTCAGGAAGAAGCAAGATTTAGGGAGACCATATTTATGTGTCTTCACAGCTCTCGGTGCTTTTAGGTTTTAAACACAGATTAAACAACCCCTTAAGTATTACCAGAGACCTACAACTGCCTCGTCCCCACTTTCTGCCAAGCACCGTGGCAGAGTCTGGAGCAGCTCCTTAGTGCTTGTGGGGCAAACACCCCCCCAAAGTCGGGTAAAACAGAATCAGAGAACCATGGAATGGTTTGGGTCGGATGGGGAGCTGAAGACCACCCAGCTTCACCCCCTGCCGCGGCCAGGGGCACCTTCCACCAGCCCAGGTCGCTCCAAGCTGGCCTTGGACACTTGCAGGGATGGGGCAGCCAGAGCTGCCGCGGCCACGCCGTGCCGGTCCCTCCCCACCCCGTTCCGGGGGTCCCGATCCGGTCCCGATCCTGTCCCGGTTCCCCCCGGGCCGCTCCGACCCCCCCGCCGGGCGCGCGCGGGACAACGGTCCGACCCCAGTCCTCTCCGCGGTCCGGCCCGCGCCGCCCAATCAGCGCCCGCCTCCCCTCGCCCGCCTCCCCCGCGCGGGCCAATCAGCGCGCCGCGCCTCGCCCCGGCCAATCGCCGCGCGCGGCCGTTGGGGTGGAAGGGATGGGGGGGGGGGGGTGGCGGGGGCCCGCAACCGACCCCTCATCTCACGGGCCGCCCCCGCCCCGCGCCCCATCACGGGCTGTCCCCGCGCCGCCCTCCCCGCGCACTCACCGGGGCGGCCCTCGCCGCGGCCTCCCGCTGCTCCGCGCGGCGCCCGCGCTGCCTCCGGCGCGGCTCGACGGCGGGAGGCGGGAGGGGGAAGAGACCCCCGGGGTGGGGGTGGGGGGGGTGTGTGTGTGGGGGGGGGGCGACCGGAGCGGAGTGAGCGCTCGGCGGGCCGAGAAACAAGATGGCGGCGGGGCCGTGAGGCGGCGGGGCGGAGGCTCCGCCCTCTTCCCCCCCCCTCCTCCCGCCTCCACGGGGCCGCGGCGGAGCGCGTGACCCGGCGGAGATCTCGCGAGAGCGGCCGGGGGCGGGAGGGGCAATGGCGGTTGAGGGGAAGGAGCGGGCCCGGTGTGAGGGCGGCGGGAGCGGCGGAGCCTCGAGGGGCGCCCAGAACCTCCCTCCGGGATCAGTCTGTCCTGCCCTGCACCCCTGCGGGCTGCGGCGCCGAGGCGTTAGGCCTCTGCCGAGTTTTCCCAAGGCCAGCTCCCAGGTTTTTCCTTTGTGGAACGAGCGGGAATCCTGTGGTGCTTCGCTGTGAAGGGTGCTTGTAATAAATGGGGTGGTGGATAAATCCATTAAAGATGCTGGATAAAGAGAGTGGTGAGCCTCAGTGAACTTCCTCCAGGCCAGAATTTGGCATATTCTGGGGAATTCTAATTTTTTTTTTTTTTTTGGAAATGGTATAATAATAATAATAATAATGTTTGACATAATCATTTGTATGTGTATTTCAAGAATAATCGATTAAATAGGTAGTAACTGGGTTGACCCAGTGAATCCCATTATACAGTGTAACTATATATGCACACAAAAGGAAAAATAGCTCGTGTTGCTACAAATCTGGTGCACCATGGGGAGTCCTGGTTGTTCACGTCCTCGGGGGGAAATGATACTGAAATAAATAGATAAAGCAATTAGAGATCCTCTCCCTCTCCTTGAGCAGAGAGTCAAAGCAGCTGCTCTTCAGAAAAAAAGAAAAAAACCGCAAACAACAAACAGACCCAAAAAGGGAGGAGGAGCAGGAGGTGGCTGAGCAGCAGCAAAGGAGGTTTTCAGTGGGACAGGGTAAGGTTTAACACCCGGGTAAGGTCGACATTCAGAAGGGCTCCTGGACACACCGCTCTGATCCATCGGTTCTGGAACAGCCTCCCGTGGGGGCAGCGAGAAGCCCCAGGGAGTGGTGGAGCAGCCGGGTTTATATTCCCGTGGGCTGGGGGGGTCTTTATCCCAGTTAAGCTGTTTTCTGGGATGCGAAGGCACAGTGACACAGGGCTGCGTCTGAAGCTGCTCCCTCGCTCCCAGCCCCTCACCTGAGGTGGGGTTCGGTGTGCTGAGGATCTTCCCGGGATCTGAGTGATCCCCCTGAGCTGCCCATTAAGCTCCTGTCCCTTTCTAAGCGGGACAGTTTAATCCTGGAGATCATCCCAGCTCCATGGAGAAAGCCAAGGACTTTATTCCCACACTGCTGCATTATCCATGGTAGTCCCAGTAACCACTGGAATTATCTCTAATAATGCTTTAATAGATCAGTTGTTTTAATTAACAGAGCAGTAAAATACCAGTTTCCTAGCAGGTTATTTTTTTTCCATTTCCATAGTTTTTTTGCCTCACTGTACAGACATGTGACAGCAGCTCTGCCTAACCAGGATGGCACTGGCAGCAAAGTTCCTCAGCCCTGCCCTCCCTGAGCCTTTTGGGCTCATCCAGGGACACTTCCAGCCCTGCTGTCACAGCCCTGAGAGCTGTCCAAGTTCAACCTGGCTGAGCTGTCCAAGGGCTCGGATCCATCAGCACAGGATGACTTTCTCCTGCCACCCTGGAGCCGGTTCAAGCAAAAGTCTGTGCTCTGCTCCAGCCAGCCCTCCCATTCCCGGGGACAGCCAGCTCTCCCATTCCCAGGGATGGCTTTGCTGGCTCCAGGACATGGCACACTGAGGGGTGACTCATCCTGCTTCGGGATTTTTCCCATGGAAAAAATCACTTTTCCTTGGAAGCGACTCCACCTTTTGCTTCCTCATCGTCTTTCCCGTGCCCAAATCTGCACCTAGAAAGGTTTCTTTTTCTATGTAATTTTTCAATCGAGTTTTTCACGACATAAAATCATCATTCACCACTTGAAACATCGTTTGAGATGGGAAAGGAAAGTCCGGTTCACCCTTCCCAAAACTGCCGGGGCGCTTTCTGGCGCCGTGGTTCGCTGTGCTCTCTGTGCAAGGGGATGAAATCCCTCCTGCATCCTGCGATCCCGGCATCCCACGGACACAGGGAGTTGGGATCTGTGGCTTCTGTCCCGTGACTTTTGCCCAACTGCAGGAAATGGGTCCGAGCTGTGCGGCCGCTGCGCTCTCGGAGCCCCCGGAGGCTCCGTGCTGGCACCGGAGTGGGAAACGTCTCGCAGCAAATTCCTGCCGTTTTACTGGGAGTCTTGCGACTCAGGGCACTTGCAAGGCAGCCAAGAGAAATAAAAGCCACAGAATCATGGAGTGCTTTGGGTTGGAAGGGACATTAAGGATCATCCCGTTCCACCCCCTGCCGTGGGCAGGGACACCTTCCACTAGCCCAGGTTGCTCCAAGCCCTGTCCAACCTGGCCTTGGGCACTTCCAGGGATGGGGCAGCCTCAGCTTCTCTGGGAAATCCATTCCAGCCCCTCACCACCCTCATGGCTGCTGCAGTTTGGGTGTTGATTTTTTTTTAATTCCCTAATTTCTGAGCCACCCTCCCACTGCAGCATGGAGGCTGACGATCCCCAGCACCCCCCTTCGAAATGCCTCGTTTATAAATCAATTAACCAGCCCTGCTGCTGACAGTGCTGCCAGGCCCAGCTGCCAAACCACCCAGCTGTTCCTCCCGCCAGGATCCAGCCCCACTCCAGGGATTTCTGGACAATTCTCCTCCTCCTCCTGCTGGATCCTTTCGTGCCTGTGACGCTCCGTTTCCTCCCCACCTGCTCCCTCGGCAGCAATGGATCCATTGTCTGGAGCTGCTCGGCTTCCCCAGAAGGATCCCGGCGAACACAGAGCTCCCTGTCAGCCTGCCCAGAACGTGGAGGAGCCAAGGAAAACAAAAAAGAGGGGGGGAAAAAAAAAAAAAAAAAGGGAAAGGAGAAAGTGCTTTTCCACTCGGCTTTACCGGCGCTCGCATAAATCTGGTGGTGGTTCGTTGAGTTTGTGCTTCCCCAGCACCTGCCACCTGCTCAGCTGATCCCTCCCACGCTCCCCGAGGAGCTGTGCTGCTCCAACTGCACCCCAGGGCCGGATTTGGGAAGGCTGGATTTGTTTGACACCGAGGAAAATCGCCTCTCAGAGCAGCAGGGACAGGCCTGGCCCTTCCCAGCTCAGCCCCCGCCATCCCCCGGGACTCCCGTTCCAGCAGGGCGGGCTCTGGACTCATCCCAAACAAGCTGTTGCTCTGGGGCAATAATCCCCAAGCAAAGGAAAAACTGGATTTAAATTGTTTATGGGTATGGACACGCTGCCCTGTAGATTTGGGGGGAAAAGGAAGCTATTTAAGGCCAGATTTTGGGGCCCATTTTTTCCCTGACCCTTTGTGCCACATCCCACCTGGTGCCTTTCCGAGTTGGGGACCATCCCTGTGATAAATTTAAGGATATTTAAGAAGAGTATTTACCTGCCTGGACACAGATTTTTGAGGCCCCTGTAGAAACCTTTGTCTCTGCTTTGAAATGAAGCCCCAGAAAGATAATTTGACTGGGGAGAGAGGATGGTTTGGGTGTTGCTGGAGGATTTCTTGGGAAACCAAAAGGCCTGAGGGATGACAGGGATGATCCGGTGCCAGTCCTGGGGCTGTGGGTCACCTTTTACACCCGGGTGGTTTGAGGTTTGAACCCAGAGCAGAAGTGCTTTTACCTTTTCTGATCAGAGCCAGGAAATCTCGAAACGGGGCAGCTCCAGGACCTCCTGGGCAACCTCAGACTCCCCTGGCAAGCTCCAGGATGCCCCAGAGCAGCTCCGAGACCCTCCAGACAGCCCCAGGGCCCCCGAAATTCCTTCCTCCTCTCCGTGTTTCTGCCGCCCGTTCCTCCCACCCCTCTCCAGGATGAGCAGGATCCACGGCACACGTGGAAACGCCCGCCCTGTCCCAGGGAAAGGCAGCACGTGGCACCCGCCGGGGGGGCTGCAGATCCCGGGATCACCCTCGCGGGGACACCGCGGTTTGGCTCCGCTTGCAAAGCCTCTCCCGGCCTTCCCGCTCTCCCACATCCAGCTCATCCCCATCCCCATGCTGTCCCCCGGCCCCGGCAGCACCGCGAAGCCGAGCCCTGGGAATCCTCTTACGGGGGTTTTACCGCCATAATCGCATTAAACCGCCCCCTTTTCGCCGGCACGAACCCAAAAGGTAAAGGAGAAGGTGGTGGGGAGCCGGCAAAGAGGGCGGAGAGCTGAGCTCCTTAAGGAATTAAGAGACACGAGAGAGGGGAGAGCTCTGATGGGATCCCGGCACACGAAGGCCAAACCTGGGGAGGGGGTCTGCCCTCCCTGCTCCACGGAGGGATTGGTGCCACAGCCTCAAATCTGCAGGAGAAAACCACCGAGTCCCTCCCGGCGCGAGGTTGGTGATCCCGGAGCAACCTGCCGAGGGAAGCGGGAAAGCAGAGCCAGGCAAAAAAAAAACAAACTTCCAGTGGAAGGGAAAACTTTGTCATTATTCTGTCACCATTGGCACGAAACTTCCTGTTTTATCGTGGAAATGTGGCATTTGGAAGAAAAACGTAAGGAGAATCTTTTCGCTGGCCGAGGCGTGTGTTTTCGCTATCTCTGCTCCCCAAACAATGTGTTCCCAGGGCTGACACTTTCTCCACAGTGCTGGAAGTTTGCTTTGATGGAACAGGCTCCCCTACTGAGAGATTTTCAGCTGGTTTTCCTGACTATTCCTCACAAAGGCCCCTCTGGACAACCTCTCTCCTCCCTGAGTTTGTTTATACGCTTTGAACCCTGTTAGGAAACCATCTCCCTACTTCAGCGCTGTTTTATCCAAGTTTCCATATTTAGTTCTTTCAGCTATTCCTGTTCCTCACCAGCTTTCCCGTGCACAACCCGCCACATCCCAGTTTTCCCTGTCCTTCCCCTCCAGCAGCTGCCACGGGGGGGAATTTCCCACCCACCCGTGGTCCCTGCACGGATGGTTTGAGCACCGGACTCACCCCGGGCGCACGATCCCAAAAACACCCCGATCCCGAACTCAGCCAGGGCCGGGTGGTTTCCCGCAGCCCCAGGTGCGGGTGGTGGTCCCAGGACCCCCCTCCCCCCGGCACGGTGGAGATGGGGAGAACTTCCCACCGGGAAAGCCGAGCCTGGCAGTGTTTGAGGGAGGGACAGAGTTAAAGGCGGCGAAGGAGGGTTTCCTCCCGGCACGTGGCTCCATGTCAGCCGCGGTGCGCAGCCGGCAGAGGCAACGCAGGGAAAGCGCTGGAGGAATTTACCAGGAGTAGAGAGACGCTGCTCAGAGGGAAATTAAGTGTTTGCATCCAGGGAGCCAAGGTGAGTCCAAGGGCAGCGCCGGGAATCGCTGCCTGCCCGCTCCAAACCCCTCCTTCAGAGGGAACCAGGGCAGCGGCAGTGCCCCCTCGGTCCCTGTCCCCCTGGGAGGGCCACGCTCGCGCTCCAGGGGCGGCCAAGGAATCGGAGCCGGGAGATCTGTGCGTTCCCAAAGGAGCTCCGTGGACAGCCGGGCTCAGCGGGACGGGCTGGCAGCGCTGCAGGTCGTCTGGGGGGTCCTGGGAGCACTGAGGGCTGGCTGAGGGGTCTGGGGTCTCCATGGGGACACTCGGGGTCAGGGTGACAGCAGGAGGGGGCTGCCCAGCAGCTCTTGGGGTCCGGCTATGAGAGAAGGGTCAGGTGGCAGCTCTGGAGTCCAACTGGTGGGCGTAGGGTCCAGCTGGAGGTTTTTGGGATCCATTTGATGGGTGTAGGGTCTGTTTGATGGGTGCAGAGTCCAGTTGGAGGCTCTTGGGGTTTGTCTGATGGGTGCAGGGTCTGACCGATGGGGACAGGTTCCACCTGCTGCCTCTTGGGGTTCACTTGATGGATGTGGGATCCAGCTGGTGGCTCTTCAGCTCCGGTTAATGGGTCTAGAGTCCAGTTAATGACTGTAGGGTCCAGCTGGAGGCTCTTGGGGTCCAGCTGATGTGTGTAGGATCCAATTAATGGGTCTAGAGCCCGAGTGATGTGTGTAGGGTCCAGCTGAGGGTCTAGAGTCCAGTTATTGGGTCTAGGGTCCAGTCGATGTGTGTAGGGTCCAGCTGGAGGCTCTCGGGGTGCAATTCACGGATGCAGAGTCCAGTTAATGGCTGTAGGGTCCAACTGGATGCTCCGGGGTCCAGCTGACAGGTGCGGGATGCTCCCATCCGCCCTCAGGCTCCACCTGATGGATGCAGGGTCCCACCACCGCCTTTCGGGGTCCGGCCGGCAACTCTCCCCGCGCATCTTCTGGGCGGTCACCGGGCAGCCCCGGCCCGACCCTTCGGTGGGTACCGGCCCCTCTCCGCGCCGCCCGGGCCGTCGGGGCCGGGCCCGGGGCTCCCCCGCCCGCCGCTCCCAGCAGCCCGCCGGGGCCGAGGGGAGGAGCGGGCACGGGCGGCGGCGGCGGCGGCGGTGGCAGCGGTGAGTGAGTGCCCGCGGGGTGCGGTGCTCCGGGCACCGCGGCAGCCCCGGTCCCCGCGGCCACCGGGGCCGCACCTGCCTCGCAGCATCCCCCGCCCGCGGCCGGGAAGCGGGAGCGGTGGGGTTGGTTTGGGGTTTTTTTGGGGGAAGGAGTTGGGGCAGGGGGGGGGATGCCCGGCGCGGATGCGGTGCCGGGGGAGCAGCGGGATGGGCGCTCCGGGAGGGGGGAGGAGGTGGGAAGAGGGGTCCTGACCGCCTTGGGGAGAAACGCGGTGCTTCCCACCCCGCACCCCACGGCTGCCGCCGAGGCATCTCTAAAACACTGCCCGGGCGCTGAGCGGGGATGCGAACACCCCAAAAACACGGTTACGCCGAAAGCGGGGGGGCTGCGGCCGCGCTCCCCTCCGTCCCAGCCCGAAGAGCTCCGGTGAACCGGAGCCCTGCCCGGTGCGGGGCGGGCGGGCAGCGCTTCCCGGCCGGCGGCTCGGCAACGGGAGCGCTTTCCCGTGCCATCCATCATCCCCGCTGAAAGCCCGTTGACGTCAAGCCCGTCCCGTGCCCGCCGGTCCCCACCGCCGGGAAAACGGGGAGAGGGACCCGGAAAGTCGGGGGAGGGGGAGGCGGGTGGTCCTGCCGAGCGTTTGCCCCCGGGCACCGTCCTCGCCCCGAGCGGCTCGTGTGCGGCCAGGACTCACCTCGTCCCGGGCTTCCCGGCGTCTCCAGCCTGGGCTTCGGGTTTTGATTTGCCTCTCGCTCCATCCCGGGAGTCTGTTCCGCCCTCCGTGGTGCTTGGGACAGGTGCCCTGGTCGGTTCTGTAGGGAAATACGTGAAGGAGCCGGTGAGGGAAACGGTGCCCCGGGATGGGCAGAGGCCCCCGTGCTGCTCCCTCTTGCTGTGACCGGGGTGACAGTGAGCGGGGAGAAGCCCGAGGGCAGCGTGGGCATCACTTATCCCCTGGCAGCCCAACGGGCACGGGTCTGGCAGCGACTGTGTCCCCCTTCTTCTCTGCACCTCAGAACGGTCCCCAGGGCCACCGTGTGGGAGCTCACGGGTGGTCCCCACAGGAGGTGGTGGCTGTGATGGGCTCTGTGCTGGTCAGTGCCCACTCCTGGGGGTCTGGGAAATACAGCAAGGGGGCTCCCGAGGCTGAATCCCATCGCTCGGTGCCCAGGGAACATCCCACAGGCTGCTCCTTTCAATAGTGAGAGTGGGAGGCTGCGGATGCCCCCGAGCCAGGGGCGCAGGGCTGGGCTTGGCTTGCAGGCCAGAGCCAGGCTTTGCTGCCGGGCACAGCAGCCCCAGGGTCCTCCCTGTGCCAAGGGATGTGGGACCACCTGCCCAGCCCAGCCCCAGCCCTTCCCTCGTGGCTGAGTGGCTGCTCTGCCCCTTCACCTCTAGCCCCAGTTTGGCGTGTGCCCGTTTCTCTCCGCACCAACACCTCCCAAAAGCCACTCCTGCTGTGCTCACACTTCTCTCCCCGTGTACCTTCTCCCGCATCCTTTTGTGAGGGCAAACTCCTGCAGCCTCCCGCGGCCCGGCACTCTGAGTTCTTGCTTCTTCGTCCCCATTCCAGCCCCGTCCTTGCAGCGCAGCCTTTGTGGGACAGAGACAGGGGATAAGATTGGGGCGTGTTGGTCTGACCCTTGCTTGATCCCTTTCACCCCAATTCAGGGGGAAAATCCCCTCCAGCCTCCCCCCCCCACACGCACACCCCCAGTCCACCCCCACCCCGAGCTCCGTGGGCTCTCGCTGCAGCGCAGCCCTCCGGGAAGCATCACATGGATACAAGATGCAGTTTAAGGCGATGAAAATCCCCGATTTCCCTGCTTATTAGAACCCGAGCCGTGCGGCACCAGCTCCTCGCGTCCCTGTCAACGCACTTAAAATGTTTTGTCACAGCTTCTCAAAGAGCAGGAAAACAGCCTTGTTAAGGAATTATTGTGAAGTGATTTGGCTCCAATTGACAGCCCTGCTGACACTCCGTGTTCGCTGCCTCAGGGGCTCCTTTCCTGCCCCGGGATGATGTGTTGGGTGGTGGTGGGAGCCTCTCCAGGCTCTTCATCCTTCCCACAGAAAAAGGGACTCCTGGAGCTGGAGGTCTCAGCCTGAAAACAGGGAATTGCACGGGCTTTGGTTGTTGGGTGGTGGAGCAACGCAAGAGCTTTTGGCCTCATCTTCGGGCACGCCGTGCATCACCCTCCTCCCCCGGCCATGGCACGGGGAGCAGCACCTCACTGGGATCAGCTGCTCTGTCGTCCTGCAGGGAATCAGGTGCTGGTGGCACCCCAGGGGTGCTGCCCCAGCTCCTCGTGCCAGGTCGGCTGCAGAGGTGGCAGAGCGAGGGGTGTTTGCCGCAGGCTCCCGCTGCCTCCTGGCATCGCTCCGGCTCTCGGAACTCTTCCTGTGGCAAGCAACTTTTCTGCTGATCCCTGAAGAAGCTTCAGAATAATAGTGCAGTCGTAGCATTTAAAAAAGCAACTTTTTCTGCAAACAAACCTGCTCCCCCCCTCCCGCCTCCTGCTGGTCTCTGGAGCGAGCTGGGACCTGCGGGCTGGATGCGGCTGGGCAGGGCAAATCGGATCCAGGCAGGCAGGGTCTGGGCTGTTGGCATGTCCTGCTGCTGGACATGGAACTGGGGGGGACAATGGAAGGTGTGGGTGGGTTTGGTCACCCATCCTGGAGCTGCTGGTTTGGCCCTGGCGACACGCTGGGCATCGCTGCAGTGAGCGGGCACGAGCAACCAGGGGTGGAACCTGGTCAGCACTCGGATCTGAACCCGAGGAGACTCCAGAGCTCTTGGCCCCTGTGGGATATGAAGCCCTTGGAAGGCAAAGGGATAATTGCCAGTGCAGAAGGGGGAGGGAAGGGGGGGGGCTGCTGGGTGCTGGCCACCGGGGGGAAAGGAAATCGGATGTTGTGTTCGAGGAGCGCTGGTAGGAGCAGCAGAAAGCCGGGGCTGATAGCAGTCCTTCCCCTGGAGGAAGCAGCTCCATGAAATATTGATGGGATTCACACACAGCAGACGAGCTGTGTGAGCTGCATTGCAGAGCTGGGAGCCGTGCAGCCAGAAAGGCAGCGGCAGCTGGGTAACGGGAAAAGCTCCTTCCCACATCCCCTCCTTCCCACATCCCCTCCGTGCCGGAGGAGACCGGGCCTGGCACCCTCAGTGCCCGAGCACCGGGCGAGGGGGGGTTGGGATCTGAGCAAGGTGATCCCGTTCCCAGCCCGTCTCCGGGGGCTACCCAAGACCCTGGGCTGGTTTCTCACGTCCCTGTTGTCTCCCCATGGAGTTGTCCCAGATTTTGGGGCCACGTGGCTGCTGGTGGTGGCCACGCGCCGGCTCGTGCGTGTCCCTGCCCCGTCCCGAGCTGCCCGTCGTGGCCACCACCAGCACCGGGGCACAGCCAGTGCAGGGGCTCCGAGCTCAGCCTTGGGCTCCTGGTCCATCGTGGGATGAGTCTGGAGCACCAGGGATGCCCAGCACTCAGGGCAGCGCCACGAGCCCCCCTGGCTGCTCTCCCGGCCAGTTGGGCCCACCAGAACCTGGCTGTCCCCCAGCCCCAGCCCTGCCTGGGTGGCTTTTGCTCCTCTGATTCCCTGACGTTGCCAAGGAAACGGTGGGATGCGGCAGGGATCTGATTTGCCCGGGCAGCAGACGTCACACAGGGACAGGGGGGAAAAGGACAGCGCGGTCAGGGCTCCTGCTGCCTCAGGAGGGGGCTCTGCCCCCAATCCAGCCACCAGGCAGGCTCAGACGTGGATGGCCCTGGATTCCTCACCTGTCCTGCCCCCCAGTGAAAGATGTCCATGAGGTGGCTGCGGGAAGATTCCGTGTTCCTGCCTGTCCCACTGGAAAACACTCGATTCTGTGTCCTGGTGCTCCCGGATGGATCCCATCTTCCAGGAGCGTCACTTCTGCTGGAGCTGTGGCAGCCAGGCTGGCTGGAGATGGACTCGAGCTTTGTGGATGGGGATGGGAAGTAAATTCCCATGGCTGAGGTGCATCTGGACATGCTGGCACTGAGGAAGAGTCGGGACAGCCGGTTCTCCGGGGTCATTTCTGCCTGGACACCCCCACGCAGGGCTGTGGCTCCAGTTACCTCTGGCTCTGGGTCCCAGCGGTGTTTCCAGTCCATCCCCGTGCAGGAGCAGCTCGGAGGAGAGCACCTGGAACAGGCTGCAGGAATACCATCCCACCGGTTATCCCAGAAGAGATCCGGTGCATTGCCTGGCAGAGCCGGTCTCCATGAAACCATCTCTCCACCCACACCACGACCTCCAGCACTTCCCATCCCGATGGAAAACCTCTGGCTGCTGCAGACAGACCTGCTCCCACCCAAACACCTGCCTTCCAGGGAATCATCCAGACTGGAATATGCTGTGGGATTTCCCCTATGGCCTTCCTCCTCTTCTCCCTCCCAGAGGTTTAGACTCACTGAACCTCACTCATCCAACAGCCAGGCCTTTTCCAGGAGCTGGAGCTGCTCCTGTGGGACCCGTGAGCACAGCCCCACCCAAACCTCTCCCCTCCATGCTCCACTTCTCCTACAGCTGGAGCACATTTGGAGCCATCCTTTAATTTCCAGGTTTCTGTTTCCCCTGGAGCTGGTGTTCCAGCCAGGGTAGAACTTCTATATCCTGCCTGAGCTGTGAGATGCTTAATTCCAGTACCTGGAGTTACTTCCAAGTTCTCAGCTCACGTGCACCCAATTACACCCCTTGTTGGGCAATTAAATTTATATGAGCAACTGCCTATCAGAGCTGAAGCGATTAATTAGAATTAAGTACTTTTAGGGGAAATAAACCCTTGCCTTATTCCCAAATACCAGGAGGAGCGTGTCCATGTGAGCTGTGCTGCTGTGACCTGCCTGGTGTGTTGTGCCTGCTCAGGACCAGCAGGGCCTCAAAGTGGCAGCTCTAGCAAGATTTTCTTTTTTTTTCCCCCCAAAAACGCTGATATTAGGACCTGCCTGCTCCAGACATCAGCAGTTCACAGTGCTCTCCCTCCAGGCTCGAGGTAGCCCCAGCACAGGGGGTCAGGGGAAAGAAGAACCTGCTGCCCCACTGCCACGGCCTTCCAGCCCCAAATCTCCCTGGAAACACCCATCCCAAGGGAGGAGACAGGCCCCCAAAAGCCCTCTGCTTCCTTCCCTAGCAAGGCAGAATCCCAGCCACCCCCACTGTGCTCATTTAACACCTTCCTCCTCCTCCTCCTCCTCTCCCCACCCACTGTCAGGAGCCCTTTCTCACCTGTGTGGGGGCACCTGCCGGGCTCCTCCCTCCTTCTCCAGACCCTTTTCCAAAGCACCGGCTTTCCCCATCAATGTTTTGCCCCTCGTTTCTATTCCCGTGTAATATTTGGGGCCAGGGCTCCCTCGCAGCCCCAGGTTGTTCCTCTCCACACCTGGCACTGGTGGCTCACGGGGATCCATCCACTCCTGGGGTCACCTCTGAACCCCCCCACCCTCCATTCCCACTTCTCCCACCGTCCCCAGCAGCTCCACGACACGAGTCTTCAGGGATTCAGTGGGATCATCAGACACCCAAAACCTGGCCCGGGGATGCCCCCCAGCCCCGCCAGGGCACATGCCAGCCCGCTGGACCACCGTGGCCCTGCTCGGGGCTGGCAGGAGAACTGGGTCAGCCGTGTAACCATGGAGATGCTGAGGGAGATGCTGAAGCAGCGCCAGCACAGCCCCGGCTCTCCAGAACCCTGGAAAGATTCCCCAGCCCTGGCACCGGCCGTGTCCGGCCGGGATGGGGCTGGGAAGCTGAGCTGAGCCTCCTCCGGGCGCAGGGCGGTAAGATGCCCCCATCTCCTCTTCTTTTTATTTTGGGGGGGAGTTGTGCCATGAGCCGGGAGGGCCGAGCCTCGTCGGGGTCCCTGCGCTGCAGCCACGATCCAAACGCAACAGGGAGCCGGTTTCCTGCCGGTTGTGCTTATTCCCTGCCTTGTGCTGCGTGCCCAGGGGGTGCTACAGCCATGACGCCTCTCCCGGGGGGCTCGGCCGGTGCGCGGGGGCTCCGCGCATCCCGCAGCCATCCCAGTCGCGGGGGGAGCCGGGGCTGGAGAACTTCCCGGCGCTGGCGGTGGCGGTCGTTTCCCGCAAGGACGGTGCGTGGTGGGGGTAAGGGCTGCTCCCACCCCGGGAGCTCGGGAATGCGTTCCCGCGGCAGGGGAGGAGGGGGTTCGGATGCGGCGTCGCGGTTGTTTGCTCGGATAAGCCGGGTGTTTCGTGATACAGGGAATAAATCTGGGGATGGGCGGGGGAGGGGGGGGCTTAGTGTGTGAAGGGAAACCTGGTGCCATTCCCAGAATCCCTGCACATTTCTGGGGAAAGGGAGCTGGAGCTGAGGCAGCGGCAGGGCTGCATGTTCATCATCAGGCTGAGGATGCTGTGGCCGTGATGAGGGTGCTGTGGTGGTACCAAAAATGCTGTGACAGGGCCAAGGATTCCTTGGCCGTGCCAAGGCCGGCTCAGCGGTGGGAGCCACAGGCTCCAGCCCTCAAACACGGTCCCCAGTCCAGCAGCGAGCACCAGGCACCCCCTTTACCCCCCACCCAGCACCTGCTCTGTGCAGGAGCAGACTGTGCAAAGAGATGAGGGGTAAAATCACGGGCAGGGTGAGGAAAATGCTTCCCCCGGGCTGGGGAGCGCGCGCTCCGCTTCCCTCGCGGCGGATTATCCCTGTGTGTGTTGCATTGGAAATGATCCCATTAGCGCTGCGCTCTCCTGATCTAATTTGCTCCCACCAGAACCCGGCGCTCTCCGGGGCGGCTGGAGCGGGAAACAGCAGCGGGAAGGGGCCTCTGGTGCTTCCCTGGCCCTGCAGAGGATGGGGCTCGCTCGGCCCTGGAGGGGCCTGGGCTGGGCCGGGCCCTCTGCACCGGGATCTGTGTTTGTTTGGGCACAGCCGGGTTTGCCAGTGGGGAAACTGAGGCCCCGGGAAGTGGTGTGGACCTGATGGGAGGCGGTGCCTGGGGAAGCGGTTGGGATCCGCTCCCTGCGGCAGGTGCTGCCTGAGAGAAGACTCGGTGGTGGCAGCGAGTTTGGAGCCGGAGCGCGCCTGGAGAGCGGCGGGTGGCGTTGGAAGGTGTTCATCCCGAATGTCCCTAAGGCAGCGGCTCAGCCCTGACTCCTCCTTGGACAGGAGCTGCTTCTCCCCCAGCTCGGCTGCCACTGGCGCATGGCTGTGCCGAGGCGGCTCCAGAGCTGGGGCTCACCCCACACCCACAGCTTTATCCAAAGGGCTCCATCCCTCTGGAGCTGGGGGCTCACCCCACACCCACAGCTTTATCCAAAGGGCTCCATCCCCCTGGAGCTGGGGGCTCACCCCACACCCACAGCTTTATCCGAGGGGCTCCAGCCCCTGTGCAAGTGTCAGTTCAGCAGCACAGACAGAGAATCCCACGTGCCCACCAGGGCAAGCTGATGCTGTGCTGAACCCCAAATCTTGCCCAGTGCAGGGGGCCGTGCCAGGGTCCCGCTCAGTGATGACCCCACTGGGCACAAGGAGTGTGGGGGGGTGAGGGCCATGGGCCGGTGCCACGTGCTCGCCCAAGGGAGCCTGGGCAGGAAAACAGCCCAGCCAGGAGGGTGTTCTGGGAGCTCATTAATGATATTAATCACTAATCGCCCACTTGCCCCCGTGATTGATAAATCCAGGAGTTCAGCAGGGCTGGAGCTGCGCCCGCCGCTCCCGCTGGGTCTCATCCCAAGCGTGCCCCCTGTGAAGCCCCTTCCTGCAATGGCAGAGGGCAGCAGAGCCCCCCTGCCCGCCCCCCTGCCCAGCCCCAGCTCGCCCGTGCTCCTGCCCGTCTCTCTCTCTTTCCAAAGGGAAATATTTTCCCAAGCGCTGCCTCCATCCATTATCATAAAGTGGCTTCACTTGGCCTGCAGTTAATAATTCACCTTTCCTCGGAAGATGGATGCTCCACGCCGCTGGAGTTTAAATATTCATGGGGAAAGGAAGGCAGCAGGGCCACGCAGGAGGGCTGGCACAGCCTCTGCCACCCGCAAACGCTCCGGTGCCCCCCAGCACATCCAGCCTCTGGCGGCTCCAGGGATTCCCATCCCAGGGTGGAGCAGGCTCACCTGGAGCAGGCTCACCTGGAGCAGCACACAGGGGTGCTGCAGCCGTGGTTTGGAGAGGGAGACGTGCAGGAAGAACTTGGCTGGGTGCAGTTTTGGGCACTCTCAAGGGTTGGTAGGGCTGTACCTAAAGGTCCCCTGGTCCCAGCCCAGGCGGGTTGGTGGCACTCCGAGCCTTTTGCTCGTCCAGGTCTCTTCTGGATGTTGGGAGTGTCTACCCTGTGATCCAGCTGCACGGGGGTCCTGCATCCCTTCCTGTGCCAGACCTTGCTCCACGGGTGTGGAAAATAGAACATCCTGAGCTGCAAGGGACCCACCAGGATCATCCAGTCCAACCCCCGGCCCTACACAGACACCCCAACAATCCCATCCTGTCCCTCAGAGCGTTGTCCAAACCCTCCCGGAGCTCTGGCAGCCTTGGGGCTGTGCCCACTGCCCTGGGGAGCCTGTTCAGTGCCAACCACCCTCTGGGGGAAGAA
>JAWMRA010000058.1:3911838-3923012 GCA_035584735.1 Pseudotriccus pelzelni | reverse complement strand
TGGGTTGGGAGGGATCTTAAAGCCCATCCAGTGCCACCCCCTGCCCTGGGCAGGGACACCTTCCACCAGCCCAGGTTGCTCCAAGCTGGCCTTGGGCACTTCCAGGGGCTGGGGCAGCCACAGCTCCTCTGGGAAACTGTGCCAGGGTGAGGGGAGCAAGGGCAGGGCATGGAACTCCAGTTCCTGCCCTGCTGTCCTTCAGACCCGCCCTGCCCCGATCCCAGCAGGTTCTCTCCACCCAGGCGCACTGAGTTCGCCGTGTTTTTCCCGGAATTCCCTGCTGGCAGCTCCATGACCTGTGTGTGTGCCCGCAGGTGATCGTCTGGGGCGATTACGGGCGCATGGACCACAAGTGCTTCATGGGGATGGCCCAGATCATCCTGGAGGAGCTGGATCTCTCCAGCACCGTCGCGGGCTGGTACAAACTCTTCCCCACGTCCTCGCTGGCCGACTCCAGCATCGGACCTCTGACCCGCCGCCTCTCCCAGTCCTCCCTGGAGAGCTCCACCAGCCCCTCCTGCCCGTAGGGGGGGCAGGTCAGTGGGAGAGAGAGGGGAGGGGGAAGGAGACGCCCTGACCTACCCAAACTGGGTGTGGAGAGCTGTAAATATCCTTTTTTTTTCTTTTTTTTTTGTTTGTTTGTTTGTTCCTTTTTCTTTTTTTTTTTTTTTTTAAATTTTTACTTTTAAAATTCTCCTTCCCCGACCGAAAACCTGCCCTGGACACGCCCCTCCCCACGCTCGTGTCCTGGCACAGGGGAGGGGATGTCGGAGAGGGGGCGAGGGCAGGGTGTGAGGCAGGGGGGGAAGGAGAAGCCAAACAAAACCCCCCCCCAACCCCGAGGGCTGCGACTGCCGATGATCCCAGACTGTTCCCACGCCTCGTCCCGGCACCTGGAAGGCCTCGAGGTGCCCGGTTCTCTCCTGACCCCGGCGAGAGCAGCTCGGTCTGGTTCAGCAGCGGCGTGACGACGAGGTTCCTTTCCTTCCACCTCCTTTCCTCGCCTCCAAGGAAAAGGGAGCTTTCCCAGGGGAAAAAAAAAAACCCAACGAAACAAACTCAGAAAAAAAAAAAAAAATCTCCAACTCAGCACTACTTTTGTTTTCCAAGGAATGTAGCATCTTCTCTTATGTAGCTTTGCCACGTGCTAACAACGACACTCACTGCAATATCCAAGAGACTCCGGATGGGCCGGGAACATCTGCCAGTCACGTCCCGTTTGTTCATTTCCCGAGCACTTTTGGTGGCCGTTTCTCCTCCCTTTTTTTTATCCCCCCTTCCCTGTGTTGTTTTTTTTTGGTTTGTTTTTCCCGGCAGCATGTAGCCTGTGAGCAGTGCCATTGCCAAAGCGAGAGAGGACAGGGAAAGGGGCACTGGCCTCACCTCGGCAGCGCCCGCTGGTCTTCTCCTCCTGTTCCACCGTGGGCTCGTCCGGCCAACACGAGACCCGAAAGATGAAACTCCGTGAGGCCTCACGGGGGAATTCCAGGCTGGAGAAGGCGACCCGACGGAGCAGGAATACCGGGATGCCCCTTCCTCCCCTGAGGGCCAGCTGGAGGGCTGGGATGCCCTCCCTGAGGTCTGGATGCCTCCTCCTCCTCCAGGCTGGGATGCTCTCCCTGAGGACTGAGATGCCCTCCTCGAGGTCTGGAATGCTCTCCTTGAGGCCCAGGAATGCCCACCTTGAAGTCGGGACGCCCTCCTCGAGGTCTGGAATGCTCTCCTTGAGGCCCAGGAATGCCCACCTTGAAGTTGGGACACCCTCCCCAAGGTTTGAGAATGCCCGCCTGCATGTTGGGATGCCAGCCTTGAGGTCTGGGATTCCCTTCTCCAGGCTGGGATGCCCTCCCTGAGGTCTGGGATGTTCCCCTCAAGGGTCGGGATGCCCTCCCTGAGGTCTGGGATGTCCTACTCGGGGGTTGGGATGCTCTCCTCGAGCTCTGGGAATGTCCTCCTCGGGGTCAGGATGCCCTTCTCGAGGGCTGGGACGCCCTCCTTGAGGTCTGGGATGCTCTCCCCGAGGTCTGGGCTCCCCTCCTGGATACTTGAATTCCAAGCAGGAGCGGAGGGTTTGCCCAGCCCTGTTCTCCAACTCTGGACTCGCTGCTTTGCTACAGGGGAACATCTCAACAGCAGCTTGTGCTGCTCTGGAATTCGGGTGCCGGAGAGGGGACGGCCGAGGGACTCTCTGGGTTGAGTTTCTTGTCAGGATGAGTGTTTTGGGGTTTTCGTTTGTATGTTTTGTTTGTTTTTTAAAAGCAGCATTTCGGTTCCCTCCGAGGGACCCAGTTCTTGTAGCAAACCCGAGAATTGCGGAAGCTTTTTTTGAAGGTGCCTAATGAAATTTGCTGAAAATACTCAGGGGAGACACCACTAGAAACTCTGGTTTCTTCGTAAAATGAACCTAATCCAATGACTGTCCTGAAGGATCAGTTCCCGAAAGAGAGGGGGGAAAAAACCCACAAACCCAACACACCAGAAGATGAGCAGTTTGGAGACTGGAAGAGGACAAGAAGTTAAGGGGGAATTTTTTGCCGACCAGCTGGCTCTGACCTTCAGCCTTCACCGCAAACCAACCCACAGCAGAGTTGGGATTTTTTATACCATTCTTTCTTGGCAAAACACAGAATTCCACAATGCACAGAGCACAACAAACGAACCGAGGTTCTCCTGGTGACGCCAGGAACGATGAACCCGCTCAGCCACAACGGAACGAAACCAAACCTGAAGGGAAAAGACTGTTGGGATGAAGCTGTTCCCTCCCCAAACCCAAACCTGGGCGGGGTCCCCAAACCCCAAACCTTGGAGCTCAAAACCCCCAAACCTGAGGGTTCACAAACCCAAATCTTGAGAGACCACAAAGCCAAACCTGGTGGTCCACAAACCCAAACCTGAGGGTTCACAAACCCAAATCTTGGCAGTCCACAAACCCAAACCTGAGGATTCACAAACCCCAACCCCAAACCCAGGGGTTCACAAACCCAAACCTCGGGGTCCACAGCCCCACCTCTGGGGGTCAGCAGGACCCCACTGCGCGGCGGCTGCTTTGCCCAACAAGCACCAAATTGAAGTGACATCGTGACAAGGACTTTTCAGCTGCTGGCTTGACTTTGCCAACTCAAAATCACCGCAGACCTCTGAGGAAAGAGGGGGCCAGGTGCTGCTGACCTGGGATGGGGAAAGGTTCATCCTTTCACCTCAGGGAGGATGAAATCCTCTGCCGGAGCAGCAAACGGTCGGAGCGCTCGCTCCGATTCCTGGGCTCCTGCTGGATGGCAAGGGAAGGAACACGGGATGCACTGAACCTCCAGTGGTTTGGGGAGGCAAACTCGGTGCCCTGACTCCTGAAATAGGCACGAACACCGGTTTGAACGTGACATTCCTTGCAGAGCACGGAGCAGTTCCGCGAGGTCGGCGGCGCCGGGACGAGGCCGAGCTTCCTCTGCCCGGCGCTGGATTTCTGACCGCACATCAGGGAAAGCATCCTAAGGGGGGAAAGCTTTCTGCTCCTCCGAGCTGACGCTATTTACTTTTGCTTTACAAGCTCTGCTTCGACGGGAAGACGCCAAACCTGCCCGCGGTGGGACCGCAGCGCGTCGGTGGGGCCGCGGAGCAGCGGCGTGGGCAGAGCGGGGAGCTCTGCAGGGACGTTCTGCTCTCTGCTGCGGGCACAGCCACCCACCCCCTCCCTTCCCAGCTCTGCATTCCTCCAGCAGAGCTTCCCCGCTCCCCTCCCTGCCAGGAACATCACACGCCCG
Organism: Pseudotriccus pelzelni; assembly: GCA_035584735.1. Lineage (NCBI taxonomy): Eukaryota > Metazoa > Chordata > Aves > Passeriformes > Tyrannidae > Pseudotriccus > Pseudotriccus pelzelni. The sequence continues at coordinate 3,919,254 of JAWMRA010000058.1, read as the reverse complement.
CGCTCTGACAGGGAACAGAGGCGGGTGAGGAGCAGCAGAACACCCCGACCACGCGCCCGAGGGCCAGCGGCAGCCTCGCTGCTTCTGCCCCGCTTACCGAAACCCTGCTGGAAAAACCCAGAGGGAAGAACCATCAGCTGGAAGGCACCCCTGGGCACAAGGAAAACCCGAAGGCTTTGGTTTCTCTTTGGTCCCTGACACGCTGAGGATGCGCTGGTGGGGGTGACTGGACAAACTGCGCCCCAGTTCTCCCTCGGCGCTGGGTTCTTGTTTGCTGCCCCGTGGCACTGGTTCCTCCTGCTCCTTGACACTGGCGAGGTGGAGCCACCACTTCAAATGGCCATCACTCCCTCAGCAGACCGGCCAAAATCCAACAAGACCTCCCCTTCTTCCCTTCCAGTCCCCCCCGGGAGCTGCCTCTCACTTCCCTGCGGTCAGGACCCACCTTGCACTGCTGTGGGAAAACTAAACTGGGGGAACTGTGCCACAGTTACGCTGAACCATCAGCTCCTTCTCCCTTCTCAGCCCCTGAGCCCACGAGTCAGATGTTTTCCCTCCTCCAACAACGAGAACGACGAAGCCAGGACACCCCGTTGCTCTCCACAGGACACAGCAGAAATCCCGAACTCAGCCCTGTGCCAGCCACTGAGGAAATTAACTCCATCCCGGGACAAACCAGAAGCTTCTGCACTCCAGGGGTTTCTCTTTTCCTGGGGGAATATTTTATTGCCAAGGGCATTTGTTTTTTATGTGCAATATGGTTTGCAAAAGGTGGCTGCCTCGGTGTTGTTATGGGTTAGGCTATTTCCTCTACCTCCCGTCACGGGAGGAAAGTCAAAGCCCTTGATTTGGCAGATATTTTTCCCTAGAAAGAATAATTAATATTACATGAAATCAGCTTTGCAGCCTGTTTTACACCCAGCCCCCAGCAGTGAGGAGCAGCACCCACCTGACACAGACCTCTCTGACAGCACTGCTGGGGCTGGAATCAAACCCCCACCTGGAGTCACAAGGATGGATCTTACCAAAATAGCCTTGAAATGGCACTTGAACATCCCCTAGATGCTAATAGGAGTCACACCACGCAGCAAAGCGCAGAAAACACTCCGTGCTTCCAGGCCTAAGTTATCCCTGTGTTTTCTACCGGCCTGGAATGGGCTGAATTTGCCGAAGTGGAGGGAAAATTTTCGAGGGCAGCAGGAGCTGGGCCCAGAAATCAGCTCCTGTGTCATCAGGGCACGTTGAAAGCACGGGGAGAGGATGCTTGAATGTAGTTCTCCTGAAATCCAGTGAGATACAGAGACAATTCCCAGGAATCAGGAAACTGAACCTACCGCCACAGAGCACCCGAGACGGTGGGAAGAATTCCCTCCACGTCCAGCTTGTCCAGCCCTTGCAACCTTCTTTTCTCCAGGAGCAGTTGCAGACGCAGCTCTTGGTTACAAATCCAAGGGCAGGAATTCCTCAGGACTGGGATCAGGATTCCCTTTGCTGACAGGGAATCTCTTCTGTGACACCACAGCTCGGGCAGAGGAGAGACTCGGGAAGCACAGCCTGGACTGGGGTATTTGGGGCAGGAGAAGCCACATTTTACCCCTTGGCTGGTTCTCCTGGGCTCCCAAACCCCCATCACGGATGGCTGAAGATGGGAAAAGCTCTCCCTGCTTTCCTTTGGGATTTTGCGCCCGCGGATGGATCTGGAGAAGCTGCTTCAACTGGAAATCTGCCTCCTGCTCCACAGAATCCCAGGATGGGTTGGGATGGAAGGGACCTTGAAGGTCACCTCGTTCCAACCCCCTGCCCTGGGCAGGGACACCTTTCACTAGCCCTGGTTGCTCCAAGCCCTGTCCAACCTGGCCTTGGACACTTCCAGGGATGGGGCAGGATTTCTTTTTCACAGAGAAAACGCCCCCCCAACCCTCGGTTGGTTGTTAGAGGTGCAAGGATGGTGTTCTGGAGCTAAAAAGAAGGGTGAAAAGCTGCAGGAGAAACTTGTTGGAGGGGAGGGAAAAAAAAAAAAAGCATCTGCAGCAGCGTGGTTGGAATTTTGGGGTGAAGACAATCCTGCTCACCTGAACCCACCTGGGGGAGGATTTAGGGTTTAAAACAGACTCGGGAAAACGCTCAGCAACTTTTGTCTTGCTGTCTGAGGAGCTGCCACAGCGCTGGAGCCCGACCATCCACCTCAGGCACGGACACCAGGACGGGACACACACACAAACACCAGGATGGGACGCAGACACCAGGAATCCAGGAGGAACCAGCGTGGTCCCACAGCTGCCCCCCAGGCCAGGAGCTGCTGTGCCCCCCGTGCCCGCTGCAGCTCCGGTTGTCGCGATACCTCATTCTTTGATTTGTCCCAGTCCTTTCCCCCTCTTTTTTTTTTCTGTTTTGTTGTTGTTCCAGACCCAGAGCTTGTGCACTCAGACCACAGTCAGGCTCTGTTTTGTTGTACCTGTGCAACGAAGAGCGATCCCAGCCCCGGGCTGTGCATTTCCCACCTGCTCCCACCCTCTGCTTCCCTTGGATCCTGCGGATCGCTGAGCTCGAGGCAAGCGCAGCACGAGCCCAGGGGGTGCTCTGGGGGGGCAGGGAGGGTTGGGAGGGGTGCCCTCCGTGCCCTCCTTTCATCTCTGCTGTCAAACAGCCCCCCCTGAGCCCCCCCAACACCCTCCCAGGGGCTCGGTGGCACAAGCCAAGGCCAGCCCTGCTCCCAAATCCCTGCCTGAGGCGGGGATGGAGAGGGAGCCCGGGGAGCAGGCAGGGAGGGAGGGGTGGAGCACCCACCCCGTTTCCCTGAGAGGATGGCTGCGTGTGGGAATACCGGGATCCCAGCGCTGGCTGAGAACACAAACCAAACCCGGGGATTTTGTCCCGAGCGTGAAGCAATTCCTGCCGTGCGGAAGGAGCAGCTCCCCCTCCCCATCCCCACTGGCCAGGGCCCCTGGCAGCGGGTGCCTCGTGAATGTTAAGAGCACTTTGAAGTTGGTGGCCTTGTTTTTCTTAAAGGGCTTGATTTTTTTCATGCAGTTTAAATGGAATTATCCCTCCCCCCCCCCCCCACTCCCTCCCCTCCCATCGTGTCATCCCACTCCCCCACCTCCAAATCCACGCTACCAACAAGCACCTGGATCGTGTAAGAAACGATCCAGGACTCGAGAATCTGTCATTAATCCCCAAAGTTTATACCTCAAATAGAAAAAAAAAAGAAACAAAACAAAACACCATGTCTTAGGAACAGCTCTTGGGGGAAGCAGCAGCTCCAAGTTGGGAGTTTATCCCTGAATTTGGTTCTTGACACCACCAGGGAAATCAAAGCCACACAAGCACACGGGGAAAAGCACCAAGGAGTTTTCAGGAGCACCCAAAGTGAAGTCCTGTCAAAAAAATTCCTAATTTATATTCTCAGTTGAGGGGTTTTGTCTTTATAAACCAACAAACCTTCAAATGCAGCCTACGCCTTCAAACCGTGTCCACCCCTCTAAAAAAAGCCTGAGGGGGCATAAAAGGGTCCAAAATTGGAGGCAGGGTGAGGGATGAGCTCGTTAAAGGCAATGAGGTGCACCCAGAGCTCAGCCCGCCATTCCTAATCCCAGCCCTTCCCCTGGCAGGTGGAGCTGAAAGGAGTTACTGGGACAGGGGTGCAGCTCAGAGTGACACAAGAACACACAATTCTCCAGCCCAAAATCCCCCCCACCCCCCAAAAAAAAATTGCATTAAGAAGGATCAGCTGACCCGAGAGAGCCCCACGAGGCTGGGAAGTGCCAGAAGCCAATTAGCCACGGGTTAATTGCTGCTGAATGGGAAGGTGCCAGGTGTGTCCCCACCACACCTGAGGGAAAAGGAGAGGCAGGAGAACTCCCAGGACTGGCACACTCACCTTGGATACCTTTGGATTTCGGGAGCCAGGATAGAACCAGTCAGTGAACCCCCCTCCTGTTCCGTGAGCAACTTGGGTTTGATGACAGATTCCTTCTATCTGACAACTCCACCCTAAAAAATAAAAATTCACCCCAGAGGGGGGAACTGGAGGGTCCTTTGAGCCCCAGTTCCACGTCCAAGACAAGGGGATGGGCTTGTGATGGATCCCTGAGAGCGGGAATAGATTTCAACCAAGCAAATGGCAATTTTCTACCCGTGTTCTGTACCGTTTTCTATGTGCGTGGTCTTTCTTAATGTCAAACTCTTGTATTTTTGTGGTTTCTATATGCAGCAGGACTGATGGCTGTGAGGGTGCACGCTGTTTTGTAAAATATTCCTAGCCAGTTTTCCCCCCCAAAAAAATAAATAAAAACAAACAAAAGGGGAAAACCTGAATTATTCACATTTTCATTGGCTTGTACCTGCATGTACAGTATTGGGGCAGCAAGTGAAGATGATTAAAGCCAGCTTGAAAACTTTCTTCTGTGCTTTGAGTTGAGCTTTTCAAAACAGTCACCCAACAGATACACTGGGGAGGGAGGGAAAAGAAGAAACCCCCCCTTTTTTTTTTTTTCCTGGAAAAAGCAGGTTTTGACTCCAGGAAAGAAATACCATAATTAATACGCAGAGCACTATCAGCTCAAGGCTCCCACGAGGAGCTGAGCTCTCGATGCAGCTGCACAGCCACCCACAGACCTTCCTGGCTGTGCAGCTTCAGGTGACTCCCAAATCCCACCCAGCCTTCCCTAGGGATGGGGAGGGACTTCGGCCAAAGGGGGAACGGCTTCCCACTTCCATCCCTGGAAGTGTCCAAGGCCAAGTTGGAGCAACCTGGGATAGTGGGAGGTGTGCCCTGCTCGTGGCAGGGGAGTGGGATGGGATGATCCTTCACCTCCCTCCCAACCCAAACCGTTCTATTCCATAATTTTACGATTGTTAACTGTCAGCATAACCTTAAATGTACCTTTTGGCTGAGCCTTGGCCAGGTTTGGTTGAAAAATGAGTGTAAAGCTGAACAATTTAATTCCCCCACCTCAAACCTGAGCGTCTCAGATATAAAAGTGTCCACTGACCTGACTGTGCCCGGGCTGAGCCCAGTTCCTGGAGTGCTGGCAGCCCTCAGCTCCTTGACATTTGAGACACAGCCTTGGAATTGGGCTGGGACACCCCAAAAATCCCCACACCTGGAGAGAACAACTCCCCCTGACAGCACCACCTGAAACACCTGCTGCTTAAAAAGCTGAGAGGCCAGGGGGAGATTTCACTGCAATGTTTTATTTGGGAATTTACATATCCACAGGAGAAAGCAGACCACAGTCTGACCTCTTGCTCACGCTGATGACTCGAAGCAGTTTGTGTTTGTTCTACTGGAGATGAGAAAAGAAATCTGCCTAAGGTTCAAATGTCCAAAGCGAGCCAGGAAAGGGGACCAGGATTACACAGGAACAACAACAACCCAAAAGAGAGAAAAAAAAAATATGAAAAAAGTATAAATTAGGATGTCGTAGTCATTTTAAAAGTGTAAGAAAACTTGCAGTGGGCTCTCAGCCCTGGATAAGTTAACTCTCAGTTAGATTGTTAAAAGTTAAATACATCAAACACCAACATCAGACAGAAAAGCCACTCTGAAGTGCAAGTTTCACATTCCATCGGCCTTGCCCCCACACCGGGCGAGAATCCTGCTTGCTCAGGGTGGGGAGGGACGGGGGGGCTTCCCAAGGACTTTGGTTCCAATGAGGGTCAGAGAGCTGAGCACGGCCTCAGCTCCGGAGAACTCGCTCAAGGGAGGAGGTAGCAAGGCTTGCTTGCCCCTGGGCTCGGCTTCAATCCAGTTCCTCAGCACCAAAACAAGGTTTCCCACCCCCTCTACTTTAACCCCGACCTACTAACACTGGAGGGGAAGGGACGAGGCCCGACTTCAGCAGGCGGAACAAAGGAGGGATTCGCCGGCCCCACCTCTGCCCAGGCGCCCAGCGGGACATCAAGTGCTACCCAGAAGCGTCGGTGGAGGTTTGTGCAAGGAGGGGGATCCACCCCGAAGTGTGCATTGACTGTGCTAAGGACGGGGGAGCTCATGGTCTGGTCACTGAGGTTTTCACCGCGTCTGACAGTGAAAAGGCAGAGATGGGGCTCAGGGGTGGAAGGGTCCGGGCTGGGCAGCCCCAAAGGAAAACCCTGAATGTCTCATGGAGCGGGTTTGAAGAACAGAACAGAAGGCAAAAATGGTCACAACGCGAGGGCTCATTTCCACATCGGAGAGCTGAGGGACTGATTGGTGCCCTGGGCTCCTCCTCCTCCCATGGACTGTCCATAGCCCATCATCCCGTTGGCTCCGTAGAAGTTCATCCCAGCCATCTGCTGGGTCACCTGCAAGGGGGAGAGGAGGGAGCTCAGGGAGGTGTCCTGGACGCTGCCAGGCCCAAACTCTGGCTCCACAACGTGTTTCAGGTTTAAGCAGGAGTTCTTCTGAAGGGTTAAGGTGAGCAGGTCTGGGGCTCCCAGGCACGAGGGGACACGGGATTAGGCTGTGCCTAATCAGGAGGAATTTCTTCATGAAGAGGGTTGTTAAGCATTGGCAGGGGCTGCCCAGGGAGGTGGTGGAGTCCCCAGCCCTGGAGGTGTCCAAAGAAGGACTGGATGTGGCTCTGGGCTGGGGGACAAGGTGGGGATAGGGCACAGGGTGGATCCATGAGCCTGGGAGGGCTTTTCCAACCCCAGTGACTCTGGGATTCCCAGGTGTGCCCCCCTCCACGAGCCGAGCTGATGGTCCCACCGATTTTCTCTCTCCCCCAGTCACAGCCCCCCGAACCCCATCCCTCCCTGGTGATGCAGCGCCAGCCCTGCCCACCCCCTGCCCTGCCCCCGTGTGCCAGCAGTGCCCCCTCACCTGGGCGATGTTCCACTGCAGCTGCTGGGCGGGTTGGACGCCGTAGACGGGCTGTGGCACCGCCGCCATGCCGGCCACGTACCCGCCCTGCTGGGCGCCCAGCACCCCGTTGGGGACGCCCAGCACGGCCGCCTGCACGTTCCCCACGTACCCTGCCGGGATGGCCAGGGGGGCCACCATCCCCCCGGCCCCGGGCTGGGCCACCATCCCCACCGACGGGGCCAGCAGGCCCCCCATCATGCTGCTGGACGGGGTCACGCCCGGAAAACTGGGATACGCGGCGGCGGGATAGGCCATCTGAGCCGGGGCCATGAACATCGCGCCTGGGGAAAGGCAGGAAGCGAGCAGGGAAGAGCTTCACCGTCCTGGAACGTCTCCACACCTTCCAACCCCAACCGTCACACACGTGGCCGCGGCCCCCACACCCAGCTGCTCCCTGGGTTCCCAAGATGGGGCTTTGGAAAGGGACGTGCAGTGACAGGACACGGGGAGCGGCTTCAGACTCACAGAGGGCAGGGAGAGATGGGAGACTGGGAAGGGTGGGGAGGGGCTGGAATGGATTTCCCAGAGAAGCTGTGGCTGCCCCATCCCTGGAAGTGTCCGAGGCC
>JAWMRA010000058.1:3854499-3899463 GCA_035584735.1 Pseudotriccus pelzelni | reverse complement strand
GGACCCACCCCCCCCCGAACACCCACCCTGTGACCCCACGGCTTCTGTGCCCTCAGCCTTGTCCCCGTGCTGTCCCCGAGCCACCTCTGTCTCCTCGCAGGGTGAAGTGGGTGCCCGTGGCCAGCCCGGCGTCACCGGCGCCCCAGGGCAGCTTGTGAGTACAGAATGTCACCACGTCCCCCCTGGGCACAGCCTGAGGGTTGCTCGCTCTCTCTCTCTTTTTCTCTCTCTCTTTTCCCTGTTTCCTGTCAAACCCAAAGCAGAATTGGGCAGTTCATTGGCAAGTGACTGGGCAAATTGGGCAGTCCCCTCACGGGGCCACTGCTCCCTGTGTCCATCACCTCCTTGGCCACCAGTGGCTGCAGGGGACGGGGACAGTCCCTCGGGAAGGATGCCCAGGAATTCAGGAGCAGCCCTGGGTGATTCTGTCTCTGTTTTAGGGCGAGCCAGGCCCTCGGGGCGAGCAGGGCCCACAGGGTGTCCCTGGGCTGAAGGTGAGCCGGGGAGCACTGGGGAGGGGGGAGCTCTGGCAGTGCCAGGAGCTGCCCCTGACTCTGCCCTGTCCCCGGGTGTCCACAGGGTGACCGTGGCGAGCGTGGCCTCGTGGGACCCCCGGGGGAGCAGGGCAGAGTGGTGAGTTGTGCCAGGCTGGGGATGGGGGAGGCTCAGCCCCCGGGGGTTGGGGGTCTGGGGGCTCTGCCGTGGATGCTGAGCCCAGGGAGGGGCTGGGGGGGTCAGTGGGACACGGCTGGAGCTCTCCTTTGATCCAGCCTGGGCTCAGTCCCGCTGGGCCTGGCTGCCCCCGGGGGAGGAGGGATTAACCTGGGGCAAATAGCTCAGGGATTAGTGGCTGGGACCACGCTGGGTCTGCAGCCCCGGCAGGGAGAGGAATTTCCTCCCAGCCCAGGGAGGGGGGAGACAGGCTGCCTGGGCCCTCTGGGAGGCTTTCCTGGGGTGGAAAAATGGCCCAAAAATGACCTTTGTCCCTGTTCCTTGGGAGAGGATCCCATCCCTGGATGATTCTTCCTCTTGGCACAGCCCGAGAGGAGGCTCCTCCATCACTCTGTGCCCTGTTACCCCTCAGAACCTGGATTTGGGGGAGGTTGGGATGCTGGAGGGACAGCCAGATCTGTTGAGGGGAATTAGGAGCTGCTCATGCATCCCATGGCCTGGGGGAGGATGCTCTGATGGGGGAGGAAGGTCTTCCCTTTGCCTCTTCTCACTCATTTTTCCCTTTTCCCCCGTGTTCCGTTGATTCCCAGGGGCCGAAGGGCGAGCAGGGCCCTCCGGGGATCCCGGGACCCCAAGGCTTGCCAGGAGTCAAAGGAGACAAGGTGAGTGCTCCGCCTGCTCAGGGCTCAGCTCTGGGAACGTGCCCTGAGCTGGGCTGAGCCCCCTCTCCTTTCTCCAGGGCTCCCCAGGGAAAACTGGCCCCCAAGGCAGCGTGGTGAGTACATCCCTCCCCACCCAGGCTGCCCCCGTGGCGAACAGGGCTGGCTCCAAGCACGTCCTCCACAATTCCCTGACATCCCGACGGAACGCACCGTGTCCAAAGGGGGTTTCTCTTTGCAGAGGGGGTGGCTCCTGGTGGTGGGGGGGGGAAGGTTCATCTCTGCTGTTGCTTCTCCTCTAGGGAGACCCTGGTGTTCACGGCCTGGCGGGGCTGAAGGGAGAGAAGGTGGGTCCTTTGCAGGCGGGTCGTGGCGCGGGGTGGAGGGACACGGGGTGGGTGTGGGTCCCTGCCCCTGCGGGGTGTCCTGCCCAGCATGGTCCCACAGCAGCACACCCCACAACAGTGCTCGGGGAGGGGGTACATGTGCATCCCCCCAAACTGCCTCCCCGGGGTCGTGCTCCCTCCCCATTGCCTTTCCTGCATCCTCTGTCCCCAGGGTGAATCAGGAGAGCCGGGGCCAAAGGGACAGGTGAGTCACGGGGGGGGTTTGGGGCCAGGGGGGCTCGCAGGGACCCTCAGCCACAGCTGATCCTCCCGGCCTGGCGCTCCACGGAGCTCCAGCGCTGCACACTGGTGGCCTGAGAGGGTATTTTCCCTGGAATTGGGCTGCAGTGGCCACGCTCAGCCCTGGCTCCGGGCTCAGCCCCTGCCTGGCGTTCAGCCCCCGACCGCAGTGGTCGACGCGGGGGATCTCGGGACCAGGGCAGGACTGAGCTCCTGAAAGCTCTCTCCCTCCCTTGCAGCAAGGCATCCAGGGTGACCTGGGCTTCCCTGGCCCCTCGGGGGACGCCGGAGCGCCGGGTGTGAGGGGCTACCCGGGACCCCCCGGCCCGCGGGGGCTGATGGGGGAGCGCGGAGTGCCAGGGATGCCCGGCCAGAGGGGTCTAGCGGTGAGTGCCCCCCAAGCCCCGCACCCCCCTCGCCTCCTGCTGCCTCCAGCTCCTCCAGTCCTGCAGGGGAATTGCCTCTGACCTCTTCTTCCCACCCAATTCCCCTGGGAAGTGGTTGTTGTTCCGCTCAAGGGGCTGCCAAGCTGTCCAAAAGGTCTGAGCCGGGATCCTGCCTTCCTAGGAAAGAAGAGTTCCGTATTTCTCACCAGCATCCATAAACCATCCATACATAAACCATCCAGCAGGAGGTTTAGCTTCAACACAGCCTTTTCAGCCTTCCAGGGGTCGAGATTTTTCCGTATAAACCTCATTTTAGGCTCAAAAACGTGGCTGCAGGAAGTTAATGCCACGAGCAGCGTGAGCAGGCACGGTGTGAGCTGAGGCTGGAGCGCCTGGACTGGGACAGGATGGAAAAGGGAAGGGTGGGAAGGTGCCGTTGGGTGCAGGGGGAGTGCTCGGACCAGGGGATTGGGTTGGGAGTGGCTCTGTGGGAGCAGGTGGGGACAGAAGGAGCGATGTCCCTTCATGGCCTGTCCCTCGGCAGGGCCGGGACGCCGGGGACCAGCACATCGTCGACGTGGTGCTGAAGATGCTACAAGGTGAGGGGTGAGCAGGGCACTGCCAGGCAGGTGGCAGCCATCCCATGCCATCCCGTGCCATCCCAGTCCATCCCATGCCATCCCACCCCATCCCATCCCGGCCTCTCTCTGCCCCACAGAGCAACTGGCGGAGGTCGCGGTCAGTGCCAAGAGAGCTGCCCTGGGGGGAGCGGGTGCCATGGGACCCCCTGGGCCCCCTGGTCCCCCAGGGCCTCCTGGTGAGCAGGGCCCACACGGCCCCATGGGGCCCCGAGGTGTCCCCGGCATCCTGGGAGCTGCCGGGCAGATCGGCAACGTAGGACCCAAAGGTGGGTCCAAAACTCCTGCTCGGGGCTGGCTCTGCCTCCTCTGCCACCTCCAGCCCTGGGCAGGGGCAGCCCCCACCCTCCCATCCCACCCAGTGTCCGTTATTCCCGCTGTGGCTCCATCAGTTCCTTCCCTCCCTGTCTCTTCCCGCAGGGAAGCGAGGAGAGAAGGGTGAGCGGGGAGAAGTTGGCCGTGGCCACCCAGGAATGCCGGGTCCCCCGGGGATCCCAGGTGAGTCCCTCTGTGCCCGGCACAGACAGGGCGGGATGCCCCTTGCTGGTGGGATGGCGAGCCCGGGAGTGGCTCTGAACCTTCTGCTCCGTCCTGCGAAACCTGCCCGTGTTCATCCCATAAACCTCCTCCCCGCAGCATCCTCGGCTCCCTCCTTACTCCCTGTTTGTGGCTCTCCCCACCCCCTCTCCTGCCCCCTGGCTCTGCCCACACATCCCCATCCTCACCCGCAGCCTTTCCCCAGTCCCAGCCCCTCCTTGCCAGGGCTCAGCTCCCCCCTCCCAGACCCCACATTCTCCCGTTTCCCACTGCAGGACTCCCCGGCATCCCCGGCCACGCGCTCGACGGCAAAGCGGGCGAGCGGGGCCTGCCGGGCGCCCCGGGAGAGGCTGGAAGGCCGGGATTGCCCGGTCCCACGGGACTGCCCGGCTTCTGTGAGCCGGCTGCCTGCCTGGCAGCCTCGGCTTACGCTGCTGCCCGGCTGCCAGAGCCGGGCACCGTCAAGGGCCCCCTGTACTGAGGGGCCACCGGCACCAGCGGCCAAGCCAAGCCAAGCCAAGCCACCGAGGGGCTGGCGGCGAAGAGACCACAACACTGCAACACCCCCCCCACCCAAGGGAGCCACCTCCAGCCCTCCCACGAGCCCAGGGGCAGCCAGAGTTGGGCAAGCACCTCCCTGGGGGTTTAATTTTGGGGGTGGGGAGAACCCAATCCCACGGCTTGGGAGTGGTGGAGAATAAAGAGTCGCCTCAAGTCCCGTCCTCCTCGTCACTGGGGTTCGTTCCCTGTGCCCCTTCCCCAAAGGAATAAATAAATTGTCTTTTCTACAAACCCTCCCGCTCTGTTATGTCCTGCTTGCGGCTGAATGGGCTCATTGAAATTTCCATTTTTTTTTTTTTGTCTTTTCCTTTTTTTTTTTAAATTTAAATTTTTAAAGCCCCCCCTCCCCCTCAAATTGTCATTTGGTTATTTAAGGGACTTCCCAGGTCCAGCCTCGTTCAGCGCTGGGCACTCACAGAGCTGTAAATCTTTGCAAAAAACAGGATCATTTTATAACTGTGAGTAGAAAACCACCAACTGTTTTAAATGGACAATAAAAAACAAGATGGATGATTAAGAACTGAAATGTGTTGATTTCTTTGAACCAAACCGAGACTGTACCAAGGGAGTGGAGAGTATTTGAGGGCTGAAGTTGTTTTTGCTGTTGTTTCAAGCCCCTTACTGGGGGTCCCGATGGCTCATTCACATCTTTGGGGACCAATTTCAGCCTCTCAGTGAGTTTGCTGAGCAAAAGTTCTTTCTCCCTTCCCTGCTGGAAACACACAGAGGGATTTCCCAGCCTGGGCATCCCACGTTGGAGCAAATCCACAGCGAACACCTCGGGCACCTTCATGCGTGGCCCAGTCAAACCACGTCCCCTCGCAGTCAAAGGGGCCAGACAACCATCAGCAAGGCTGCAAAGGGTATTTATTGACCCCTTAAGGGCTGCAGAGGGGGGCTGTGGATCCAGCGGGATCCGCAGGTGTCCCCCTCGCTGCTGCCGTCCACCGCAGGCAGGATTAAAGCCCCACAGCAGCAGCGCTGGGTGAGATAAATAAAAATCAATTCCTGTTTATTAGCAAAGCGTGTTCGGCCTGGCAGGGGAACAAATCCCGGGGGAGCCGCGGTGGGAAGGGCCGGATGAGTCTTTCCCGGGGAAGGGAACGTCGCTGCCACCGGCACAGGGAGCACCAGGAGACAAAAGGGGGCTCGGGAGGTTGGGGGGGTCATCCTGGCAAGGGCCAAATCCCACCCTCAGGTGTCCTCTTCCCTCCCCTTCGCTGTACAGCAAAGCATTTTGCCACACGGATCCTTATCTCCTTGGCAGGACGAGGGGGAATGGATTCACGCCCAAAAAAAGATGGGATATTGGGAAAAAATCCTGCCCTGGGAGCGTGAGGAGGCCCTGGCACAGGGTGCTCAGAGAAGCTGTGGCTGCCCCATCCCTGGAAGTGTCCAAGGCCAGGTTGGAGCAACCTGGGCTGGTGGAAGGTGTCCCTGCCTATGGCACGGGGTGGGATGAGATGATCCCTAATATCCCTTCCAACCCAAGCCATTCCATGATTCTCCCAGTGTCCTGTCCTCATTCCCCATTTAAATTCGCTTCCCTGTGCCCTTTCCAAACCCAAATTGAATCAGCTCACTTGAAGGGGGATTGTCTTTTACTAAAACAAAACCTAAAAAATTTGGGAGCGAATTGCGAACGTTTTATCTGCAAGTAGGAATTCAATCAAGGAATTAAAGATGCTGCGTGTTAATTAGGGGCCAGACTTTGCCACTGCGAGTGGCAAATCCAAACCCGCCTCTTCATCAGAGCCCTCATAAATATTCATCCAATAAACAGCCGATCGGATGCCATGGCAGAGACAAGAGCGACTGAAACCCAAGTGCCTGTGGAAATGAAACCGCTGGAAAACATCCAACCCCTCGTCCCGAATCCCAAAAAAACCCCCACTGCTGGGAGAGGGGAAGGAATAGCCTGGCTGAGCATTCGCCTCCGTTTCCGGGCAGATTCATCCCGATTCTCTGCCGGGAGGAAAAATCCAGGTTGTCCGAGCCCTTCGGGGCATCCCGAGGTCGGGCCGTCCCGCACTCCAGCTGTGCGGCACATCTGGGGCCGCCGCCCGCCCGCGCAGCCCATTCCGGCTCTTCGCTGCCCTTTTCCCCACGAGAGGGAGCTGCCAGCCCGTGGAATTCCCTCTTCCACCCAGCCCGCGGCGGCGATATTCCCAATAAACCCCGTTTTCCCGCTGGAAAGGGCTGGAGGGTCCCGCCAGGGGGGAGGAGGGGAGGGAAAGGGTGACCCCCCCCCCTTCGTTCGACCCCTTCCCACCTCTGGGATGGACGTGGCAATGCTGGAAGGCACCGGGAGAAGGGAAACTGGGACACGGAAGTTTCCTACAGGGACACAGAGGGGCTGGGAACTGCGACCCTGGAGCAGGGAAAAGCCACTTCCAGGAGGGACCGAGGGCTGGAGCTGAGCTGGGGCCCTGGAGCAGGAAAACACCAATTCCCAGGACAGATCAAGGGCTGTGGAGGCTGGAAAGCCTCTGCTGTGCCTGCAGAGTGTCCTGGGTGTCCCAGGAGGATGCAGAATCCCCCAGGAGCCTGGGGGGGATCCTCAGTCTTGTACCCGGTGCAAGGGGTGGCCAGGGGGAGCAGGAGCACAGCCAGGGATTCTGCTCCAGCTGATCCCGCAGCCTCTGGAGCCAGCACAGCCTCCCAAAAAGTGCTGACTGCAGTGGGGAACGAGCTCTGCCCTGGCAAGGGGCAGCTCTGACCTTCCAGAGACTCCCCAGCACATCCCTCGGCACCGGCAGAGCCAACACTGGAGGCTGAGCCATCAGAGCCTGGCAAAGCCACTGTCTGGGAGGATTAAGAAGAGCAGGATTTAATTAAAATGCCAAGGAAGAGCTGTCTGGAGCTCTTGCTCTTTTCTCTCCCATCTGCTGGTGCCTGGTGGCTTCTCCTGGGAGCCAGCCCAGGTCCTTGTAACCTCAGCCGGTCCCTGGTCCCGGTTGTTCCAACCTAATCGTGGCCAGGCGTGACTCGTTCTCAAAGCAAAGACGTGTGGAATCTTTTATAATTCTCACAAGGGCTTCAAGAACCTGCTCCCAGGCTCGTCCCTGCAGCTACAAAGGGTCTGGGAACACCAGGGTGTGGAGTCCAGCACCACCTCTGCTTTCCAGGGGACGGGAAAGACAAAAGGGAAGAATGAAAGGGAATCGAGACAGATCCCTTTGGGTTTGCACAAACTGCCCTGCCAGACCTGCTGAGGCTCCTGCAAGGGCCGTGCTTCCCTTCCCAGCTCCTTTGAAAGCCCTGGGAAAAGGAGAAAAGGAAGAAGCAGTTTGATTTCTGTGGCCTGGAGTCATTAAGTTCCACCTTCCACTAGCCCAGGTGGCTCCAAGCTGGCCTTGGACACTTCCAGGGATGAGGCAGCCTGTGCCAGGGCCTGCCCACCCTCCCAGGGAGGGATTTCTTCCCAATATCCAAACTAAACCAGCTCATGGACCATCCTCAGACCCCCCTGTCTCCTCCTTGCTTATCCATGATCACCCACCAGCATCATCCTCACATCCCACCCCAGGGGACATCTCCCTGGCACAGGGGCCACCCAGTGTGTCCAGGGCAAGGCTGGCACATGAATAATTCAGGAATGACACAAAAGTTTCCTTGAGCTGATGCATTGATTAGACCAAATTGCCTCCCTCACCCTCGAGGAGGTAAAGATGAGCTAATCACCGTTTGTTCTCTCTTGATAGATGATTAACCACAAATTAGAATATTAAACAGAGGACCTTGGGTACGTAAATTGACAGCTGAGAACTAAGTTAATTATTGGAGGAGCCATAAAACTGCTTATTTTTAATTCTTGCTGTTATTGCTCGATGGTTTTTCCTCCTCTTTTTGGAGAGGGGGTTCTTTTGAAAACGGCTTGTTCTGCTCTAGGAGCGGGGTCAGCTGGGACACACGGGGTAAATTTGAAGGCACAACCTCACTTTGCCCTTTCTAACTCAGTTTTCCAACCAGCAGAAGCGAATTTCAGGACATTCTGGGTTGGAAGGGACCCGCAAGGATCATCGAGGCCAACTCTTCAGTGAAGGGCCCACGCGGGGATTGAAGCCACAAAATTAATCTCAGGCTCCATCCAAAGGTCAACCCCTGTTAGTGGGGGGTTTTAGGGCTGCAACACAATCTCAGACCGGTTCGGGTTTGAAGGCACCTTGAAGATCATCCCATTCCACCCCTGCCCTGGGCAGGGACACCTTCCACTGGCCCAGGTTGCTCCAACCTGGCCTTGGACGCTCCCAGGGATGGGGCAGCTCCTCTGGGAAGTCTCCCTGAGCCAGACGCTGTGCAAGGAGCTCCTCGCAAGCAGCCCCGTTCCTCTCTGATCCCAATTAGCGGTGCCAGCGGTGACAGTGGTGGCATCAGGCCACCAGCACACAGAGTCCTGTCCCCCCCTCCCCTTCCAGGGGTCCTGCCACTGCTGCTCCCACACCCGGCAAAGGGGGAAGGAGCTGCTGACAAAAGGCTGATTTAATTACTAGAATTGTTCTGATTACAGCCTGCAAACACTGTTATCTTGTAATTATTGCCAAGAACATGCCATTAGTACATGATTAAACACAACGTCTTGTGGGCTGCTGCTGATTGTCTGATGCCTTATGAACTTAATTGCTTCATGCTGATAGAGAGCAACTGGAGGGATGGAATGGGGCAGTGGCTCCAGGGGGGGAGCCGGGGCACCCTGCAAAGAAGGGGTCCCTCAGCTCCCTTTCCAGATATTTGGCCTCAGCCGAAACACAACCAGGGGCAGGATTAGCACCTCAGTCCTTCTCTCGCTCTGCCACGGACCAAGAGTCCTCCCTGGGAGCCCTCCAGGAGGAGTCCAGCGATGCCTCCCTGCCCGGGGCAGGCGGGAGCAGCTTGGGTTCCTTCCAGGGGAAATCAAGTGGCTGCTGCCTCAGGGACCCTTCAGCACCTCTCACAGGCTGTCACCCTGCCCCGGTGACAAGGACAGACAAACTAATCCTGACATCTCATTAGCAGGATTAATTTGCAAGCTCGTTCTCCTCCCAGAGGAGAAACTGGCACTTCCACTTTTCCCCCCCTGCCTTCCCTCCCCTTCTGCCCAGAAATGAGTGCTCAGCTGGGCTCTGGCTGCTCACCTGCACCCCCCCCATGCCCCTCTGTGCTGCCTGCTTCCCGAGGATCCTTCTGGATCTGATGCTCCTGGGATGAGGCCTTGCATGGCACGGGGAAAAACCCTTGGAAACACGGCTGGGCAGCTGGATCCCACCTCACTGCAGTGGGGGGAGTGGGATCTCACCCTCCCAGTCCCACTGGGCAGAGTCCCCGTGTCGCTGTGCCGGGGATGACGCTGCCGCTGGAGCTGCTGCTTTTCCCCGATCCCGATGGATTTACTCCATGCAACTCCACGCAAAACCTGCTTTCCTGGAGTCAGGAAGGTGCTAAATGGGGAAAAGTAGAGGAAAAGGTGAAAGAGCTGCTGTTGGGGTGGGGTGAGAGGCGGGGGGGCCCAGGATGGCACTGCCTGACCCCGGTCACGGCTCCGGCTCCGAGCGCAGTTTGTGTTTCTCCTGGAAGATAATTCCCACCGCAATAACTTTGCTCCCATCAGGAGGCAGCCCGGTGTCAGATCCGTTTTTGTAACCCACCGAAAACGCCTTTTCTCTTTCCCTTCTGTCCTTTCTTTCCTGTCTTGCAGGAAAAGGAGAGAAAATCCCCAGCAGATTTGCTGTTTATAGAGTCGCGTGGGGCACGAGCAAATCAATACAACAAACTGCTCCGTGTGATTCCCGAGCAAACAAGGTCCCAGGCAATTCAGCTGGGTGCCTGTCATGTTCAGGTACCCTGTGGATCAGAGCCTGAAAAGAACCCGAAATGTCTCCTTGCAGGATTTAATCACAACTCGAAATGTCTCATCTCTCTTCAGCACCAGCTGCATTTTCAGCCGGGCTGGAGGAGGCACTTTGGGTGCCCAGGCAGGGAATTTTGGGGAACGGGGGATACAGAGGTGAGGAGGACGAGGAGAAAAGAGGACCAGTGGCCCAAAATGAGAGGCACAAAATACCAGGGAAGCCCAACCTAAGAGATGCATCTCCTTGTTTTTTTCCCCTGTTTGCTGGTGCTGGTTCTTCGCCCCCTCAGCCATTTCTTCATCTCCTTTTGGGCCGCCCAGTTCGTTCCTGGAGGTCCCTGAACCCCTTGGCAAAGGGCATCTTCAACGACACCAAACCCCTCTGTTCTCCCAGGTCTTGCTTGTTTCAAGTCAATATTTTCCTCTTTGTGGCTCAAGAAAACGCAAACATTTGGCAATAATTCCCATTTCCTCTTCCTTATTTATTTATTTACGGCCCGCAGAGCATTAAATCTCCACGTGTCAGCCACCAGGCTCATATTTCAGCCACACAATGGCCAGAGGTGCTCGGGGGGGACTCTGGGATGTGCAACAGGAGGTTTATTTTTTTTTTAGGATTTGGCTCCTGGTGGAGCTGGATTTTCACAGCTTGGAGATTTGCATGCCCATAAATCCCGGTGCCAACTCAGCGCTCGAGTCAACATCGGAACAAACTGTGTCAACAGCACTGGAAGAAAGGAGAAATATAACAGTGCCCGCAGAAATCCATCTCTCCGCAGAGATGGATTGAAAGGTGCTCTGTTCCTCCTGGGATAAGCTGGTTCCCTATCTCCAGAGAGCAGGCACGGCTTTCCGTGGCGCTGCAAATCCAGCTCCGGGGCTCCTGGCACCGGATGGAAACCCTCGGTGGCTCTGTGACACAACAGGCTGATCCAGGATAAATTCCCCGTGCCAGTTCCTGTTTGCTCAGGCAGTTCTGAGGGGCTCTGTGTGCCTGTGACAGCTTTCTGCTGGATCGGGTGCCGTCCCTCCCTCCTCCTGCAAAGTGGGGGGGACGGAGCTGGATTTCCTCCTGGCTGCTCAGGGGGGTGCTGTGCTGAGCCAGCTCCGGCTTTCCCACCAGGATTGCACGTCCCAGGGCCAGGCACTGCACAGGATCACAGGATCACGGGATCATTAAGATGGGAAAAGGCTTCCAAGATCATCAAGTCCACCCTGTGCCCACCTTGTCCCCCAGCCCAGAGCATTGAGTGCCACGGCCAGTCCTTCCTGGGACACCTCCAGGGGTGGGGACTCCACCACCCCTCTGAGAGCCCATTCCAATTCCTGACTTCCCTTTCCAGGCAGAAATTCCTCCTGATGTCCACCCTGACCCTCCCCTGGCACAGCTGAGACCGTTTCCTCTCGTCCTGTCCCCTGGGAGAAGATCCCGACCCCCACTGCCAGAAAGGCATCCACTGACTCTGTGAGTTGTGACTGATGAGGTTGGGGCAGGGGGGCAGGAAGAAGAGGCAAAATGGAGTATTTTCAGATTGCAGCCAAATTTAGATTGGGTTGTGGCAGGTCAGGTGGGGTGCAAATATTTTTTGGACCCACAGGGAAGCCGATCTCGCTCCAAGCTTTCCTTAACAACACAATAAACGAGTCCACAGCACCCACTTTAATGTGAGGGGCCGAAATCTGCTGTTGATCTGATCGTGTGGGCACACAGGAAAAGGGGCTCTGAGGTGTTTTAAACCCTTTCCTGCTCTTTACAACCCCCCTCCTTTTTTCCAGCACCCTGAGCTGTGGGGACCCTGCACGGTCTTGTTGTCGGGATCCTTCCCAAGCGATGGGAGATGTCTGGCAGAATTCAGAACTAGAATGACACTCCCAGGGGGGCATTTTTTTTTGTTTAGGATTGTCAGCTCCTTCCTGAAATCGCTGCATCTTCACTTTCCCTTTCAAACCACCCCCTTGCTCGTGACCTGCCCTTGTGCCGCGTCCCCGGCGCTGCCCACGCTCTCCCCAGGGCGGGTTTTACTCCCTGCCAGAACAGGAGGTGGAAGGAAATCAATCTGGGCTGATGGGGCTCGTAATGGCAGGTTAGGGAATAAGGGAGGCATTAATATCCACCTCCTTGTAAGCCTGGAACAGTAGGGTCCCAAAATTCAAATCTCTTCTGCTTCAGGGACTTTAATGAGGTAAAGATGAGGCCTGACCCTCAAGCCACGAGCTCCTGCTGCTTGCCTGAAGGAGTGACATCCTCACCTGCCTCCTGGGAAGGGAAAAATGAGCAGTTCCAGGGGGAAATGTTGGTTGTTGGGACCACGGTCGGGAGGGTGGGCTGAGAACCTCTGTGTTTGCTCCCCAAGACAGTCCCCGGGGTCTGCTTGAGCAGCTCACAGCGGACAATGAGGTGCCTCCGAAGCTCCTAAAAGGAGCCAAAATAAATGAACCTATAAATATCTCTGTCCCTAACTGCTCATCTTGCAGTTGCAGATGTCCTTTGGCGCTGGAAACCCCCTTGGCCCCTTTTAGCTTGTACATATTTAATGGGAAATTAGGTCTGAAATCCTCCGTCTCCTTCCCGGCTGCGGGAGGAGAGTGAAGGGTTGGCCCGAGGCCAAGGGCAGGATCAGGACTCAGCATTCCTGGGGTGAACCCAAGTGTTGGCACCTTCCTCTGGGAATCCTGGCTCTGCTTTTTACCCACCCTGGCCATAAGCAGAGGTTGGAGAGAGCTGGAGCCACCGGAGCCAGACTCAATAACCAGGGGGGAAGGATGGGGAGTGCCCTGCTCCACACACCCCTGTCCTTCACCGGCCCCAAATGTCATTTCATAGTTATAATTTATAATTCTATAATCATATAGTTACTAATACTCTATATTATCTCTCTTTTATATAGTTTTTATTATATAGTATAATTTTTTATCATTATTTCTCAGCCACAGCTCGTCAGGCTCGTCCCAAGGGCACGAGGCCACCCTGACATCCTCCTTCCCAGCGTGTGCCCCCCTAAAAACCTGCTCCACAGGGGGAGATAGCAGGGAGAGAACATAGAAATACTTAAAATCATAAAGAAATATTGAGGTATTTAAGGGGAACAAAGGAAAAAAGAAAGGTTCCAAAATCAAGGGTTTGCATCTCGGAAGAGAAGGGCTGGGGGAGCTCATTTTTCCTGCTGTGTGGCAGGGAGGTGGTTCCCACCTGCCCATGGGGCTCAGCCCCGTTTCCGTTCTGGCTGCAGGGGCAGCACAAACCCCAGGGGATATTTTGCCACCAGTTTGTCCCACTGCACACCCTGGGAATTCCCAGGGCAGAAACCCGTCAGGTTTCCTGTAGGGCTGCTCCTCCTGCAAATTCCCATCCAGGAATGCCTTGATTCCGTGCAATCCCCACCTCAGATACAATGATATCTCATAATCTGCTAAAAGCCAGGATTTATCCCCTCTTTGATAGGCAGCCCTTTCCCTCCTCTGGTGTTTAACCTCAAATCCCTCTCCCTCTCGTTATGCTTCACCAGTTTGGGGAGAAGGACATTTTAAAGGCTGAATTAACATACAAATGTTAAAAAAAAAAAAATCCCACCCCAACAACCCAAGCCCTGCAAGAGGAGCATAAATATGGCACAAAATAATTGTGCATTAATGCTAATTGAAACAGTGAGGGCCCCACTTAGGCCATTTGAATATGCATCAATTGAGCAAAGTATTAATGGAACTAAATCAAAAAAAAAGCCTGATAAAAGAGCCACTGCTTCCTTTTCACCTCAATATCGTTAAAGTGTTTTACATCCTGGGAATAATTGTTTGTTTGTGGGTGAGGATTAACCCATAACTCAGCAAATCACTGCGCGTTGTTGCCTTTAATAGTCGTTATTATGATTCTGATATTTCTCAGGGTGGTGCTGAACACCCACAAAACCAAATCACAGCCAGAACTGGGGGGGTTCTGTTGGGAAAAGTATAAGTCACAACCAGCGTGGAGCTACTTTAAGTTGCTTTCTTGCCTCAGTTTCCCCCAGGTTGTTCTCTCCTCTTTCCCTCCTTGACCAGGAGCTGCCTCATCGTGCTCCTTCCCTCCTTGGATGGAATTCCCCCCCTGTCAAGGTCCAGCACAGCATCTCCAGGGGCTGAGGGGCTCCCAGTCCCTCCTTCCCCTCATCCAATCCCTATTCCTCCTCTTTATCCTGCTGGTTTCTCTCCAGCACGGCAGCATCCAGGTAGGAGGGGGATGGAGCTGATTCCTCCCCGCTGTAAGCACGGGGTATGGAAAATCAGGCTCTGAGGAGGCTGGAGAAGCTTTGGAGATGGAAGCAAACAATCCAGTCCCTTCCTTTAGGAGGCAAAACGCCACGTTCCAGCCACCTCACGGCAGAGGTTTCCTCTCCACGGGCAGCACGGCCCAAACTCCGGCAAAAATCAGCCCCGGTGCCGAAGGTGCGCGAAGAAAACCCGGCTCTTCGCCCTCCTGGGGCAGCTGGAAGGCGATGGCAGGTTTGTTCCTGCCGTCCTCTGTGCTTGGCAGGCGGCAGCAGCACGTGGGCCGAGCCGAGGGAGACGCGGCCGCGACAGCTCCGAGGCGGGGGGGAC
The DNA here is from genome assembly GCA_035584735.1 of Pseudotriccus pelzelni. Lineage (NCBI taxonomy): Eukaryota > Metazoa > Chordata > Aves > Passeriformes > Tyrannidae > Pseudotriccus > Pseudotriccus pelzelni. Next base: position 3,884,982 of record JAWMRA010000058.1, on the reverse strand, counting down.
AAATTGCTGGGGACGGTGATGGATGGCCTGGCTGTGCCTCCTGCGCCGCTCCTGGCTGCTGGAATTAACTCCAGGATGGCTCCAGAGCAGGGTCAATCCCTGCTGCAATCCCGACCCAGCTGCAAAATCCATTATCTGCCTCCCCCCTCCCGGTGCCCCCATCCCGGAGAGTTCGTGCCCAGAGGGTCCCTCCAAGCCGCAGCACGGAGGTGGTTCCAAGGGACAAAAACATCCACCTTGGAGACGTCCCCAGCTCTGTAACCCCCCCCTGGGGACACAGAGCTGCTGAAGAAGGCTCAGGGGGTCCCCTCTGTCCTCCCCCCAGACGGTGTGAATCCCCCTGCAACCCCAGGGATGCAGGCAGGTGATGCCTCCCCCCCGGATCCATTCCACATCCATGTGCTGCACGGGAACGGGAATGCTCTTGGAACACTCGGCAGGCCCAAGGCAAACCCAGCCCCCTCCCACACACCTGGACTTCCAGGGCAGACCCCCCTCCCCAGGCAGGGAGGGGTTAACGCCCGGTACAATTTTCCCTGGATGCAGAGCAGGGACAGCTGCTTCCTGTTCTGAACTGAAATAATGTTGATTGGGCCTCTTAATGATGGTTTGCCGGGGAGCTAATTAGCTCCCAAGCCCTGGCAGATGCTGGAAGGGGGTCAGTCCCAGCGAGGCAGCAGTGAGGGGGCACAGGAGGCTCCAGCACCGTGGAGGGGCTCCCAACAACCCCCATTCCCAGGGTGCAGGATTTGGGGGTTGGTTTTCCCCGCCCTGACCCCCGATCCTGGCACCTCTGGCACTCGCTGTGGTCACTCCCCGGGCTGCAGACAACTCTTGGCTGTGACATCCTCGAACCACACTCTGCTGCCAACACAATTGTGCTCCCATCTGTTTACCAGGGGGTTTCCAAAGGAGCTCAGCACATCCCAGCTCTGACCTGGCAGCTCCAAAAAACCCTCTCTTCGGTGCAGCAGCATCAGAATCCCAGAAGGGTTCAGGTCGGGAGGGACCATATGGATCATCCACTTCCACCCCCTGTCACGGGCTGGGACACCTTCCACTAGCCCAGGTTGCTCCAGCCTGGCCCTGAACGCTCCCAGGGATGGGGCAGCCACAGGTCATGGTGCTGTGCTCACCCTGCCCCAACACTCGGGATTGTGGAGGAATGACCTGGTGCTTTGGGATGCCCCTCTTGAGCCGACCCCATGTCCGAGCACTCCAGCTTGAAGCACCTTCCATCGCTCTTCACCTGCACAGCACCAAACACAGGGTGGCACTGGGCTCTTTTGTGGGGTGGCAGCACAGATTTTACATAGTTCCTTTCAGTTCTGAGGAGAATTTGCCGGTAGGACACCGAGGGAACACGCAGGGACATTGTCTGCTGAGCTCCTGCAATTACAGGGCTGCCCTGGAGTGACTATCATTTGCTCCAACAACATTTTCCAGGCACTGAGTAGTGGTAGAAGCAGGAAAAAAAATCAATATCTACAATCCCATTGGCTCGACCGCGCCGATGAGCTGTGCTCCAAAAACACGGAATTACTTCACGGAGCAGAAGGTTTTCACTTGGCCAGAAAAGATTCAGTGTCTGAGCGGGGAGAGGAGCCGTGTGGGAAAGCCTGACTGAACTTCTGAGGCTTTAAAAAGCAAATCTGGGTAAAAATAAAAACAAACCACCTGATTAAACGTGTAAGGCTGCAGTGACAGTGTGAGCAAAGCTGCTCCTACCTCGGCTCCCGGAGCAGTGCCGGGATGGAGGGAGCAGCAGGGAGATTCTGGACAGGAAAACTGCAGATTTACCAACTCAGGGCGAAGTTTGGGGGTCTAAATCTTCAGCTGAGCTGCAGCAGATGGTGATGCCTCGCTCCTCCCGGGCGTTGCAGGAGCACAGGAACATTAAAGTGTGAAAAAAGCCCTCCCGGCCCACCCCAGGTGGGGGCACGGGGTGGGCTCCATGGGGATTCCTGGGGATGGAAGGGAAAGGCAGAAGATGCTCCTTGAGCTGCCCCAGGGTTTGAGCAGAGCTCAGGGCTCCCCTCCAGTGCCCTCTGCCGCCTCTTCCACTTAACCTTCCCCAGCCTTATTTGTCTCTGAAAGGTGCAAACACGCCCCTCCAATTTCCAGGCTTTATTTAATAACCCTCGGCCGTGCTCTGGGTGCTGGAATGGGAAGGGAGGCCAAGGGTGGCTGCAGAGGTGAAGGATTTCACGGCCCCCCCGGCGCCGCCTTCCTAACGAGCTGCAATAACTGTTTAAAAGGGCAAACGGAGCAATATTTCCTGGGAGTAATTCCTGTCCCTGCCTCGCACCCCCTCAGCTCTCCAATCCTCGGGCTGCAGGGCCAACTTGGGGTTATATTTAATTTATAAAAAGCGCAGTAGTAAATCACAGGTGGGAGAAGCCGCCAATTCAGGCGCTTCCTTTCCTCCTGCGCTCCGCTGTGCACGCAGGCAACGCTCAGGGAGTTTTCCAGGGCTTGTTTTTGCTGGAGCTTGGATTATTTTAGGATGGCAGATGGCTGTATTCCGAATAAGTTGTAGCTCGGGGTTGTTGGGCGGGGGTTGGATTTTAGTTTAAAATACGAAAATTCCGGTTAAACACATCTCGAAATGTTCGGAATGAGCCCGTTCCTGAGGGCAGGGCAGGGACCTCCCCAGTGCCTTTCCTGGGGGCAGTGGCACGGCTGGGGCACTGCCCAAGGCCCTGCAGCAGTTCAGGGGCTGGGCATCCCATGGGATGCTCCCGGTGAAGTCCTTCATCCCATTCCTGTGGCTCTCTGAACTCATCTTGGACTCAAGAGCGTCCAAAAAGTGCCTTTTGCGGAGGGAGGGATTTTTCCAGGGTTCCAGCACTGATGGGACTGGGGATTGGGGGCCGGGGGATGAGGAATTTTGACGCCCAGAGCCTGGAAAAAAACCACCTGCTTTGCCTGATTTCTCCAAGCTCCTGCGCCTCTCCCCGATCCCCGTGGCTGTCCCAGCTCCCACAGGCACGCCTGGAAGAAGCCAGGGAAGGAGGCACACGCTTTTAAACCGCCCTGAAAGCGGCTTGGCCACAGGCTTAATGAAGTGTTAACAGAAGAAAAATCTCTCATTAGGAAGCCGAACTGCGGAGGCCGGTGCTGGCTGGCGGGCCGGGCTCTGAGCGGAGAGAATAATTAGAGACGCAAAGTTTTACCCCGAGCCCTTCGCTCCCCTCCAGCTGCCGTGCCCGGCTCTCCTTGGCTTGTTCCCCCTGCAGAAGATGCTCCAGCTCCACCGCAGGGCAGGAGCTGCCTCCTGACCCTCCTTCCCGTGGCATCAGCGTCGTTTTTCTCCCCCCTCCCGGCGCGGTTTTTTTTTTGGCGTCTCCACACGATTTATTTGTGCAAACGCCTTCGCTGTTTACGAGGCGCTCCGGCACCAGCTCGGCCAAACCTCCCGAAGCTCCAGCCCAGCAGGGCCCACTCTGAGCTCGCTCTTGTCCCTGATCCACGACAAAAGTTTCACAAGGGGACGTCAGGCTTCGGGAAAGGGGTGGCAGAAGCTGTAAAAACTGCTGGTTTCTGCCCCGTGGATCACAGATCCCTTCCCAAAGGTGAGTTGCTTTTGTGAAGACCATCGGCTGATCAGCATTGACGCTGCCATTGAAAGGAATGGAAGCTTTGGCTCTGCAATAGCGATTTTGCCTTTCAAAGCAGGTTTGGGGTTGTGACCACACACCCCTGGGAGCAGGGGAGGACATGGGGGCACTCAGGGGATTGACTCAGTGTGGGAAGTACAGTCAGAGAATGGTTTGGGTTGGGAGGGACCTTAAAGATCATTTAATTCCAACCCTCTTTGCATGGGCAGGGACACCTTCCACTGTTCCAGGTTGGCCTTGGACACTTCCAGGGATGGGGCAGCCACAGCTTCTCTGGGCACCCTGTGCCGCTGCCTCCCCACCTTCCCAGGGAAGGATTCCTTCCCAATATCCCATCTATTCCACTCTGACATCACCCAGCAGGCCCAGGGCCGAGCCTGCCTGGTCCCAAAACCCCCCACCCTGTGCTCAAACCACCAGCCCTCCTGCCCAAACCCACAAACCCCTGACCAAAAGCAGAGGGAATTACTCTGCCTGTTGCCAGAGCAGCATCCCTTAATTCCACGGGTGGCAAGGATGTGATAACTGTAAACGCTGTTTTTCAGCAGAAACTGCAGCAGGACTCAGGATTTGGCAGCTCCAAGCCAGGCTTGAGCTGCAATTCGTTAACACTGTTGATTCCCCCCCCCAGCATATGTTGCAATTTGATTACATCCAGTAAATCTGTTCAGCAAACATTAATAACCTCCTTCCATTCTATTACTCTTTTTCTCCCAGCCCAGTTATCGCACATAAATATTTCCAATCATCTCCCTCCATAAAGCCAATCCAAGGGCATCACGACCTGATGATTTCACACCGGTATTGACATATTTATTGGAGGCTGCTGGGCTGGCAGGGCTGGAAGACGGAGCAGGCAGCAGGGAAAGGGAGGGAAGCCAAGCACAGCAGCCCAGGGAAAAGGGGGGTTGTGCTCCACTGGACCAGTGCAATCACTGATCTGCCGCTGCTAATGCTGGGAATGTGGGATACCCTCCTCTCCCTCCTTGCCCAGGGGATGTGGGGGTTTGTTGCTGTTTTCATGGGGTCACAAACCAGTGAGTTGGAAAAGCCCTCCAGGAGCAGAGTCCGACCATTAACCGAGCACTGCCAAGGCCACCACGAAACCACGTCCCCAGGCACCACATCTCCACGTTTTCTGAACCCTTCCAGCCCATTCCAGTGCTTGGCAATGCCTTCAGTGAAGAAATTTTCCCTGATGCCCAAATTAAACCTCCCCTGGTGCAGCTTGAGGCCGTTTCCCCTCCTGTCCCTTGTCCCCTGAGAGCAGAGCCCGACCCCCCACCCGGCTCCAACCTCCTTTCAGGTAATTTTGGAGAGTGGAAAGTCTCCCCTGAGCCTCATTTTCTCCAGGCTGAGCCCCCCCAGCTCCGTCATCCTTGTGCTGCAGCTCCCAGTGCCCCAAACCAGCTTCTCACACTTCATTAATTCACACAGACTTTGAAACTTCTTCTTTTCCCCCTTCCAAAAGCTGCTGGAGCTTATCAAGAGATGAAAGATTGAAGGACATGCATAATTAATGGCCTGGCTTTATTTAAATTATTCAATTTTGCCTTCACATCTGCATTCTTCAGGTAGGGCTTTAATTCTTTAATTACAGACCATCGTGCCATGGTGGCTTTGCCTGATTAACAGTTGGAAATTAAGGCTGGGTTGGAGTGGGGGAGAAAGATGTGTCAACACAGAAATAAGAATATAAAGCAGCTTGAGGGAAAAGTAAAGTGCCTTCAGCTCAGCAAACCTGTTCTACCCTATAACAGTCCTAAAGGAACAAAAAGCACCTGAAAGAACCAAGCAGGGCACCCTGCACTGAGGTCCCACCCCAGCACCTCCAGCTTGGTGGTTCCTGCCCCTGAATCCCGTTTTTCCAAGCTTATCCTTCTAGTCCCCCTGACGGTTTGGTGGTTTTTTTGTCAATTTATACCCTAATAAGAGTTACTAAGTAATTCAAGGGTAAAATGTGGATGTCAGAGCAAGACTGGCGGAGGTTTGAGGAAGAAGAATGACTGGACAGAGGGTTTCTGCCACTTCCTTCCAGCAGCTGGAAAACCGGGCTGGAAAACAAACCTGCTGGAAAACTGGGCTTGGAGAAGCCCTGGGAATGCCAGCAGTGCCAAGGGGAACACAAGGCTGGCAGAGGGGGTGGCTGCTGCCAAAGGCACCAGTCCCTGCCCTCCCTGGAATATTAAATGTGCTGGGAGGAGGATAATGATTAATTACCTCACCTGTCTGCGACAGGAATAATTTTCTCCAGGCTGAAATAACTAACCCAGCTCCTTTCCCACACTGACAGCACTTGGCTGTCACACACTTCTGAAATCCAGGCACTTTGCATCTGTTTGGCTAATGAGGACACGGCCAGGGCTGGCTGCAGATTCCCCTGGGATCACCTGCCTTTTCCCAGGCAGCAGGGACAGCCAGGCCTGCTCCCAGCCCTTACTTTTAACCCTTTCCCTGGGATTTTCTTGTGCTGAATTCCCCACAGCCACAAATAAACCCCACTCTGCTCCCCAGCCTCACCTGCACAGGGATGTTGAACTCCCTGACAGGTAAACGCCTCCTGAGCCCTTGTCTGGAGCTCCCACCACAGGGATAAATGAAATTCCACCTTTTTTTTTATTTTTTTAAATTTTCCCCCACTTTTTTTTTTTTTTTTTTTAGGTCTTCCAAAGCCTGGAGAATGAATTATGCATTTCCCCCCCTAGCACTGAACTATAAATTCTCCTCTTAGCGCTTGGAACGTTTCTGAAGCTCCGGGAAGTTCCCTCCTCCTGCAGACCTGCAAAATCCCAGCTAAATAACACAAACCCATGTCCTACTTGGGGTCTCATTTAGGTGCAGATTTCCTGTGGGTGCTGCTCATTTACCTGCCCTTGGGATGGATTTTCTACCACTCACCTGCTCAGAGGAGGATGGGAGGAACTTCTACACCCCAAATTGTGCCCTCAGGGCTCTTTACAGCCTGTTTTTTCCACAGCCAGGAGCACCTGGAAGTCCAAATGCAGAACCCAGGGTGGCTACAGGACTTTGGAGAGCTCTCAGGAGTGTTAAAACCAGGCTCAGATCTCCTGGCCTGGCCAGGTCAGGCTCTAAACAAAGACCTGATGCCCCAGAGAGCCAAATCCCACAGCTCCCACCACCTCCAAAGAGTTAAAAAAACACTTGGCTGAGCTCTGGGTGTGCTGGTGGAGCAGCATCACCTGGTTTTAATGCATCTCTGACAGCCAAGGTCACCTCACCCTGCAAGGGAACAGGGGAGGAGGGGAAAAGCTGATTTACAGCAGCCATCCCATCGTGGCTGTGACCTGCATTTCTGTGGCTGCAGCCCCAGCAGAGGGGGGATTATTCCATGTCCCAGAAAACTATTATTATTATTATTATATTATTATTATTAATTTTAGCACTGTAACCAGCCAGAAGAGCTGACTGTTGCCCACCTTTAGGGGACAAGCCACAGAGGGTGGCTGAGCTGGGATGATGTGACGTGCCAGGCTGGGCTCAGCCTCCCGTGGGAATGCCCGGCTGGAAGCGACACTTTTGGGCACAACCACCTCACCTGGGAAGGGCTGTGGCTGTGGGCAGAGCCTGGGGGACGGGTGCTGAAGGGTTTAATGGCTTAGAACTGCAGGATGGCAGGGTTAGGGGGGGATATTGGGAAGGAGTTTTTCCCTGGGAGGGTGGCGAGGCCCTGGAATGGATTTCCCAGGAAAGGTCTGGGAGCCCTGGGAGGTGGGAGGGCTGCAGAGAGACATGAAATCCCTCTGTGAGAAACTCCAGTGCCAGAACCTGGTGCCAACACGATGGAGAGTGAGGGATTATCACCTCCAACACAGCACTGAACACCCAAAAACCACGAGCTGAGCCTGCGTCAGGGACACACTCCCTGACCCTGAAGGACCCAAACATGGAGGGCACCCCTGGGAGCAGAAATAATCATGGAATGGCTTGTGTTGGAAGGGACAAAGATCATCCAGTCCCACCCCCTGGCATGGGCAGGGACACTCCCACTATCCCAGGTTGCTCCAGGCTGTCCTTGGACACTTCCAGGGACGGGGCAGCCACAGCTCCTCTGGGCAACGGCACCAGCAATAACCCACAGGCAAAGCTCTGAGGAGCTCCAGGAGGTTGGCACCGTCTTTCCTCCCTCAGATTCCTCTTCAGCCCAACAGGAAAACCTTCTGCCACCCCAAAACCCTGGCAGCGAAGCAGCCGGGGAGGGGAGGGAAGCCAAGGGAAAGCGCCTGTGACCCCCCCAGAGCACGGGGGTGCTGCTGCCCTTGGCAGGGCTGAGTGAGGAGAACCTGCTGGAAAAACAGACTAATCACTTCTGCATCTCGAGGGGAATCAGCTCGGAGAGGGTACAGGGATGAGGAATTAGGGCCCGGACCCCCTGGATTTGGGGGACATCTCCCTGAAGGGATGAGGTGAAGCAATAGGAACATCTCCCATGGGATTTGCAGTAATTCAAGGAGCAGCTTTTGAACACGACGGACTTACCATGCCGGCAGGATCCAGGAGCATTTCCAGGCTCATCCCTGCAGCAATTCCATGAGTGACTTGTTGCCTGGCTGTGCCTTTTCTCCAGGGCTCCAAGAGATCCTGACCTTGGTGCAGGCGGCTCATTTACAGCTTTTGAGCTCCCAAACTCCTCGTCTGGGGTCTCGGGCAGGGGAGGGCAGGCAGGATGGGGGGCACAGGGCTGTCGCCCCAGGGTGTCACTCTCAGCACCATCATCCCCCCTGCCTGGCCTTGGATGTGGAGGGAGAACCCAGGGCTCCCCTGGCACTTTGAGAACTGCACTGGGGTGTCCTTCTTACTCAGGGAGCCTAAAGCCCTAAAAAAGCAACTTGGGGTGCAGCGAGGTGACTCCTGCCCTGCACTCTTTGTCTAACTCATTAATTAATGAGCTAATAACACCTTCTTAGGTGTCACACACGAGCCAGTGTCACAGTGTGGGACTCCCGTGCTGAGGTTTTAATGCAGCTCAGAGCAAATCCAGGCCCAGACTCCACTGAGGGAGCCAGGAATGACAATGTACCTGTTTAACAGCGAAAAATTCAGCCATCTCCGATCCCCTCAATATTCACGACGGGGGACACATTTGTAATGTCCTTCTCCAACCAGAAAATTCTCTGCCGGATTCATTTTTCCGTGGCATTTCAGCCCCAGAGGCAGATTAAGAGGGACATCACCCCTTCAGGGCAGCTGGGCTCTTTTATTTGGAATTAACAGTGACGCGGAGAAATAAATCCCGACTTCAGGGTTTCCCTTTCGTTTCTCGGAGGACCTTTGAGCACCTCGATTTCAAAGGGGCTCTGCTGATGTGCCCTGACAGAGGGGCAGGAGCTGCCAACAGCCTGAGCATCCACTCCTTGCTGGAGGGGGGGGAGCCCAGCTGGAATAACATCACATCCCAACAGGGCAGAGGGGTGGGGAGGGAGGAGGGCAAGGACAGGGCTGGCAGATGTTGGATTGATCTGATTCCCCACGGATGAGCTGCTGCCTCCACAGAGCACGGACACATCCAGGCTGAGCTCCCCCCGGACTTCCCTGGGGCAGAGGGGGAAGTGGTGATGGGGAAAAAGGTTGGTCTTGCCCGAATCTTCCGTCTTTTCCTCCTGCTGCGCCTCCCTGAGAGCTGGAGCGTCGGGAACCTCCTGTGTGCGTGTGTGTGAGAAGCCAGAGGATCCTGGGAAAAAAAAAAACCCCTTTGGCAGCTCAGGAAAAAGGCACCAGGGAATGTAAGAAAAGCAATGCAAAAATTTATATTTTATTTTAAGTCAAAAATTTAAAATAGCTTTCAAATTCAGCAAAGTATGCCTGAACACAAGGAAAAGCCTCATATACAGAGACAGATAAATTAAACTGTATATACTGCAGACAAGCCAGGTGTATGTATAGATTACATATGTACACTTTTATGTAAACCAGATTTATACATTTTATTACATTTACAAAAAAAAGCTGATCTTCCACTACCGTTTACTACAATAATGAAAAAAAAAAAACATTTACATTGGGGTTTTTTTTTTTAACTGTACAAACTTTTGATTCATAAAAATATATCTCTGTACAAAAGAGTGATTTTTTTTCTTTTTTCTGTTAGTTTTTCTTCCTTTTGTGTTTTTTTTTTACCTTTTTTTTTCCTTTTTTTTTTCATTTTTATTTTTTTACCTTTTCAATTTCTTTCTTTTTTTTTTTTTTTTTTAACATAATGCAAGTCCTCTGGGCACAAGGATGGAGAATGTCACGCATCAGGTCCCAGCCAGCTTGCAAAAAAAATTGGGCTAAACCCCCTTCCACTTCTTTTGCTGCTTGGGCAACAGCAGAAAAAGGTACTTTAATGGGTCACAAGCAGCAAGTCTTGTTCAGGCAAAGCATCCCCTCTCCCTGCCTGGGTGTTTAAATAATTTGGGTTTGTTTTCACGCGCCCTGACACGAGTTTCTCCTGGTTTTTCCACGGCATGAGGGGCAGCCGGGGAGGTCTTGGAAAGCCAACGTGTGCGTTAGGTGTGGGCATCCCTGCTCTCCACACGGAGCACCCTCGGGGTGCTTGGCACCTCCCCAGCCAGGAGAGGCTTTTCTGGAGCTCAGGGACAGGAACCTGGGGGGATTCAGGCTCTGCTGCCACGCAGGGGTTGGGATTTTGGGCGCTGGGAGAGGAGCTGGGACCCTGCGGGTGCTGGAGCAGCGGGGGCAGAGCCGGGGGTGGGTTTGGCCAGGGGCACAAAACACGGGATAATTTAGCTTGGAAGGGAGCTGGGAGTCAAAGGTGGGCCAGGAGAGCCCACCTGGAGGCAGGAAGCAGCTGTTTCCCTGCAGGAGCGAGCCCGGGATCCAAGGGAATATCCCAGTGTTGCTCCCCCCCTGCACGGGGAGGCCGCTCAGCCTTCACTGGGGTCGCCCAGCTGGGTCCCTCCTGTCCCCTGGCTCCTTCTCCATCCCCCCAGAGATAAATCACAGCACCTTTTCCTGCCTTGGGCAGCGGAGGTGGCGTTTTTTGGCAGGCTGGCTGTCCAGCCACGAGGCTGGAGAACGCTGCTTTGCTCTAAGAGCACTGAATATGAGACAGGAGTAAAAAAAATAATATATATTTATATACATATACACACACACACACACGCACGCACACAGAGAGTAAAAGAATAAACAAACCAGAAAAAAAAAAACAAACCCAAAACCAAACCTACCCTGTGGTTTTCCTTAGGCAGAACCTCAGCTGACATCAGGGAGGGGAAAACTAGCGCTTGGATGTGAGCTTGGATGTAAACACCACCCTAGAGGTTTGATGCTGACTTCCCCCTGGAGTCTCCTGCAAGAAGAAGCTGCCTGGCTGACACGGCCCCACGTCAGCTGGACTTCACTCACACCTGGGAAACGCCACTGCTGCCTCCCCTGGCTCCAGCCTGGCCCCAAAAACGGGGACTTGGAGCAAACAGCCTCAAAGCCTGGATCAACAAGAGCAGCCCCTGCTCCTCGTCAGGAGGAGGCCGAAGCCACCAAAGCGTCGTTCCCTTCGGAGGCAGGAAAAATGTCAAGCTGCCTCATCGGCTCCCCTGAAAGCCCAGGCAACCTTTGTGCCCCCGGGAAATAAAGGGAGCAGCTTTGGAGAGAAATTAAAACTCTTATTGCATTGCCATTTGGAGGATCAATATGGAAAGGGCAAAGGCTCTTGGATGCTTTTTTTTGGGGGGGGGGGGGGGAAGTCAGGATTTGTTAGAGTTCTTTTTAAAGAGGTGTTTTTTTTGTCCCTGGGTGTCCGTCAGCGGTTTCCTGGTCAGGGGGTTTGGACACAGCTCAGATCAGCAGCCAGGGAGGGGGAGTGTTTGTTCCCCAGCCCTGAGAGCTGCAGGAGTGAACACGGGGCAGAAGAACCCCAGCAAGAATGCCCAAAGGAAAATGAAACAGGGAAGAGGGGAAAAGCTTCCAAAGTTTTCGCTTTTCCCATCGGGAAGGTCCCATGTGAAACCTCTTCCTCTGCCGGAGCCCTGGGGTAGAAAAAAACCAACAAACAAACATCCCACAAGCCCAAACACAGACAGAACAAGAGCTCCTCCTTTCCCATCCGTGGTGTTGTCCATAAATCCAGTCAGCACCTTGTGCACAACCTGCTTTTGCCCCTTTGTTGCCCAGGCTCTTCCCAAAGCTGGGGGGCAGCTGCACGTCCCACGGCTCCCTCCGGGAACCCACCGCCAGGGGCAGGTTGGAAAGGCCTTCCCAGGTCCTCCCCTTGCCCAGGGAAGTCGGGCCGAGCCCCCCTGGCAGGGTGGGAGGGAGGAGCAGACCTTTGGTTGGCTTCGTGATCCGCGGCTGGATGGAGAGGGCGGGGAAGGAGGACACAGGACAACCCAGCAGTCCTTCCAGGAGTTCCCACCGAGTCCCACGAGGTGCAGCAGCTTCTCCACAGCCTCAGCGAAGGTTGGGAGGAGGGAGATGGGGAGGGGATGGATGGAGACTAGTGAGGTGAGACACAATCATCCACCAGACACCGACCCCCGAGGAACCTGGGACGGGGGGAGAGGAAAAGGAAACAGCCTGTTATTGCACACAGAAATGCTGGGAGAGCCTGCAGTGGCTTCCTTATCCTCCACTGAGAACATTCCAGTCTGCAAGGGCTCTACAGGGCATGATTATGACATGAAGCGATGTCTCTCTGCAGTAAAACTTTGAAATCCCTGATCACTGAGCAAAACCCCATCAGGAGTCACCCAGGGAACGCTCCCTCTTACTTCCAATTCTTCCTTCACCTCGGGACTGTTCTCACCACGGCTTTACTGGCATGGGCTTGGCCACTGGTCTCCAAGAGGTGCCCAAGAGGGCAGGGTTAGATGGGATATGGGGAAGAAAATCCTCCCTGTGCAGGTGGGGAAGGGCTGGAATGGATTGCCCAGAGAAGCTGTGGCTGCCCCATCCCTGGAAGCGCCCAAGGCCGGCTGGGAGCAACCTGGGCTAGCGGGAGCTGGAAGGGTGATGGAATGATCCGGCCCTCACGATCCCTTCCAAGCCGGGCAGTCCGTGATGCCACGATCTCAGGGGTGACAGCCAGGGGCCCAGCAGTGCCCCAGCTCACTCACCACGCCGGGGTGGGTGCTATACGGCCGTGCACACCGTGCTCACTGTGAACTCGGCCTCGTTGGCCATGATGTCCGTGGGCTGCAGGTTCCGGTCGTACATGGGGTTCTCGAAGGTGGCCCGCACGTTGGTGTTCTCATGGCCAGCGTAGCCGTTGAACGGGACTTTTGGTCTTCTCCTGCGGCAAAGGGGAGCAAATCCACAGAGGTCACACAGTCACAGAGCACCCTGAGCTGGGAGGGGCTCACAAGGAGCATCCTGTCCAACTCTCAGCCCTGCACAGGCCCAAGAGTCACCCCCTGTGCCCCAAAGGAGCATCCAAACCCTCCTGGAGCTCTGGCAGCCTTGGGGCTGTGCCCACTGCCCTGGGGAGCCTGGTCAGTGCCAACCACCCTCTGGGGGAAGAACCTTTCCCTGAGATCCAGCCTGAGCCTGCCCTGACACAGCTCCAGGTTATTCCTGCAGTTCCACCCCTGCAATGGGCAGGGACACCTTCCCCTAGACCAGGTTGCTCAGAGCCCCATCCAACCTGGCCTTGGGAGAGCAGGAGAAACAGAGACAGAGCTGCTTTTGAGGAACGTAAACCCCTGGGGACGAGTAATTCAAATCTGACTACGGAATTGCAGCACAGCAGCTCCTGGGTGCGGCTACACCCCTGGGCAGCCTCCCACAGCAATGCCCTGATCAGGAGAAAATACTGATTTACAACACGTGCAAAGCCAGCCTGAACGCTGGAGGATGGAATTAACTTTGCTTTATCCTCCTTGATGTGGCCACAAAGCTTATTAATGGCCAGAAAACCTCTCACAGCTCTCCGCCCCCCGAAAACCCTCACCCCTCCACACGGTTTTGCTTCGTTACCTTTTCACCCTCTGAATTAAGAGGGAAACCAGATCTAAGGGGGGAGGAGGGGGGATTTCAAGTCCAGCTCAACGTTTCTGAGAAGCCCCCCCCCACCCCCACCCCGAATTTGTTTCCCTCTTGGCATTCCCCTCCCCGAAACCCACCTGTGTTTGTAGAGATAAAGCACAAACCCTGCGATGATCAGGGCGATGAAAGGCACAAGAATGGCAGCTGCCACAGAACTGCTGTTGGACGCAAAGTGGTGTCCTATCGACTCGGGGTCGCTTTCCATCATGCTGATGTCTGGAACAGGAAAGGAACGCGTTTCAAAACCAACCCCCCCCCAAGAAACGGGGCTTTGCTGGGGTTCCAGGGGCCACCAGCAACGGAACGGGGTGGTTGGAAGCGGGGCTGGAAAAGGCAGTCAAAAGCTGCTGAGCTGCCGGGTGAAGGACGGCCTGGAGATCCAGCCTGGCTTAGGCAGCCTCATTTATTTAGAGCTGCAATTAAGGAGAGATGGAAAGAGGTTTATCTTGCCAAAATGTTCCAACTTGGATGCATAAAGTTGGGCTTTAAGGGAGACTTTGGAACGCAATAACGAGCATCCGATCCTACACGAAGGTGAGAATATTCCAAAAATCCTAAGAGATTAAAAGCTCAAACCACATTTTAAGAGATATTTAGGAGCTTAAACTTGTCTGGTTTAAGCTCTCGGGAGCCTCTGGGATTTCTGAAAGGACAATGGAGACACTTTCTGTGGCAGAAACGGGACTTGGGCCTGTCAGAATTTGGCAACATGGAGAAAAACTACGGGGTTTTTTTCGTCCAGATGCTTCCTGTGGCTCCAAAACCTCTTTCTGTCTTTGAACAGCAGCCTGTTTATGCCTCCCCTTGTTCCTACATTAGAAATTTTGTTGTTGGGCTGTTTTGTCTCCCACCGAGGACGGGTTTAGCAGAAGCGCTGAAAATTAAGGCCAGGGCCAGGGGAGAAACATCCCCTGTTGGAAACCCTCCACCACCACCAACACAGAGCTGGCAGAACCCAGAGGGAAAGAGCTAAAAAAAAGCACCGATCTGAGGAATCTTACCAAGCCTCTGAAGGCCAAACTGCCCGAAGCCTTTGCCCCGCACGAAGCCCTGGTACACGAAGGTGCCGCTCGAAGACTCCGACGAGACCTGCCGTGACGAGAGAGGGGACATCAACACGTCTGGCCGGCACCTCCCCGGGGCTTTCACACCCATCTGGGCACAGCCCTTCTCAAGACCAGACAGGGCGTTAATTTGATTCAATTCCCCGGAAGGCCGCGGTGCTTTTGGAGGCGTCTCTGGCCGCCCGACGGCTCGAGGGGAGGGAAACAACGAAAAACATCCTGTTTGCAATAAACTCCAGAAGACACTGCTGGTCCCAGAGGGAGAACAAAGGCTCTGGGCCACAGCTGGCCACGGGTCAGGCAGATGCACATTTCGTCCGAGCTCCACTGGATCTCTGAAGGGCATGGGAAGCTCCCAGACACATGGGGGGGGTGGGGGTGGTGAGGACTTGGCTCCATTAGGGAAGATTAGCTCTTTGTGCCTGATGGTTAGCAGACATAAAACGTTCAAACGGAATTAATCGTGGTGGTTTCCCCTCAGGTGCTATCTGGGAGACGCAGAGGTTTCAAACCACGGGGCAGTGGAGCCACGCTCAGCTGCAAGGGAGCGCGAGGAGCTGTCATGCCATGTTACATCCAGTGCTGGGAAAGCGCCCCGTGCCCCCTTCAAGGGCTGGGCACTGGAGCAGCCTCACCCCGCCACCAGCTCAGGGAGTTATCCCTCAGCTCCAGGGAGAGAAAAAGCCAGGCTGTGACGGCAACGGGAAGAACCGTGTGGGTGGATCTCGTGTCCGAGGTACCCCCTGCACTTACGTGCCCATCCAGAGCCCATTTATCGTTTTTGAACTTGTTGACGAAGATCTCCACCGGCCCCATGATCTGGTAAACCTGGAGGAGCAGGTGCACATCTTCCTTCTTGTAAATGCCTGCAAAAGAAGCGACCTGCGAACTGACCTTCTGCCCGAGAGGGCAGAGAAACCCCCTCGCCCCAAGTGTGAACCCCCTCAAAAGGCCACCCCGTGCCCTCACCAGACACCTGGAGCTCCACACCGCTGTGGTCTATCAAGGTGGCGTTGACTTTACTGGTGGCAGGGTCGAAGCTGGTGACAGACAGCATGGCAGGCTGCTTCTTCCCCAGGTACTCGTAGGAGCCTTTCCACAGGGAATTCCTGGCGAACACGTCCGCGGGCACTGCAAAGCACAGCAGGTGGGGATGCACCAAAACAGCACTGCCGTGGATTTCCAGGTTGGCTTTTTTTTTGTCAGGAGTCAAAACAGAGAAGAATTTCTCTCTTTCTTTCTTTCGATTCACAGACACATAATTCAAGATCTCAAATCCCACCCTCTCTCTGCGCCGACACCGCTGAGGACGAAGCCAAGGAGAGGAGAACGAACGAGCCGATGACCTTAATTTGGTTTTACTGACAAAAAACCAGCACGAAAGCTTTAAAAAAAAAAAACGATCCCCAAAATAATTTCTTAGGAAAAGCTAACAAAACCTATTAAAATAAAAAAGGGTTGAGTGTGCAGCCCTTGAATCCCGGGAATGCCCCGGGGAGGGCAGGGGGTGTCGACGCCCAACTTCTCCAGGGTTGGGGGGCACGTGGGCTGCTCCCACCAGCCCGGCAAGGCTCTGGGTTTGGGGAGGGATGGCTTTGGCACTGATGTGCCCCACGGGAATGATCCCAGTCCGCACCTGAGGCCTTGGCGAGCGGCGGGTCCCGCGCGGTGCCCACGGGTCTCCCGCTGGGACGGACGTCGGCTGGAAGAGAGGGAAGGTCCACAGTGAGTTCCCACGCTCCACGGGAGCCAAACAGCTCTGCTTCAAGGCTAGACCACTATCATCCCTTTGTGGCAGGTGAAAGCTGGGTGAGGTAAAGGCCCAAAGCACCCGCCAGCAGCCCCTCAGATGGCTCTGGGGGGATCTTCTGGCTATAGAGACCCTTCCCGTGGCTCCAGCTCCCACCAGCTGAAAACCAGGCTCTGATTTTGCTCCCCTCTTGAGGGAAGAAAAGTCAAACCCAAATGATGCTCTGGACCCTGACCCCTTAGAACTGAGCCCCCCCCAGGTCTCGTCCCCAGACCGAAAACCGCCTCCGCAGGACGTCAAGGCCCACGGTCTCTGCAGCCGGGAGACAAACCCGGGGCTCTGGCGGGGGTCTCAGGGTGCAGTGTCCCCTCTGCAGAGCTGCTGGCACACGCAGACCCGGGGTCACCCCCTGCCCAGGGCTTTACCCAGGCAGATGGGGGGTTTTCCCGTCCAGCTGCCGTCGGCTTTGCAGGTCCTGTGCTCGGAGCCCCCAGTGAGGTAGAACCCGCTCTGGCAGGAGTAGATCAAGGTGTAGCCCAGGGATGGCAAATCCAGAGCTCCCACGTTGGCATGGGAAGGTGTCTCTGGCTGCTTACAGTGGTGAGCTGGAAGGGACAAGGGAAACAGAGATGAGGGACAAGGGAAACAGAGATGAGAGACAAGGGAAACAGAGATGAGGGACACCACCCACGGGACACAGGAGGGCCGAAGAGGGACTCCATGGTGTCAGCAGGGACAGAAACCTCCTGCAAGAGCTTTTACCCAACAGCTTTCTCTGCTCACCGAGAAAACGCCATGCCTGGATTTTTCCCGGCCAGGTGAATGAACGAGAAGATTCCCATTTCCTCCCCACCCTCCCAGGGGAGAATTCCTTCCTCATCTCCCAGTCTTCCTAAAAATCTTAACACATTTCCGCCGAGAACACGTTTTCTCACAGCTCCCTCCCGGTTTGCCCAGTAACAAGCCCAGCCTGGTCCCCCGTGCCGTTCCCAGGACTTACGGACGCAGTCGGGCTGGACGCCGCTCCACGTCAGGTTGGGCAGGCAGGTCCTGGTGGTGGAGCCCTGCAGCAGGTACCCCTTCTGGCACTGGAAAAAGATGATGCTTCCCACCTGTTCCGACAGCAGAGAAACGCTGAGCTCCCCAGTGCCACAGCGGAATAAAACGGCGCTTCTGGAGTTTTCCACGCTCGCCATTCCCCCTCGTCCTGTCGCTCCAGGCCCTTGCCCAAAGCCCCTCTCCAGCTCTGCTGGAGCCCCTTCAGGGCACCATTTCCCTGTCACGCTCTGCCCCAGCCCCCACAGCCCCCCAGGTGAGCTCCAGGGGCAGCTCCCAACTGCCAGCTCGGACAAAAGTCAGGCTTTATGGTGTCTCAGGATTAATTAAAACCTAAAATTAGTTCATTAACCCCCAGGATTAAGATAACTAATTAGCAGCAAAACCGAAGGATCCACTTGGCAGGGGTAACCATGTGGAATCAACTATCCCAGCCCTGTGCCCGAGCAGG
The DNA here is from genome assembly GCA_035584735.1 of Pseudotriccus pelzelni. NCBI lineage: Eukaryota > Metazoa > Chordata > Aves > Passeriformes > Tyrannidae > Pseudotriccus > Pseudotriccus pelzelni. The sequence goes on along the minus strand of JAWMRA010000058.1, from coordinate 3,867,039 downwards.
GAATGGGCACCTGCAGGGACAGCAGTGGAGCTGGAGAGGGAGCACCTCAGGCCATCCCTTGGGGTTTTCTCCCTCCATTCCCCAGATTTCCTGCTGCGTGGGAGCTGAGATAAAGGAAAACACCTACGGAATCTGGACTGAAAAGTAATGGAAACGTGAAGAGTAATTACACCAGTTAACTACTAATCAGCACAGTAATTAATATCATATACAATGCGCACTGCTGGTTAATCCGGCACAGACACACCCCGAGGTCTGACACCGGGATCACATCATCCCAGGGGGACACACAGAGCCACATCAGGGCTCAGACACGGGCTGAGCAGGGCAGGTTTTGGGGATCCCACCGCCCTGGCAGTACCTGGTATCCCTGGGAGTTGTTCTGCATCCCAAAAAGGGGCACGCCGGGGTCCGCACACGTGGTCAGGCTGGGGTCTGCAAAAACAAGGGGGGGGTGTTTTCAGAGCAGGGGCTGTGGGAGCCACCTCAGAGCTGTGCACACAGTCCCTGCTCAGCTGCAGTGCTGGGATGCTCCAGGACCTGGCTGGGGGAGCTGGAGCATCCCAGGATTCCCAGCCTTCCTTCTTCCACTTGCTCAGCACCGCTACGAGAAGGACCACAAGTCCCACAGCGAACACCTCCCAAAATATTCCCGTTAACAGGACAAGGAGTAAACTGAGTCCCCCTCCAAGCCAGCAGTGGGACAGGAGTGGCTGCAGCCCGAGGAGAACAGAGCACAACCTCTCTGCTTCCAATGCTTATTTTTAGGCCTTTATTCCTCACGATGTGAGTCATCAGTCCCTTCCCATGGACACGGTGCTGCCTCCAGGCCCTGGAGATGTGGTGAGTGACTAAACAAGGGCCACAGAACGTGACTGATTTGGGGCTAATTCATCTCCCATCCTTTGGCTCTGCCATTTGTCACTGCTGCGGTTTCCATGGGAGCCCCCTGATAAATCACTGCCCGGAAAATAAATAAAGAGCGAGCCCCGTGGCTGGGGGAGGCACAGGGTGATGGATGAGGGCAGAGCCTTGGCCTCCTGGCTGGGTCTGGGGAAGGTCTGGGTGCTGGAAATCCAAAGTATCCAAAAACAGGTGAGATCTGAATAGATACAGCACTTGGGGTACAGCTGCTTGGGTCCCAAACTGCCACTCTGGGGCAAGGTCCTGCAGCCACACAATTCCTGTCCTTTCACAGGATCAATAAATCACTAAGGTTGGAGAAGACCTTGAAGATCATTGAGTCCAACCATTCCCCCAGCGCTGGCACTAAACCAAGTCCCCAAAGGCCACACTTAGGTGGTTTTTAAATCCCTCCCCAGGCAGTCTGTGCCAGGGACGCTTCCAGGGATGGGAATCCAAGCAGTGAGGAGGAGATGGGCTGTTTATCAGCCAGTACCCAAAAAGCAAAAGCATCACTCCCTCACATTATGATTTTCAGGGCAACAAAACGCTCATTTCTCCAAATTCAGAAAAGAAAACCAATGGGGAAGGAGGGGGGTGAGGGCCCAAAGCTCTTCGCTTTGGTTGGAAGCAGGAGTCCCCCTTACCTATGCAGCTGGGCTGGGTCCCACTCCACGTCCCATCAGACTGGCAGAACCTCCGGGCTGATCCCACCAGCACGAGCGGGGCCAGGCAGGAGAAGGACACGGAGGAGCGGTAGGTGAAGCCTCTGTCCTCCCTCCTGCCCTGGGCTGGGGTCCCTGGGTCGCCACAGAACACGGCTGGAACGGGCAGAGGGACAACAGCATGGCCATGAACCTCCTCAGGAGAATGTTAATAAGCTAAAGACAGGCCTGTGAGCAGCCCAAACCCTGCCACCAACTCCACGACTGACTTGGGAATTGACGGTGGCCGAAGCGCTGCAGGATGCTCTCCTTCTCGTTCTTTTTGTCACTGGCTGGTAATTAACTCACATCACACCTTCTCCCCCATCTTTTCCCTTTTCCCCTCTCTTTTTCCCCCTCTAACAGCAGGCTTAGCTTCCAAATGTATCCCTAATTGCACCGTGTCACTTTGCTACGTGGTTCCGTGTCGCACAGAAAGCCCACTGATTATCCAGGATCCAGGGAAAGGTGCAAGGAACACGGGGAGGGCTTTCTGTGATTTAATATGAAAATGGCTTATTGTGCAGCTGCCAGCCCCTGGAAAAGGAACTCAAAGCTGCCTTTAGCATTAGGAGACATTTAACTCGTTGTTTTTTTGGCATCAGTTATTGTATCAGGCACACGGGTTTCCACCCAGCCCCACTCTGCCCTCACCAAACATTCCCAGCTTCTGCTGCAACAAGGAGCTCTTTGCCAAAGGCTTTTTCCCCGCCGCCTCTGGCAGTTCCAGAAGCCCTGGCTGCAGCAGGGCCAGTCACTGGGGTGGCACTGGGCAAACACCCAGTTTTGAGGATGCCTGGTGGGCCCGAAAATCCTCAGGTTTATTCCAAGGGTGACCTCACATCTCTGTTGCAGAGGTGGAGTGACCAACCGCGTCCCCAGGGGCACCCCCTTACAGGTGGCAAAGCAGTGCCCCCAGCAATCTGGCTGCTGGGGGAGGTGGGGAGGGCATTCAGACTCGGAAGCAGAGGCACTTTAGGCATCCTCACAGCACGAAAAACCCCCACTGGCTTCAGTTCACGGCCAGCTTCCCCTGGGCTCGGGGCAGGAGGCACAGCAAGGCCCCTCCGTCCCCTGGCACCGCCACAGCAGAGCCGCCCGAATCGGCCACCCAAATCAGCCCCAGCGGGAGCAGAGACGACGGGAAGGGCGTCAAACAAGCGGGGTTTGGAGCGGGATCCTCGCAGTTAGCTCCCCGGGGGGAGCCCCTACTCACGGAAGCACTGGGGGACGTCCCCGCTCCAGGTGCCGTTGCCCTCGCAGGTCAGCACGGCGGGCAGGGACAGCTGGTACCCCTCCAGGCAGGCGTAGCTCACGCTGGACCCCCAGCTGAAATCCGAGCCCACCACCTTCCCGTTGGGAACGGCCTGGGGGGCTTTGCAGGTGATGGCTGGGGAGAGGGGAGGGGGAGGGAGACAAAAGCAGGCTCAGGTCCCTTGGCTTCCCGGCACCGTTTTCGCGTGGGATCAGCGGAGTCGCGCCCTGCCCTCCCAGAGCGTCTCTTGGGAATGGCACGGACTGGGGTGAGAACTCCGGGGTTTTACTGTGAAGTTTGGAGTCAAACAAAGCATAGAAAATGCTGGGCTGGAAGGGACCCACAAGGACCATCCGGTTCAACCCCTGGCCCTGCACAGACACCCCAACAATCCCACCCTGTCCATCAGGGCGTTGTCCAAACCCTCCTGGAGCTCTGGCAGCCTTGGGGCTGTGCCCACTGCCCGGGGGAGGCTGTTCAGTGCCCAACCACCCTCTGGGGGAAGAACCTTTCCCTGATCTCTCTCCAAATCAGATTTCTGAGTCAATTCATTTCCAGCTGAAGGGAAGAATCTGCCCTGACTTAGTGCGAAAACTCATCTTGGATTCCCTGAGAGATTGATACATTTTGGACAACCTGGCTGAGTTTCGGATTAGCAGCTAAAGCAACTGCCTGTCGGTATTTCATCCACTCTGGGGTGTTTTAATATGACATTTTTGCAGTGCTTTGCTTTTCAGCTCAGGGGAGTGCTGGGAAAGATGCTAAACCCGTGCAAATCAGCCTGGCCTCCAAATGAGACTCTTGGCCACGTTCTGGATTATTCCTGCAGCATTAGCTCAGTGCAGAGAATGAAAGAGGAGCGTAAGAATTGCTCTTTACAGCCTCTGAAGGAGCTGCAGTGCATTATAAAGTTTCTCTGTGGTCTGTATTTATATCAGCATCATGACAGGTGAATTTTCCAGATTGCTAAAGAAGTGCACAGATGCTGCCACAAGTCTTATCTGCACTTGGTGGGTGAGTAAAACACTCACAAGAAGAGATCCGGCCTGCCCAGCAACTGCTTTATTATTTCCTTTTTCTATCTCTGAACCACAGGAGCAATCTCGGAGCAGAGGAATAATGAAAAGACTCGGAGGAAACATTTTTCAGACGTTTCTAGATGATGCCAAGAAGCGTGTGCTTCAACAAAACACGATATTTCACTCGAGTTTGATCTGAGTTTTTGTGGAGAGAGAGTCATTTTGCCGCCTGTGCTTCGCTCTTCCCTCTCTACCACGCGGGCAAGAGCAACTGCCTCCCCCCCAGGCACGGTGTGCTGATGGACAGACCTAAAGATAGCGAGGTGTTCGTGCTGGAAGGCGTGACAAACGGTGCAAGAGCCAGAAACAGGGGACGGATGAAACCCCCAAGGTGGGCTCCAGGCACGAAGCAGAAGCTGCCGCTACTTTTTACCTCGCCCCAGAAACTCCCGTGGCCAGCTGACAGCGGTGTGCGTTTTGGGATCCTTACCCTTGCAGGCAGGTTTGGTGCCGTTCCAGGTGCGGTCCTTGGTGCAGGTGAGGGCAGATGCCCGGTCTGACTCCATCATGTAGCCGGGGGCGCACTGGAACACCACGGACTGGTTGTAGGTGAAGTCGGAGCCCAGCCTGACACCGTTGGCCGGCACGCCGGGGTCGCCGCAGTTGATCACTGCCAAAGACAGGGGCAGGAGCGTTTCTGGCTGCCCATCCCTGGCCTCACCCCTCTGGATCTGCCTGAATGAGTCTCCCGAGGGTCCCTGGGCACTTCTGGCAGGCAGGGTGTGATCAGCTGGCCGTGGGCAAGGGAGGCTTTGGAGCACGCGGAGCGGGACGGGCTCCGGCTTTGCCTGTACTCAGGGGAGCGAGCCGGGATCTTAATGGCACATTAAGACCTTGCAAGAAGCTGTATTAGCACACATGAAACATTAAAGAAACCCGGGTCAGGTGTTGGCTGGGGGAAGGCAGGTCCCCCCCTCCTCAGCCCAGTTACTGCCTCTTATGTAAGGCCACGTTTGGCACCGTCCACGTTCCTCTGCAGGGAACACGAGCCCTTCCCCCAGGTTTCCTGAGCAGGGGCTCTGCTCAGGCTCCCCCCAGGAACTCTCACATTCAGGAGCAGCCCCAGAGAGCCCCTCGAGGCTGGCCAACATCTACTCACGGAGTTATTACAGGGCTCCCTTCATCCAGCTGGAAGGAAACAAACTCCCAGCAAGACTTTTCCATTAGGCACCGGCAGAGACCACGGGCTGAGTCTCTGACACAGCTCAGCACAGCTCCTCAGCCCTGACACACGCGTGGGCACGTCCACAGTGAGCCCAGACACCCCGTCCCCAGGGCCCTCATCCCCCAGGAACCCATCCCAGTGCTCACCTGTGCACTCTGGGCTGGTCCCAGTCCACGTCCCGTTCACGGTGCAGTGCCTGCTCAGCACCCCCGTGGAGTAATAGCCCTCCCTGCACTGGTAAATGATGGAACTGGAGAAAACCAGGCCGTCGTTGAAGATGACCCTGGCATTGCTGGGGGTTCCTGGGTTCCCACAGGATATCACTGGGAAGCAAAATGGCAAAGTTAAAAAAAAAAACCACAGACCACCACAAAACACGAACGACCCCTCGGGGGACTGCAAAGCTCTCTGTCCCTGCCTCCAGTCAGTCCCTGAAGCTCCAGCCCTGCTCCTCTCCCAGGCAGATCCTCCCCTGCCTGATGGACTCGTGTCCGTTTATTGCAGGGCCTTACCCTGCAATGATCAGCCTTGTGGTCCTACAGCTTAACAAAGCAGTGGTGCCAAGCCTGGAGTCCCTCCACGTTCCAGGAGTTTGGGAGCCTGAAGCTGAGTGCCTTTGGGATCCTAAAATATCCTGAGCTGGAAGGGACCCACGACAAGGATCATCGAGGCCAAGTCGTAAGGTTGGGATGTCAACAACTTTGCAGCATTCAAAGGGAGGAGAGCAGTAAGGGAGCCTGCTGCCCTGCCCCTGTGGCACTGCTCCCTGCCCAGCCATATCCAATTATCCTTTCAGAGGAGGGAGAATATCGTGGGAATACAATTACAGGCTCGTCAGTGCCCAAGTTTTATGTGTGAAGTGCCTCAGCACCCCAGGAACAAATAGGCCTGGGAGGGAACGGTGGAGCACAGAGCCCTGTCATGACAAAATAGGCACCTGCAGTAATTGCCCCCCAGCCCTCACCGACTCCGAAATTACGGCACCCAAAGGAAAACCGCGCGAATCAAGGAAAAGCTCAAACCACAAAGCCCAGCTCTTTGATGAGAAAACTCCTGGCTCCTCCCTAACCCTGTGGGAGCATCACCGTGCCCAGCCAAGGTGACCCACCCTGGGCCCTCCCCGGACCACACACTCCAGCTTTTCCAGTTGCTCTCCACGGGGAGACACAACTCCAGCAGGAATGCAAACGGGCACGGCCCACCGAGGCGAGGAGAGAAGCCTTCCCCCCCTTGTTGCTTAGTTTGCTGACAGCCTGTTAACACAGGAGCTGCTTGGAGGCAGACCTGTCTGACAGGAGGAAACTAATAACTGCTCTGGGCTGTGTGCACAGAACTCTGCGTGGCTCCCGACGCAGCCGAGGTGGATCTCGTTACGGATTCCGGTGTCATTTCCAAGAGATGCTGGGATAAAAGTCAGATTCCATCACCTCCGAAAAAGCTCTAAATTACCATTTCACTGCCTGCCCATCCATCAGTTCCCTCCTGTCCAACCTCCTCCACTTATTCGTGGGGCCAAACACGCACAGACGACCCCAAATTATTGCTTTTGGGACTGCGAGGGGACTCGTGGGAATGGTTTAATGGCAGCGTGGGATCAGCTGGGACCTGCATGGGCCAGGCAGAAGAGAAGCCATAAATGTAAGGATGAGAGGATTGAGTGTCTGAAACAGTAATTTAAATATCAATAGGATCTAATCATGCAAGAGAGCACTAAGGGGGTAAATAATTCCCTTTGGCTGCAGTGGGAGGTGTAAAATGAATTAGGAATGCCCCAAAAAAAAATGATTTCTGAGGCCACTGGGGGGGGGCCTGAAAACAGGGAGAGCGGAACCTTGGGGCCTGCCTGGACCCCTGACAACAACCAGAGCTGATCCCCACGATCCCATCACTGCAGGGCAGACTGGGAAGCTCCTGCCTGTTACCAAGTGCCTCTGCTATGGAAAACATCCCAGCTCAGAGGTGCTCCAGAGCTCAGCAATAATTAATTGGGTTCCAATCCACACATCCGCTTTCTGAAAAGCTTTCAGGTTTTCCCTTGCCTTCCTCTGCTGTTTCCTACAAGTTTTGCAGCGAGAAGCTGCCGGGAGAAGGGAATTTCTCTGGGTGCTGATCAGGCTTGTTCAGACCATGCTCAGACGAGGCCACTGAGCTGCCCCACCAGCACCCTGAGCGGCATCACACAGAGCAGGGCAAGGAGCAAGTGCTGGTACTCCTGAAACATTTAATCTCCCCTCACTCTGCCCAGAAAACCCCCCCTGGACGTGGTGAGAGGGGTGTCAGGAGCAGCCAGCCCCGCTCTCAGGCACGAGGGCTGCGGGTGCCAGCGGTGCCTGTCGCTGAGGTGACATGAGAGCCCCGTGTCCTTTGCGTGTCCCCCCCCCTCCTCTGAGCTGCCCTTCATAACCCCCAGTTCTTCTTTCGGGCTCTGCTCCCATCCCAAACACTCTCCTAATGATGTCTGACACATCAGCAGGACCTCCTGCTGGAAGAAGGCACAGCTCAGGGCTTGTGGAGTCTCAAAGCCTTTCCTCCAGGGCTGGTAATTTCCAGGCTGTTTAATTTAACCAGAAACCCATAACCCACCCAGCTATGCAGAGAGAGGAGGAATAAAACAGTCTAGACCCAAGTCCCAGCCCTGCCACCTCCCATGTCCTCAGCAGTCAAATGAGCAGCAGACAAAACTCTGTTCCTTTTCCCACTGTTATCACTTAAAATAAATCATTCCTCTCTACTGAAACTGCCAAAGAGCAGCCAGAGTCCTGACTCATTTTGGATGCAGTTTTAATTCCCTTGGAGAAACAACAAACACTATGAAAGCAAATATTCTGCTCAGCTTTTCAGAGGAGGAGGGAGTGCAGAGTACAACTGTGAGCCCCTTCCCGCATCGCTCCTCGGCGAACACAGACAGGGCATCACGAAGGAGGAGAAAGGAGGAAAAAAAACCCAACCCTCATCTAAAATTACATTTACACTTTAAAATTTGCTGGAAATGAAAGCTAAATGAGGCCTGAAATCTGCCAGTTTGGAAAGCTGTTCTCACTGAGCACAACAAAAGCAGAGCTCCATAAAGCCGAGCGAGGCAGGAGCGTCGGGCAGAGCCCCTGCAATTCCTTTCGTTTCACTCCAAACCATTTGCACGTTCTGGGAGAAGCAGTTGTGACTTCTTCCTGCCTCCCTGATCCTTTGGCTCCCTTAGAAGATGTTTTAGTGGGTAAAAGGTACGAGATCCAGAGCTGATGAGTTCCAAGGTGACCCCACACACCCTCCCGCAGACCGGAGCCGGACTGGTCCCAGTGCGGGAGGGCACTGATGGTGCAACATCAGCTCCCTGACTCCTAAGTCAGGCAGATGCTTTGGGATTGAAGCTGTTAGAGCACCTTACCCGCCCTGAAATGGAGATAAGGGCTTTTCTCTCCCTTCCTCCCTGCTGTTGGATTTGCACTGTGTCCACAGGCACTTCCACGTCCCTGTGCTGTGGGTCCCCACCTCCTGCTGCTCGGGCTGAGCCCTTCTGTGCCCATCCAGAAGCTGCTCTGGGGAGCAATTTCCATGAACTCCCTGGGCAGGCGAGTGCAGGTGACCTGCGAAGCACCGTCAGCCTTGATTTTGCTCAAATTTGGGGAGCTGGGAGCAGCAAACCCACGGCTGAGTCCGAGTTAACGCACCACCGAGGTGCCCGGTCCTCCCAAGGACCCTCCTGGGCTCTCAGCCTTCACCTTCAACCGCCGTGAATCCAGCCCAGATCCAACTCCCCTCTCCCTCTCCTATAAATACCTGTTCCAGAGGGCTGGATACGCCACTCGAAGTGCAGCCAGAGAACTTGGGACTCGTGGTGAATACAAACGACGGCTCGTGCCTGGGAATCGCTCTCCTGCACTGTCCAGTCAGCACTTCACATTAAGTGACTCCATTATAGGCATAATGTTATTATAATTCATAAAGTGTGGGGAAAAAAAATCTGCCAGGGATCTGGATTTCGGTGCCTCTGGAACCTGATGGGTTATTTATCCTGAGATTAATGAACGGAGTCTTCCCACTGACAGAAAAAAACAGAGAGTGGGGAAAAAAAACCCCCACCCTGAGATCGGAGTGTATTAATAACATGATTCAGTGTCTTTTCAATCAAGAACACCATCAATTTGGAATAAATTTCCAATTCATTTACAAACTCTCTCTTAAGCTTTCGGCTTTTGGAACAGCTGGAGAGCAGCACTTGCCCAGGCCTCCTTGCACGTGGGCTCCTGCCTCATTTTTGGCTTTTGTTCTTACCCCAGTGGGTTTTTAAACACTTGTATAAAACAGTAGCAGGGAGCAGCACGGCCCAGAGAATCCAGTGAGGGGATTATTTATTGGATTATAGGGTCTTACTTGATTCCTGCAAATGGAAAAATCAGGGGGTTGGGGGTTTTCACACACAAAAATGTGCTTACTGGATTATAATTTGCATTTTTGCGTTTCTGCTTCATGGAAATGACTCTTGCACGTGCCAGTCCCAGCTCGAAGGGGTGGGAGCTGCCGGTGTTTCCCGTTCTGCCGAATTTCCCCCACAAAGCAGCAACAAGGAATCTGTGGCACCCACAGTTCTGACACCAAAAAGGGCTGTTTCTGATCATGAAGATCAGGGGAACCCAGTGATGGGAATGTGTGACCAGCAGTCTCGGGGCAAGGGGTGGGGGGGATGGCAGGAAATCAGGAGCAGATCCTAAAGGTTTTTCCTGCCCCACACCTCCACCCAGGCGTTGGCACGGACCTGACTGCCCCAAACCCCTTTACACGCTCCAAAAACCCTCCCGCGGGGTGTGACCCACAGATGCCCGGGAAGAGGAGAACTGAGGCTCCCGGGCACCCGTTTCCTCCACGGTGTTTGCAGGAAGCAAACGCAGGAGGGGCCTTTCTCTCCGATTCCTCGCGGCACCAAAGGGCCGCTGGCAGCGGGGCCGGCCGGGGCAGTCCCTGCTGGGGCGGTTCTGGGCACACCCAGCGGGCTGGGGAGGTGCCAGTTACCTTCACACTCGGGCTGGGTGCCGCTCCAGGAGCCGTTGGCCTGGCAGGTCCTGTCGGAGGAGCCCCGCAGGGTGTAGCCGGGCTCGCAGCTGAACCGCACCACGCTGCCCACGTCGAAGTCGTCCCCCAGCCCGATGCCGTGGGAGGGGATCCCCGGGTCACCACACACGCCCTGGCTGCCCCCTGCGCGGAGAGAGCAAGCACATCGTGGGTTTGGACCTTCCCCCCCTCCTCTCCGGGGGGAATTTAACTCTGACCGGCTGCAGGAATTCCGGATGGAACCCCCCCAGCCCCGACTCCCAGAGCCCACTGGTTCGAAGCTTGTTGCAAACCACGGCCATAACTCCTGAATCCCAGGATGGAGCTCCCTACCAGCTGCACCTGCTTCTCGTGGCAGCTGCTGCAGCATCAATCGTGTGGACACTGAGGCACACGGGGTGATTTTTGGGGACGGTCCTGTGCAGGGCCTGCAGCTGGACGCGATGATCCTCGGGGGTCCCTTCCGACTCGGCACATCCCGTGACTCTGGGGCTGCTTTCCCTGCCAGCAACAACGTCCAGCGTGCTCCAAGCCACCCCAGCACACGCTACTGAATTCCCGGAACAAGGAGCTTGTTGGGTTTCGGAGCACGGAGGGGGAGAAACGTCCACTCCTGCAGGCCGGGAACACTCGGAGCTGGAAGCTGGGGAGCAGCTGGAGCAGGAACGCCTGGCGGGGGTTCCACGGAGCAGGGCTGGAGGAATTGCCCACCTCCCCTGCTGCCTGCACCGCGTTCTTGGCTTGCTCCAGCACCAGGCTGTGCGCACACACCCACCCCGAGGCAGGAGAGCCCATTTCCCCGCGGCAGCTCGTGACGAAGCGCCCGGTTCTGGGCGCCCTCGCTGCAGGTACCGCCCGAGCTCCGCGTTCCACCGAACGTAACGAGCGCGTTCGTCACGTGGGGAACGAACCTCCCTGGGCACACAAGGGGCAGAGCGCTGCAGGCCCAGCATTTCCTCTCACGTAACGACTTTGTGCCCGAGTCTTTCGCTTCATCTCGCAAAAAGTGCTGTCGCGCCGTGGGCATCTTCCACACGCGACCTCTGGCAGGAGACCCCGAGCTGTGCTCTGCCCCTTCCCCGCTTTTTTTAACTGCCCCCCACCTGAGTTTGGTTGGGAAAGAGGAGCCTTTCTCCAAGCTCTTGGGTGGAAATGATGGTTCTGGGATCCTGGGAATCCACCCAGCACCCCCCACCCCCTCAGGACCATCAGCATCGGTCTAAGCTGCCTCCAAGAAGTCATTCAGAAAACCCCTCCATGGCAGGTGTCAGTAGGAACCAGGCAGAACCAAGCTGGATGTTCCCAAAAATCCACCCACAGAGATGACAGGAGCCAGTGAAGAAGAACTACATGGGGAAAAGGCACGAATTGGAGCAGAAAACCTCCCGAGCAGCTCCAGACCAGGAACTCTGCTGAACACCAGGATGACTCCACTTCATTTCCCTTCCCCTTCCAAATCAGAGGTTAAACTTGGTCAAGTGGTGCTGCTAAATCTAAGTGGCATTATTAAAAATTAACACTTGTCCCAAGTGCTTTGCTCCAGCTAAGTTCTTACGCCGCGTCCTGAGCGTTCTGCAAGGAAACAAGGGATGGGATGGCGTGGGGAGGGCTTTGCACAGCACCCCACCAGTCATCCAGCGCATCTCACTGCATCCCTCAGGATTTTGACCCAAATCTGTTGCATCAGGGACTTTTTTTTTTTTTTTTTGTTTTGCACATTAGGATGTTCTCAGGGCAAGGCCTTTCTCACCCAGGAGCAGGGATGGACTTCTGCTGCCAAACTGCTCTCCGTGGAGATGCTGATGATGTGGAAACTCATTGTACCAGCTTCCACTTCCCCTGTGCAGACCTGGGGCTGCTGTGGTGCTGTAACAGCAGATGCCAGGCCCTGGAAAGAGGCCATTTGGGCTCCTTTCACTGGAGAGCACAGGAAGGAGGGTCAGATGGTGCACACAGGATGCAAGGACCCGATTTTGGGTCCGACACGTTCCTCCTGCCCGGGCTCTGCAGGGAGAAATCCCGAGCAGCAGCTGCAGCTCCCTCCCACCACAGCCATTTGCTGCAGTGATTTATTTCTCCTCCTGCCAGCCCAGCGCTTCACTCCCTGCCAGTGCTGATCAGCCAAGTTGCAGGAGGCTGAGACACGGTGATTTCCAGCCCTCCACAACCTCCCTGCGTACCACGGGGGCTTCTCCAGCTCCGAGCCCCTCAGGTGCCCCCTCACAGGGTAAAAGGGGTGGAGGATGATCACAGAAGCACAGCACTGGAAGGGACCCACAAGGATCATCGAGTCCAGCCCCCAGCAGTCACCCCATGTGCCCCAGAGGATCAGCCAAACCCTCCTGGAGCTCTGGCAGCCTTGGGGCTGTGCCCACTGCCCTGGGGAGCCTG